>JAXQQM020082667.1:0-265000 GCA_034641835.2 Pinus albicaulis | reverse complement strand
TGCTGAGGGTTTCTAGGGCCAGATCCAGGCTGAGTTCTGTAAATCCCGTTTGAGGTTGTGGATCAGTCAGATATTTGGCACTAGAACTTCAGGTTAGCTGCAGATTTGATTTCTTTTATTCTCTGTTTAGTTTTCCAGATCTGGAACCTATATTTATTGTACTCAAAATCTACTTAATAATAAACCCTCATATCTGTTGCACCGATTTTCCTGCTTTGGGTTTTTCCAGGGACTTATGTCCAAAAATCCAGGTGTCACTTTGTTGTAAGGAGCGTATTATTCAGTAAATGATCTGCATATGTAGGCTGTAGTTATCTTTATTTCGGTATTTTCTAAATCTAATTTCTGAAAATAACTTGTATTAGTATAAATGAAGTAGGAGAAATAAACCAAGATACTGCAGTAGAATTTTCACAGTGTTGTTACCACTAAAAATGAGGCTATGAATTTCCTCATGTATTGTGCATCGCCAAAAAAAATCTTAATCTCAAAAACATTAGCATCCACTGGTCATTTCATGATGGTAAAAATCTTGGAAGGATCTATTTTCATCTCTCCTCCACCTATCATCCACCCTAGATATGCAAAATACTACTGTGAAAACTCACACTTCTTGATATTTTCTAGCAGTTGGTCCTTCTTTAATGTTTATCACCTACATAAAATGTGAGATTTTATCCTCCTAGGTGGAACTATATACCACTATATCCTCCAAATAGACAATAACAAATGAACCTATGAAAGGGCACACACATGTTCCCTAAAATGAAAGCATGATCCTCTTTATTTAGTTTTTTCCATTGCCAAACCTCCACATTGGGTTCCTGAATTGTTGTAAAAAAATCCATGTGTTATTTCAAAACTAACACACGTGGTTCTAAAAGTTACATATGCATTTTTTTTCTTTCATTAAAAAAAGGGCATGTGGGGTTTCATTGTTTTCCCCACTATGATTTCCCATTCACCAACTAGTTGTCAACACAAATAGAATGAAAATGCACCCTTGGTAAATATTCCCAAATCTAGAGGCTTTAGAGGTTCCCTGGTCATTTAGCTTCACAAGTAAATCATATTTAGTTTTTCTTTATTTTTTGTATGAAAGAAAAAACTCAAAATTTAAAAGTGCTTTTTTTTTTTTTTTTTTTTAAATTGACTTAGAATTATTAGATATCATTATGATGGATAAAACCCTAGAATTAAATCAACCCACAGGGTGGAAGATTGTTGGTGATTGAGTGTTCTGTTAAGGCACTCATTTGTAAAGGTTACCAGTTCAAACCCCGTGGGTGCCCATCAGACGTAAGCTTGTGAAACTTGCTGTGTATTGTCAGCGTGGGATGATGCCAGCCAGGAGGGTTTTCATTGGCAATAGCACGATGTTATCTTGTGTGGAAGATATGATTGTATGGTTCTCGTTACCAGTTTCCCTCTTGATAGGAAAAAAAAAACCTAGAATTAAATCAACAAGCTAACCCCACAACAAAACCACAAGAAAAAATTAACTCAGAGGAAAATCCCAACCCACAAACACAAATTATAGAAGATTTAAATCAATTAAAAATATTTATTTAAAATCTTAGGAATGCAAGGGAACCATCATGAGTTTTATTAGCCACATCCCTTCACAATGTCATTATCTCCATTTACCATTCACATCGTCAATTAAAATGTATAACTCAATATAGGGCTAGGATGGGAGAACTCTACTCCATTGGTATCAATAAAGAGCAAGTTAAAGATTTGAATATCACTAGAGAGATTATTGTGTTGTTATTTATGGACCCTACATCAAACCATCCTCATGATCTGAGGAAGAAACATCCCTACATGCATTAGTGCACATTCAATCCATGGAAAGAGAATTGGATGAGTCATTGGTTTCTGGTTTTTGATAAACCTCTGTAATAATAAGGTGCAATTTATATATTTTTTGCAAATGGGTCAAGTTCATAATTGGTCTCTATGTGAACTATTTTGACATTAGTGAGTTCCAAGGGGTTTTTCTTAGTTCTTCCCAGGATCGACTAAATTCTATAAAATCCATTGAGAGGGCCACTATATCCTAGGTGTATTCCAAATCCTCGCCCATAGGAACATTAACTTTTGGATCACCTTGCTGACACTAGCTCTACAATAACATGTCTCATATGTAGTCTACTGCAACATAGTTTATTTGTGGAAACCTCTAGACAAGATTCTTTGGAGGAGTATCTTAGATATCCAGTTGTAGGGCCTTTTAGGCCACACTAATTATATACCATCAAGTCCACATAGGCAATTCGATGTTTCCAGTTTGGACCTAGTTTGATGACCATATCAATGCTCTCATTATAGGCATACTTTTCATGGCCCAATGGAGGATCCTGTCCAAAATATATTTATGGATCAAGTTAGTATATTTTTTAATGTGATGTTAAATCATTGGTTATGTATTTAATTTTAATATTAACAAATGTTCAATAAATGTAATTGTAAAGTACTTTTTTAATTTTTATTTTGCCATGTATAGATGTTATGAGAGGATGTGTTGTGATTGAGGTGGGAAGATGCTAGTTCTCCCCATATCAATGCTGCCATGGATGAATCATTGTGGCACCTCACATATAGGTATTTAATGATAATTAGTAGGATTTACAAATTTATTGTTTTCAAAATGTCCAAGTTATTTGGGAGAAATCAATATTAGTTCTGTTATTTTCCATGGGTGTATTCTAAATATTTTGAGCAACCATCTCCACTTGGGATTAGAATATCACCTCCCACCCAAGTATAATATGTTATATTATATCTATTTTAATGTGAGTTTCATAATGTTAGTCTAGTTCAAATTGATGTTTTTTTTACTAATCAAACATATTACAAATACCTATGCAGGTGTTATCATTCCCATTCCCCTCACCTTCTATACATATCTAGTTCCATCCTTCACCCAACTAACTTAATCCACATTACATGTCATTTTTTACCGTTGAGTGCCCCTTAACCCACTGAACCCCATAATTCCATATTAAGGTTGTGGAGCATAATTACACCCAACCTTCAATATACACTATGAAGATGGGGTTATCTATACATCCTCTTTATTCCATCGCATCAAATCACAATTTCGATAGCACCATGATCCTTTGATCATCAAGAGATTTCCTAAGGGACAATTTTTATCTCATTCTCAACTACAGGCCCAAATTTATTCCCATTCAATTTTATTTTTCCCATTTTAAGGCCACATCATCATCCATACACCCACATGGAAAATCTTGGCCACATGGCACTTCTACTCTAGTCCACATCTCTAAGCCCCTGTGGCATGTCAATCCTTGCCATGTTGACTAATTCCATAAGTAGTAGGGTTAAAGTCATTTAGAGTTATAATATGGCCATTATGGTTCATCATCGATATAGTTGATATGACATTGGCCATTTGATACCCAGTATCCAAAGGTACCCACATCTTGCAAGCCTGATATACCAATACCCAATATTGCACTAGCACTTCGAGTATCTGATATAGATGGTGTTGTGTGGGCTTCCTGATAAACTAATAGTCTTGATCATTGATATGGTCGATATGGAAATTGAGCCATGGATTCATTGATATGTCTATATGGAATGGTTTCAATGTGGATTACCAAGGAGCAATAAATAATTTTATAACAGGAAAACCTCCCCAAAACATCAATGGGTAAATAAGATGATTTCCCACCTAGCTTTCCAACTCATCTCTATACCAACCAATCACAACCTGCCACGTGGCATCATATGAAATGTCCACTTCCATGTGGCACTCCTAGCGTTTGCCATGCAACACTCATATTTTCACAATTGGCATGTCAATAATATTTATTTTGGATTACATGTGTTATTAGCATGGGGTTACCACATCATCGTTGTTATCTCATGCTAATGTCACACTCTTCAAAATATCCAACTTCATGATACCCCAATTTCAATGATATCCAAGGTGTTATTTGATAGCCTCAGTAAGTAAGCATTTAGGCTTTTCAAGTGATGGAACATCATTCAGGTCTTAGTTTATCAAATATTCTCCATACACTTACTATTGCATTCATTCGACGGGCTAGTATACTTGTAAACCCCATTTTGGTTGGTTCCTTGTCATGGCTCCCCTTAACCCATGTGACTAGCGGCTAAGGCTAGGGCCTCCTTGAACTATAAATTTCTAGAAAAATCATGGGTTTATCCCAAATTCTTTCCCAAGCACTTCATTTTTTCCAAAGGCCAAAACGCATTTTTCTACCTTTAACTAGGAAGGTTTCCCACATTTAACACACGGGGTTGCACACCATTATAGCCTATGTAGCATAATGGTATCGCCACATTCACTAATAAATCTAGAGTATTTATAAGAAAACAACATGCAGTGATCTCAATTGACATAGGAGAAAGGTGCCAATTGCATACAATATTCAAATTCATAGAGGGAACATCCAAGAAAATTGAGTATTTCATTCAACTTACTCCTCATGCATCTTAAATAAAACAATACAAGATCTAGTAGCCTTCTAATGCATGCATACATGGTAATTTCAACATACCACTTAAACATAAAGTATTGAATAACAATTACAATTCCTTATCAACAAAGGAAATGCACTTATTTGTCCCTATTAAATTTGTTGGAAACTGAAGAAGGGACTTCCACTGTCCACCCAAATATAGGCACAAATACACTAAAAATTTATTATATATGTCCACCCTTGAGATATATTTGATGTTTGAAGGATGATTCACTCAACGTATCACCAAAGTTCAATTTAGAGTAGAGATTGAAGGTCGGTCTCTTTTAAAGGCTAGAAAACAAGGATGTCACCTTCACCTAGTCTCTATGAGCATACTTCTGACAATTGTTGTTATCTTGAACAAATCAGAATGCTTTTGGAACATATAATAAAAGAAATGCATGAAGACCAAAATGTGATCATCTCTTTAATGAATGGTCTCCAAAGAAACTAGTGGCACAAGAAAGATAAATTGGTGACTCCGTAGAGGGGACAATGGAATATTCAAGAGAAGTTGGATCGCTTGGGAGGTAGGCTAACTCACATGGAGAAACATATTCATTGTGAGTTTTTTCCTTTACCTTCACCTGGATCACAACTGGAGAATCCGGGTCCACTAACTTCTTCGGATGCATAATGACTCGTGGACATCTCTTGATTTTTTTGGTATTTTGGTTCTCTGTTCCTTTATGTTAGTGGGTAGCTAAGCACATTTGGATATTTTTAAGCAGTTTTGGTAATTAATTACTGACCAAAAAATATGGTAATATTTAGGCCAATAGGATTTTGACAAATGGTGGACAAAGATATAACTTTTTTGCATAAAGGAAATATTTTGTTCACAAAAAAATGTCGGTTATTGTTCTATGGGACATGGAATAATCTCTTAGATTTTTAATATTGCAAGGAATTTATGCAATCCCCTCTTGGTCAAGTGGATGGGGAAAAGATGCTCATTTTGGAGTTTAAAGGGATGGTTTCTAAAGGGTACAAAAATCAATGAAAATAATTGCTGAGTATAAAGAGGATGATAAGCCACCTTAGTCAACCCGAAAATCACTTGATCAATTCTTTTGTTCCTTTATTCAACATGGAATGGGAAGAACATATTATATTCAATCACGAAAAGGTGATGTCCCACATCCTTATCAAAATCATTTTCAACTACTCTAATTTAGACCTCACAAATCCCTCTTCTATTTTGGATCTCTTGTGTGAATATGAATATAATAAAAACATGCAGGTATCTAGTGTGGGTGGAACTATTTTAGCTAGAGCTAAAGATATTATAGAAAACATAAAAGGGTTTGTAGAACTCAAACATGTTAAATTTTTTGGAGAAGGGGGATTTGATGAAGAGGAATCCGTGTCTTAAAAAAACTTTAGGTATATCTTGATGTCTTCTACAATGAAAGGTGTAGATGAAAGTGATCCTAGAATGAAGGGGATTTGGGTTAACTCAATCAATTAGGGAGGGGGGTGAGGGGGTGTTTCATAATAGGGAAGGAAACCATTCATACATCTTTCTAGGTGAAAAAATGGAGAAGGAATAATGGTGAGATAAACTAAATACAATCCATAGGGCCCTTATAATGCAGTGTGCCTCGAAGAAGGTATAAAAGATGTGTTACATGTATTTGAAAGCAAGGGATTTGAATGCTTCCCTGCAAAAGTGCATTTGATAGGTTGGTATATCTCAGAAACTAGACATTATTCTAATTTAAGAAATAAGGTTGAAGCATACATATATAATTGATATTCTAAATGGGTTTCTTAAAAACTAGGAGTTTATGGATCAAGATTCAAATGGTAGAATAGGAGGGTTAATCACGATATGGAGCAAAGATTTTTGATGAAAAAATAGAATATGCTACAATTTTCCATTTGGATAAAATTGTTCTCATTAGAACTTGATAGGAATATTTCTATTATGAATGCTTATGGTCCATTTCACTGTAGGTAGGTTTATTAGGATGGTTTCTTTTCGTTGAATGCTATGAAAAAGGACTATGTAGTTATAAGATGTGACTTGAATGTACTACAAGGAAAAGACCCTCTAGTGGATTTTTTTGAGGAACCCCTTATAAAAATACCCCAGAAATTCATTTGTAGTGGAGGTTACTAGAGGAGGTTGGTGGGTGGAGGTTTTTGCGGATGTTTTTCGTCCGGTACGCTTATCATCCTCAACCAAATTGGTGCGTTCAACTAGAGAAAGCACTGGTGTGCAAAAAAACATTGGCACACCAGGACACTATGCGTTCCGTACAAACCTGCCTGGTGCGTCTTATTACTGTAGCGTACCGGTGATTTACAAAGATTCTGCACCGGTGCGTCCTAAAACCTCGCGCCAAAACAGAAACAGCTCTGTGCGGTCTTAAGAAACCACACCGATGAACCTATAAAAACCCGCGCACCAGAACAGGGTTAAATAAAGAAAAAATTACGTCAAAAAAACCACATTTTTCACTTTTTAGTGCTCCAGAGCTCTCAAGCACCAGTGAAAATTTTCCTTGTCTGAGGCGCCCTGGCATCAGCTCTCCCATTGCACACACTGTTGCTGTGCATTTCCCAACATCTCCATTTTGAATTTTTCAAAATGGTGGGGAAAATCTAGTTTTTCAAATTCTACAATGAATATGCCTCCTGGACGAGAAAATGTACAGGAATTTTTCTTGTTTTTCCATAATTAAGCCTTTTAGCAGATTAGAATTGTAAATTACCTTAAAATTAACCTTTTTTTCAATTTTTTTTTCCTACGCGGTGCGCTCGAGCCGTTCGGCTCGCACCGGCTCACGATGCTACCTATAAATTTATAGGATGCATCACCACCATTGTTAATGGTATCCACACCAGTTCCGGTAGTACCGAAAGGCGCACCAGGATTTTTTAAAATTTAAAAAAAGTGTGGTGTGGTCGGCTACCCGGCCGCACCGTTGACCCTGTCGAATAGCGGGAATGCGGTGCATTGATGGAAATATCCACCCCAGGGCGGGTAATTTTTTCAACGCACCACATTTTGGCATTTCGACTTGGTCAATGGCGCGACATGGTAAAATACCACACTGTTGACTATGTACTGATGTCAAGAGGGTGGTGTGCTGACCAAACTATACTCCTCGGGGCATATAGTTTGGTCAGCGCACCGCACTTTCGACATTGGTCCATAGTCAATAGTGCGGGTTGTTATACCACCACACCGTTGACTTTTGAAAAATGCCAGGAGGGAAATGCACTTAAAATTTGCAGGTGCATTGCCTCTGGTGCGTTGAAAATTTTCGGGTGCATTGCCTCTGGTGCGTGACAATAAAAGACGCACCATAACCGGTGCATGCCTGTTTTTTGTGGCGCACCGACTGCTTTTTTTATTTTTATTTTCAAAATAGTTTATATATGTATATTCCTAAATACATGTCTCATTTAATAAAAATATTGTATTTAATATGTCAATCATTCAGAGACGTGAAAGGAGAGAAGAGAGGGAACAACAACAACAACAGGCAGACCAGTATAACATGGTTCGCCCGTGGGAGGCACGAGAGAGGGGGAGAGATGAGTACCCTCACCCTTATACAACAGCTACACATGGGCTCCTAAGGCAGGTAGGCCTCCTCAAGTTCTATGAGGAGGCTACTTCCCTAAAGGGCCATGGTTTTTTTTTAACGACATCTTATCCGCAGGTGGAATGCCCACCTATAGGCTTTCCGGGTTGGTCATAACCAGTGGTACGCACCCACTGATGAGGACATCTATTTCATTACAGGGCTATTGAGGAGAGGGGTGGATTTTCCCTCATTCCTAGAGGTTCTAGTTGGCTATGTAGTAGGGAGTCAGTTGGTGTACTCCCAGAGATACATTAGCATGGATATACTATCTCCTTCAGATTTTTAGGTCTCCGGAGGTCATTTACATATTGCTGCTTTCGATAGTAAGGAGGTGAGGTGCCTCTCACTTCTGATTTTGACCATTTCACACAACAACGATGGGAAACACATTAGTTTCCCACTTTTATATTATGTTGATTCTTTAGTACAAGATCCATGACTTGTCACGTGGTCTGCCATTTTTTTGGAGCAATTATGTACAGCCTTAGATAGATGTCGTGCTCATGCATAAGGGAGGGTCAACTTCCCTTTTGCTTCAGAGCTATTTTGTTTATTTTTTGAGAGGTTTCCAGAGACGAGACCTACTTTTGTTCGGCAACCTCGTAGGCCAATTTTGGATGCACGGATCCACATGTGGGGACAAATGATACCCAAGAGGGGCGAAACTGAGTTTTCCACGAGGATATCGCATGATGCACTGGAGTTGCTAGTCAGGGTTCACGAGCATCCATTCGTTATGGTCCCATATCCTTATACTGGTTTGGATTGGCGAGGGTGTGACAACATCCTCTTCAAAAATGACGAGCCGCCGAATGATAGAGGTAATATTATTATTTTATTTAAATTTATTCAAACATGTTCTTTAAAATGATTTTATTAAATTGTTTAATGAAATTTTCTAATTATTGTTGTGTACTTGGATATATTTTTCAGACATCGGGTCTTTTGATGGCGATGAGCGCCACCAAATGATCCATGTGTGGATCCTGATGACGATCAGGATATGGTAGATGTTGAGGATCATGAGGCATGAACAAAGGATAATGGCACTGCAAAGTTATAAACATGTGCAATAAATATACAAAATTAGTTGTGTTTTATGATCCCTACATGGGATAAAAATTATTAATATAAAAAATAATAAAATCATGCTTTTGACATTATACATACTCTTAGAATATTCAAATAGTCATGCGATTTCAACCCCGAAAAATAGTCATCCATGGTGAAGCAGCGCCATAGTGAAAACCCGTATGAAGATGGCACCCTCACACCCATTATAACTTCCTTTGCCAAAGAAAGATCATCTTTTTTAAAAATCCACGGGACATCACCTTCTTTGAAATACCATGAATTAGAGGAACCAATGCCTGCCTTTGATCCTGTACTTTTTAATCGTCTTTGTCAATGTTTCTTTTTAGTTTTTGAAGTAATAAGATCTTTCCTAACATCCAATGTGTCACTTTGTTTCGATGATATGTTCCTCCATAAAGAAGATGAAACATTTTTAAATATATGCATGGGATCTAATAAGAGGGTAATCTTAAGATGCTCCCAATATGGGAGGTTATAAAATATAGATTTCATTTTCATCCCAATGGGCAATTTCTCAACATAGGTGTTGAAGAATTCTGGATCATTGAACATAGGCTCCCCATTTGAATCGAACATTTCTATGAACAACTTCTCCTTCTCACTCTCATATGCTCTAAGCCATTCAGTTGGTGTCGTTATTGGAGACCTTTGGTTTCTCTCTCGTTTACCATTGAAAGTGGATGTTGCTCTTCTGTAAGGGTGTTCTTCTGGGAGGAATACTCTGGAGAAATCATACACTGGATTTCATAGGTCCTTGGACCATCTAGCTTTCAGAGAAGGTCCACAACATTTACATCCAAAATACCCATTTGTTACAAGACCTGTGAGATTATTGTATACAATTTATATGCATGGCACGTTAAAGAATATCATGAAGATCAGAACAATTCCAACGAATTAAATAACTAATATGTGAAGGAATATTATTATGTATATAAACAAATCAATAAACATGTAATTTACCAGAGAAAACTCTTAAGACTGGATAATCATGTGTCGTGTAAGCACATATGCCATACAACATAAAACTCCTCTCTGCTATGATGGGTTTTGATACATCGTATACATTTAACCCATCCCATAATTCCTTCAATTCTTCTACCAGTGGTTGTAAGTAGACATCCATATTCTTCACTTGTCTTCTACCAGGAACTATGAGAGCCAACATAAGATGTTCATTCTTCATGGACAACCATGGGGGGATATTGTTATTGATAACTAGTACAGACCAAACAAAATAGTTGGTGTTCTGGAGGGAATATGGGTCGACGCCATCCATGGCTATGTTGAGTTGTAGAATTTGTACTTCATCCTTGAATTTTTTGGGCTATGTATCCTCTATATGCTTCATGGCTATTGAATCGGTTGGGATTCACATAACTCCCAACTCACTTCTGTGTGAGGCATTCCATCCATGCAACATAGCTAATTCTTTGCAATGAAAGAGCCTTTGAATCCTTGGGATTATAGGCATGTGCCTCAATATCTTAAAAGGAGGAACACGTGATTTACCCTTCTTTTTTTATTTATCATACCTGTCATGCCCACATTTCGGACATATCTCTTTGTCTGCATATTCTTCTCTATATAGAATACAATCATTTGGACATGCATGATATGATATGTACTCAACACCCAACAATTTAAACAATTTCTTTACCTCTTCGCAGCTACCGAGCAAGACATTATCACTCAGAAGAACCTTATCTTTGAATAACCTGTAGTTGGTGATCATGGAAAATATTAATAAATGTATATTAATTCCAATACAATTATTAACGTTCATAAAATTGACCATTTGCAATGTTCATTGTGTACTAATTGTATTTCTCAAATTTATACAAGGGAGGACTTTATGGTAACTTACCTCAAAATTTCTGAGAAAAATGCATTCAACAAGCCAAATTTTTCTTTCAAGTTGTGCAGTAACATCGTTGTCCCCAACTGGATAGAATTTGACTGACCGCCAGGTCCAAAGAGAGGGGTGGTGGAAGCAAATTTAAGGCTTTCAAAAAAGGCGTCAGTGATATGAGCATCATCCCCTAGCTGATCATCATTTTGGAATGCATCTAACAACATTGTCTCCATGGCAGTCGTATCCCTTAAGTAATCATCCATACCAACCTCTATTAGATTGCCTCCATTTCTAGCTTATGAAGAACTACTATTACTATAGTCATTCATAATTGGTGAATCTGGACATAGCGGGAATAGAATCGGTGGTTGATTCAACCATTCTTCATATCGTTCCTCTCTCATTTTTTCTCTTAATTCAGTATTCTCTTGATTTGACATTGTCGTGGGGTGCAACGGAAGATGGTAGGTAGGTCACTCATCATCACTAGAATCTTAATAATTAAAAAAAAAATTGAACATGATTAGTAAAAAATATTGGATATCAATTAGTAAGCACGTTGCCAATATTGCATGATTAATTGGTTTGACGTTGAAATAATTACATTAATCAATATACCAAACAATTATAATTATTACCATCATTGTCTGAGGATTGTGGCTAGAAGATGCAATATTGTTACAATTGGCAGGGTGAAGCGACTGTCCATTTTCATCTATCAAATGCGCCTTGCGGTATGCTACTCCTGATAAGAGCTTCCGACGTTTTCAAGCTGTTTAAATATTTTGTGCATCTGAACTCAATTCTAAATCTGCATGAATCTGCAAATTTGTATACATTACAAATTTAATTAAGATGTGCATGATTGACATGGATAAAAAACATAAATTCTATTAGATAATGAAAATATAAATAAAATCTGAAGTAAATATTACGTCTCGAGATGGATAGGGAGAACTCTGCAATGGACTTTGAAAAATATTATGGAACGAGCTAGATTTTGAAGAATTTTCCATTTGATATAATTATGATATTTTGTCCCCGCATTTGAGAAAAATCAACAATAAATTTTGGTGTACACACCTAAAAGTAATTTTGGTGCCTTAAAAATGGACTTCTTGTTATCAGTGCTAATGTATAGATAACCGCACCGATGCATTTTAGTTACTGCACTCCGGTGCCATGTTATCAACGGACGCACCAGTGCGATGCTATTAAGTGACGCACCTATAACGAATAACCAAAAAAAAAAACGCAACTCTATTTTTTTTAAGTGAAAAAAAGTGGTAAATTGAAAAATGGGTGGCAAAATATTTTCGAAAATCTATTTTCATAAAAAAATTCTTTAAATACTAAATTTTTTTCATTATTTCACTATTTTTGCAAAAAATTTCAGCGAGAGATTTGCAGGAGACATACCTGGAGCAAAAGAGCATAAGAGCACTATGGAGCAACGAAATACATTCGAACATAAGTATTCAGACAATCAGAATTCCAAACCTTTGGTGATTCAAACCCTGTAGCATAGAATTTCAAACGATCTCATGATTAAATTTTATTGTTTTTTTACTTTTTCTGTAGTTTTTTTAACGCAGTAAGTAAAAAATTTCAATTTTTTGTTCATTTTCAGAAACAAAAAATAAAAATAAAAAATCCATTTTTACCGTAAACCCTTCATTCTTTTTGTTTTTGCCCTTTCTTCTCCCTGTTTCTGTGATTTCAGAATTAGGGCTTTTCATTTTAGATTTATAGGATTTGTATTGCTATATATAGGTCTATGACATCCAACCCACGGGACGACTTGCATAGTCGGATCCCAAGCCATGTTGGCCCTTGCGTGAATTTAAAAAAAACAGATTTTTTTTAATCGGTGCGCCCGACGTAACCTAGCGCACCGATGCGCTGGATTATCTCAACGCACCACACACGTACTGTTTGATACAATATATATATATATATATATATATATATATTTTAAATACGTGTGCCATATGTAAAATAGGGCACCAATGCGCTATTTCATTAGGGCGTACCGCGAACGTACTATTTCGCAAAAAAAAAAAAATTGTGTTAATCGGTGCACCATGTAACATATAACGCATCGCACCAGGTCTCCTAGTTGACAGAGAGCACCGTACGGTGGTCCCTTGTTTGCGCGGGGCATTTATAAGAATAGGCCGCATCGCCCCCTCCACGACACCATATGCTACAAAAGCTAACACTAGACGATTTTTATTATTTTGTCTGTGTTAATTAGTGCAGTGGTTGACATGTAACGCACTGGTGCTCCTTGTTGCAATAGAGCACCGTACGGTGTTTTATACTGTTTGGGCGGTGCATTTATAAGACCACCACGTACGGATGTTGGTGCGTACACCTTGAAAAGCACACCGGTTTCTTTATTTATTTATTTTTAACCTAAAAAGTTGACAATTTATTTATAAAATATACTAATGTATGATATGGTATAGGTTTCATATTGATAAAGAAATGGTTGACAAGAGATCAAGTAACAAAAATATTGATAACACATCAAGAAAAGAAAAAAAGGCAAGTTCTTTGTAAATTATTTACGAAAAATATTATTTTTGAACTATATATAAATTAACTAATATGTATTGTTTATTGTGTATCATGCAGAGCCACAAAATGACGAAGCTCGATAAGATTATTTCTAATCTAGGACCAGAAGAGCGTAAAATCTTGATGGAAAAATTGCAAAAGGATGAATCAGGTAAATGAAAAAATAGATTCAATATGAGTTTCTTTTTTTAATTTTCATTAATAATACACTTAAAATTAATAGATAACATGTTTCAAACAATATATTAATTCACATATGTTTAATGTTCTATAGGGACCAACAACTTAGAAAAGGAATGTTTTTCTAAGAAAAGAAAAAAATTTGAACATGCAAATGAAAATGAATTGCTCCTTAGCTCATTTGGAGTGGTGCTAGAGGTTAACGAAAGGGAGAATTTTTTTTACAAAAGGTTGAGGGATCTAGTGGAATGAATGTATAGACGTTCTTTCCACTTACAATACAAAAATCAATCTAATGATTCCACGAATCAAATTTTATCTAAACTACAGGAATAGTTTCCATAGAATTGGTTAATGAGACATGTCAGACTTTTAATAGCAAAAACGTACAACAACAAAAAGGAAGGAATGAAAAAGTAATATTCCTTTAAATGTTTTTCTAAAATTATTTATAAATATCACTTTTGTTATATTTACTTTTCATATATCAATATAAAAATTAAATAGTTTATTGTCATGTTACATTTTCAGGAAGATTATGAAAATCTCAAAACATGAACGAGCTGATATCAAAAATATGATAGTAGGAATGTCCAAAAAGGTGTACAAGGAGATGGCAAAGAAATGGACAAAATTTCATCACAGGAGGAGCTATCTCAACAACAACGTGCTTCAAATGTAATATGTAATCATTGAATTTTTCGACCATTAAGATACAATAAATAAACAATTTAGTATTAAATATTAATTTTCAAGTATTTTCTTGCTGAAAACAAAAGAAAATGGAACCCATTCAACACATAAAACAGGACGACAAGGAAGAAAAGGGTTGATATCTAAGTTTGTGAGTAATTGTTACTTCCTTATAATAACTTAACTAGATTTCATTTTTGTATATTTTAAGTTGTTCTACAAAAATCACCATTGAATGTCTTCAAAAAGGTGCTAACATACAAAGAAGAACCAGCAGACGAATTGATTGACATTGAGTTAAATATAGGTTGTCGGTATATGTTGGCATATTAGAAATTAATTGTGGAATTTGTAAGCATCTATCGATCTTGTTTTACTTAGCTCCGTCTATAATTAATAGAACAAATAAATATTTTATATTAAATATATTATTTGTTATGGGGTATAAAACTTGCAGGAAACAAAGTATGGAACTATGCCAACAGATGAAATATTGAAAGATGGCATAGCACATGGTTTTGAAAGAATGTGTATAGTTTATGAGTCAATTGTTTCTATGGTACACCATTTCTTTTCAATTTACATTGATGTATATTATTTAATATTGCAATTTTCATTATTCTCACCAATGTATATACACTCATTACAGTTTATTTTTATGTTTGTAGATGGAAGGTGAAGAATAAGAAAACAATCAACACCGTGAACAAAAAAATCCTGAAAATAACCCAAGTCAACGAAGTAGCTCGAGTAGTGACAACAGTTCAAGCGAAGAATGATAATCATTATCTTTGGATATCAAAGCAAGGCGTTGTATTTTTTGAAATATTTTTATGTGAAATCAGACATTTTTCTTAATGTAATAGACATAATGTCCCAATTGAAAGACAAAGGGATACCAATAACTATCCCATTTTGTATGACAAAGACTATCTTATTCATATATCTATATATAATAAGTTATGTTTTAATTTATTCTATTGTGTTCTCCATTGTCGCTGTGAAATGTAACACCACTAATTAAATTTATGGATGATTAAATATTATAAGGAAGAGATGTGAAATATGATGATTAGATATAACAAATTAATCCAAACATCACATTCAAATGCACTAATATAAATTTAATTGATATGAATACTGTTATAAGATATGTGTCGTCTTTTGATGAATAATGAATTTTAAAAAATCACAATAATTATGATATGATATAACAAATTAGTCCAAACATCACATTCAAATGCATTACTAAAAATTTAATTAATATGAATACTGTTATCATATGTGTCGACTTTTGATGAATAATGAATTTTTAAAAATCACAATAATTGCAGTGTCACAAATCAATGTTTCTAAAAAATAAAAAATGAACACCAGTGTGTGTCAGTTACTGTACATCAGTGCGTTTGTATGATAATGTGCACAAGTGCATTCTACGACCTATGGGCACCGCACAAATACCAATACCAATTATAAATCTTGGTGCATTTGTGAGATACTGCGCACCAGTGTGTTTATGTGAGACTACACACTAGTGCGTTTGTACGACCTATGGGCACCGCACAAATACCAATACGAATTAGAACAATCGGTGCGTTTGTCTGATACTGTGCACTGGTGCATTTATATAAGACTATGTACCGGTGCATTGATACGACCAATGGCACCACACAAATCCCAAGAACAATTAGAACAACCCCGTGTGCTGTATCACCAACAGTGCACCCGGTGCAGTTTTAGACCTTGACGTCCCGGTGTATGGACCTTCCACTGCCCCGGGCCACCGTCTAGATGACACACACCTGTGCATTGATACCTTAGTAGTGCACCGATGAAAAAAACAATCGTAATAACCTCATGTCATTGAGTGCCATTTAGTTGTGTTGAAATTCCGCTAAAACCTCCGCCAAAACCTCCGTAACCATAAACAGATGTTGTAGCAAATGTGTTTTTGACAATTTTGGCCAATTTTATAACACTAAAAACCTCCTTTATAACCTCCGCTAAAGGGTCTTTTCCTTGTAGTGATGTTGTTATGAACTAGAGAGAAGTGGGAAAATAGTGATAGGATAAATCCTTTTTCTCCATACTTCATAAGATTAAAGAAGCTAGTTTGTGTGACGTGGAGCTTGTAAAATTCTCTCCAACATGGAGAAATAATAAGCTAGTAGAGGAGCGTAGTATGAAAAAGAATTGACAATTTTTTAACAAATGAAGCACTAATATTGAATGCTACTAGGTATATATCCTAGACTAGAACTGATAGACTTGTTTAGCCCTTAATAACCTTGTAATTAGAAGAAAGGAGCATGCTACAACTTGCTTCCAATTCTTCCTAGATCTTAGGTGGTAGATTTCCAAAGCAATGTCAACCATGAACACCAACAATAATTTTCCAAACAGAGTTAATGTGATCGCTTACTCTAAGAGGTAATGTAGTATAGGGATATTGATAAAATAAATTTGTTTCAACAATTATTTCTACCAATGATCACAAACAATGTAAGGTACTGCATAAGATAACAAGGAAATTTGAAAGTAGTAAAAAATATGGAAAGTTTTAGTAACCAACCCTCAATGATGACACTTCTTTAAGCTACCCTTCTTAGGAAACAAGGGTGGACATGTGCTTGTGCATCCCTTAATAACTCATCAACTAGAAGAAGGGAGTAGATGTGTTAGATGTTAGGTGATGCATTGCCAAAGCCTATTAAATAATAGTTCATCTTACTTTAGGAGATAATGTATTAAAATGATAATATTAACTATTTAATTTTTAAGGTCACTATTGAGTTAAACACCAATTTGGTATTCAAGATCCCCTTGTTTGTGGGACAAGGGAACTCTCCACAGAGAGTTTTGTATGCTAAAATCTATGGAGGTGTTCATAGCATACCCTCTTTAGATTTGAACCCAAGACACCTTAGGAAAATTTCACAATAAAACTGCATGCACTTTTGTACATTTTTTGAATACTAGCCAGTGTAAACATACACTAGTTACGACCTCCTACTTAGGAAGGAATCTAAATGGCAATGAGCCCAAGGGATTGATCTCAAACCTTTTTACTTGAAATTGAAAATATAAGCTTATCGACATTAAAAATATATTTAATATTTGAGTAGTGGAGAAAGTTAAATTTTATTTGCAATATTGAAATGATTTTCCCAGTTTTAATTTTGTTGGATTAAAAAAAAGCAATTAAGAGATTAATCATAATATCAAGTAAAAAAACAAAACCTGATTGTTAAAAAAAACCATGAGCATAAAGAAACATAAATATTTCTTTTTAATATATATATATATATATATATATATATATATATATATATATATATATACCTAAAATTATAATTAAATTAAATTAATATATAAAACCTCAGTATGAAGATATATATATATATATATATATATACAATTTTAAAATTATAATTAAATTAAATTAATATATAAAACCTCAGTATGAAGATATATATTGAGGTTCCTTCATCGGTCAGAATATTGCTTAAACGTGAATTCAACTCAATTCAGTAAAAAGAACCGTACAAAACAACGTTTGTAACTGAGAATAACATCTGGCAATCACAGTACAGAGGACAGTTTCAGCAATTCTATGAATCCATAAATGATGAAAGACTTTAAAGTAAAGTTCCTGCGAGACAAAGGAAGTCCTACTGATACCTTTCCACCAGTTAAAGTAAGATTCCTTCACCGGTCAGGAATAACGTGAATTCCATTTAACATATAACGTGAATTCAACTCACTTCTGTAAAAAGCACTGCACAAACCAAAAACCTTGGTACTTGACGATGACATGTGAAAAGTTTCAACGATTTTATGAATCCATAAATGAGGAAACAGGAAAAGACCATTTAACATATAACGTGAATTCAACGGCAAGCCTTATGTCTTCGGCTATAGGCCCATTAATGCTTCAATAGTACCAATGCCTATCCCCATGGCCATGCCATGCAGACCAGGAAACAAGTACCATTTAATGGCGGATAGCACATATCATTTGTTACTGCGCCTGTCTGCATAAAACGTCTGAGGCTTGTCATGAGTCAAATAAAATTGAAGGTCTTGGAACACAACGCATGCGTTCTTGGCGTGAATAAGAGAATTTCAGCGGTTTCATCCAGCTGTTCGGCAGTTTCATCCAGCGGCCCGTCATTTGACGGAAACTGCGCTCCGGCATTGTCGGTGTCAGGTCACCTGTCGCGAAACTGCCAGCAGTTCGCAGCGGCGTCTTTGGAGATTGCTGAGAAGAGTTTTTTTAGTTGCGTTGAACTCGAGAAGTGTGCAACGGTGCGAGTTGGTTTGACCGTTCTGCATTTAACGGCAAAAGATTTCGAGTAGTCTTTAGTGCGACTTTTTGAAGGCTTTTATGGTGATTTTTTTACGGTGTAATTTCTTTAAATTTCAGCAGTAATTTATTAAAAAGAAAAGTTTGATTGCTAACTTTGCACAATCTAAGTGTTCTAAAAGTTTTTGAGGGTGCTGAATCCATATATAGAGTAAAAAAACCAGTTTGAATAACAAAAACCGAGATTTTACCTCAAAAATTTTCACCGAATTCCAGCGCCTAAAACTTCAAAAAATCACACTAAATACAATTCCAAAATATTCTTCCTCTTTGTATAAATATTAGGATTTTGTTTTTGCATTGGGTTAAGGGTTTGACGAGGCTATTTTTTTTTATGGATAATTGCAAAATCCAGCGGTATGCACACAGCCTGCCATTGACATTTGTGATATTTTTAATAAAAATATTTATTATATTTTATTTTAGAATTTGTGAAATGTAAGTTTTTAAAGTTTAGGATTTGCTTTTAATATTAGGGTTTTCATTTAACTTTTAACTTTGATTTAGATTTTAAGTTTAAATTTTTAGGATATTTTTAATATTATATTTTAGGTTTAAGTTTAAATTTTTAGAATATGTTTAATATTATATTTCAGGGTTTATATTTTAAGTTTAGATTTTATGTTTTAAGTTTTGAGTTTAAAATTTAGGTTTTAATATTAGATTTTCGGTTTAAATTTTAGATTTTTTTTTGGTTTTAGATTTTAAATTTTGAAAACATGTTTAATAATAATATGATTTTTAATATTTACATTAATATAATGATAATTAACAATATTATTATTATATATTATTCATAATATTTTATGTTTAAATATTAATAAGATTAATATTAATTATTATATAATATTAATATTTTAGAAATGACAATAAATTTATTATTACTGATGAGTTCGAACTCAAAACGAGAGATACAAATTTTTTCTACAATCCGCAGAATAGAAAATCACAAGATAGAAACACATGCAATGACATGCAACAATCAAAACACAAGGAAAAGCTAAAGTCCACTTCTATAGTTCCTAAGGGAAAAATCGCGGCTTTAGTGGGGTTTGAGTGGCCAATATCGAATAGAGGCAGTTTCTTAGGTGGCAGCGTGAGGGAGGCTCGAAAGAGGCAACACAGGGAATGGAATGTGTGTGTATGCTTGTTAGGGAAATTAGGCAACTTCACAGTTGAAGACAGGTACTGCAGGGATTGAATCGTCGACTGCAAGGATTGAATCGTAATGCTAAAATCTGTGGTGGGTTTCAAACTTTTAGTTCACTGAACTCTTCTGATCAAATCAGTAACAACACTGTGAGGATGGTTGGTGTCAAAATTAATGGTAGAGAAGCACTCATCAGCCTTGACAAGAAGATGAAACACATTAATCTTTTACTATGATTTGAGAATGCCTCCATTTCTTTCCTCAATGACGTTCAAATTCATTTCATTGGATAAGTTGAAAATAATTTCATAGAAAGGTTGTTGATAATGGAAACTCAATGTTTAAATATATACATATATTTTTTGGTTAGCCAAACTTATAAACGGTGAAAAGATGATTATACATGTGTTTTTGAAATTGGTGAGTTGAAAATGTTATACAAGGGATTGCTATAGGAAATGAAAATGAAAGTTAGTATTGAGCTTAAATGGTGATTTAGAATGTTGGTGCTACATATTCTTCATTGATGTGAAATCTTCATTTTTTGGGGTTTTTATGGTTAATTTAAAGAATGAGTTTTATGTTTTATAAACATTAATTATTTAAAATCTCAATGTGGTTATAAGCGTAGTTGATTTTCTTTGCTTGTACTAAAGTTTTGTTAATTAAAAATAAAATAAAAATATGTTATTTTAAAATTTATTCAAATTTATAAATAATTTTTTTACTTTTTTATTTAGTAAAAAAATTCAAATTAGGATATTATTAAAGAATTGTTTACTTTATTTTTTTCCAATATAAACTAAAAAAAAATCAAGTTAATTAATAAATTAAAAAATTGTTTAGATTATCTCTTTCAAAACTCCATTAATTATGTCATCTAGCTTTGTAATGTTTGATGCAACTAGCATTTTGCATGTAAATGTTTGTCATTACACTATAATTCAATACAATTTACACTATAAACTAATACCATGACTTTAATTCGATGTTTGAAGTTCCATTCTCATTACTATGTGACATATGGAATGATTCTTGGATTTAATATTTATAGGTAGATTTACATGAGAAGAATATGTTAATGTGTGTATGAATGGAAGACAAGTTTTCAATATAAAAGAATTGAAAATGCACTTTTCTTATTGAGTGGGCTCAAGAAACTATGTTTTCTCTTAGTAGTGATCTTGGATGGAGTTATAGTATTGAAAAACATTCTGTTGTATTCTTGACATGCTTTGTCTACCAAATTGTTCAATGCATATTCTTGCTCCAAATTTGTAGGTATTATGGATCTCAATTTCTCATGAGTTGATGAGTTAACACATTTCATCTCATCATCTTCAAATAATGCACTATATGGTCGTATATTGGTTGATTCAACATTATCAATGCTTGTTTCATTATAATAATTTATATTGGGAGGAGAATCAAAGCATGGAGGAAGCTCCGTTTGGATTTCTGGGCCCGATATAGGCATTTCATTCAAATCAAATCAGATTGTAGGTCTTTCTGTAGTAGGATTAGTGACATTAGGTAGTACATTTTCACCCAAACTAATGTTACTCACCAACATCTCAACTTTTTGTGCATGTTTACAAACATTTCCATTCAAGGCCCAATTGCAATTGCAAAAGTGTAGATTGCAACCTTTATATCTGACATTGTACAAAATATCATGTGTATCCTTATTTTGGCTACGAACCCAATAACCATTGTTACTCTTTTCATCAGGCACACAATCTTCATTTGGGATTTGGCTAGCTCTACACTTGGATGAATTCAATTGTTCCTCAATTTTTCTAGGCCATACGAAACTAGCTTCTTTTAAACGTTGCATATGATTGTAATATTATACAACCTTTGTCAACAACACATATATTAACCAATCAACATGTCTATGACATGCATTATTATTTTCACTTAGGTACCTTTCCTTGATATGCCGATGATAAGATTCAATGGAATTATTTGTATCCTAATTGGAATGTGGAAAATTTCTGTATGCTTTTGCCCACATATCTATAGAAAGAAATTTATTAGCTATGAATTAATAATACATATGACATGAAAATAGAGTCATTAAAGCCACTTAGAAGAAACTTACATATTTTGTTGTTGGCTAACCAAGTTGTTTTAAAATATTCCAAAAACCTTGGATGATCACTGAATCTTTCAAACAACCCTTCAAATATCTTTTTTACAGATTCATCATCTTGACATGTGTGCATGATTTCTCCTAAAGAACGAAAAATGTGGATTTCATTTTCCCTTCCTTGGACTTTATTTCCAACATTCTTCAACCATGCACAACAAACATGCCACACACATAATAATATTTTACACTTGATTGAAGACCTGGAATAACATAATTTATTAGAGGGAATACACATTAACAATATTTTATGTCTCTTATAAAAGAATAAACACATCACCTTAACGCTTCAATTCCAGTAGTAGCATCATCTGTGATGAAGGCTTGAAAATGCCAATCTGGTCGCTCTTTCTTCCCAATGGCAAATAGATTTGACATCCATTTAGAAATATCATCTATAATATTGCGTGATGATATCACCCAAGCTACTGGAACCTCATTGCGATGTTCGTCGAAAACCATTAAGGTGTACAGTTGATACTACATTACAAACAATGTACATAATTATATTTATATAAGTTACATGCATTAAAATGAGGTTGAATAAATTAATCAAATTTAGGATAAATTTGTACTCACCCCATACTTATTTGTACTAAATGTTGAATACATTGAGATTATATTACTATGAGAATATTTTAGCATCATTGAGCGCATCCACTTTGCTTATATGCCTATAATAAAAGGGTTGTTTTCAACAAGATCTTGTTTCTGGTAGAAGAAAAAACTCGTAGGGCGTTCCTTATACCAACATTCTACATTGTTTGGATCACTTTGATCTTTAACATACTCTAGCCTTACGGTATCATTGTAAATGTTTAATATATATTGTCTTGTCATATATGTATCTCGAGATATCCCTGTGTATAACTCACCAAATCCATCCTTCACCTCAAAGATGAACTTGTCCCATATCATTGAAGCATTAAAACCTCTTTGGATTAAATGTTGGACAATAGATCGCATATCCCTTGTTAAATGTGGTGCATAACTGAATCTCATAGGCCTACCGATTGCATATTTTCCATGATAAACAACATTGGATTTATCAATATGCCTACATGCAGTATATATTATTATAGCATCATTTGTTCTAAGTTGAAGTCGTCGCACAATGAAGTTACATTGGCAACCAAATTTAATACTTTCATGTCGATTGCATTTTTTTTTATCTGAGGATGCACTCATAAGTTGTTTTTTTCACTCCGGACCATATGCACACCAATACCTGTATATAAATTTTTTACAACAAATTAGATATAACATATATGCATACTATAAAAAATTATATGCATATTGATAAATATATAAAGACTCACATAGTGTACTCCATATATGTTGAACAATATCTTTGTTTGATATCCTCGACTTTTTTACTTCGATAAGAATAAAGATGAAACTGAGTGGGTGTAGATTCACTCGATTCATCTCCTCTTAAAATCATCAAGTCGATAATATGGAATAATTGCAACTTGGTCCTCATCAATATTTGCCCATGTTAAGTCTTCTGCTGAAAATTCAATCATATCCTCTGTGTCTTCAACTTCCAATCCATTAATCCTCTCCCACTTAGTCATTCTTCAAATATCTGTACACATTCCACTGAAAACGATTTAGTTTGATTAAATATTGTGGTCTTGATTAATGCATATCACTAAGCATGGAAATCACATTTTTAGGTAAATATTTTATACTTTTCAGATAAACCACTTTGGAAAAAGTAATATTTGGGTCATTAATCAACTTAGATATTTCTCAAAAATTTAGAATAACCATTTATGACATATGATGTCTTTGTGGAGGTGGTGTCACCAACTTAGTGTCATGGGGTGACTTGTGATGAGTGGTTGAGGTGGAATGGGTCGAAGGGAACTACCTAACACTACCTAACATGCAAATCTCATAAAAACAAGGATGTTCCCAATACTGAGGCATGAGATGGTGTGCTAATGGGGGCCATTTGAAGAGGGGTCGAAGGGAGAGACATAACACCTCTATCAAAGGGGGGAAGGTTTCTAATCTCTTAGATTGATGGTTTGGGTCAAAACTAATGCAGTAATCTCACACAACTTTGAGTTTGATCGAGAAAGAAGTAATTTTCCTAAAGATAGAAAGACTTGATTCATTGTCCATATGAAGAGTGGGAATTCTAAAAAAAAAATTGATTCAGACATTTTAGAGGCTTCATCCATATGAAGGAAAAGGTGATTTTGATGCCTTATTTCAGATAACCTACACGGAAACCTAACTTTACCCTTTTCCTCGAGAACTTTAGAATCACTACTCAATGGATCAACCATAAGTTGATGAGAATATTTAGACCACACTTCTAAGAATCTAGGTATACAAGAAAAATCCTTAAGAAGGTGAGAACCCTTACAAAGATTGCAAACATATTCGGGGTTGTGTTGCATGTTGGAAGGTTCCTCAACATTACTAACACTCACGACCATAGTTGGTTTCTTAGATCCTTTCTTATCTTGATTCTTCTTCTTCTTCCTTTTCTTCTTCTTCTTGACCTCCTAGTTACTAGCATCAAGGATTTCAACAAGAGAAAAAGAAGAAAGGGTAGAATACATGATGGGTGAAGAACTAACTTAATCATGATAAAAGATTGGACGCTATATGTCCAACAATCCAATGGTTACTAAACCAAACTACAAAATTATCTATATATGTATGTATGGATTTCTTTATAACGAACAAGAAATTATTTTTATTTATACAATAAGCTGCATTTATCATGAGATGATATAGTGTGCCTTGTTTATCATATATCTATGTTTTATGTTTTTTTTTTAAAGAAAGTTTCTAATATTTTTTGTTGAAAAAAAAAATGATTCTCTATGTATGGCACGTGCAAGTGCATTTCTAGAATGATATTTCTACAAAAATTACATTAATCAATTAGTTGTAAAAAACAAAATGCATAGAATCAATCTCATTAATTCATATGATAGTTTGATCAAATTCTCATTCTCACCGTGAAGATCTAAGGAAATGGAGAAGACTACCCTTCCTCGGTAGATGGTGGAGAATTTGGTGATGGATATAGGCATGGTTCAGGGGTGATGGATAAAGGCATGGTGTAAGTGAAATAGGAAAAAGGTAGTTGGTGTGGGTGATGATACACCCCCACTGATCATATGATAGTGGGAATCGATGTTCTAATTGGGGCCCTTCAAAGAGGGATCAAAGGGAGAGACATAACACCTCTCCCAAACAAACCCCTAAATATATCCTGATTGAGTGTATATCAACTCGAGTTGTTGGGATTCGATAATGGCATCCTCTTCAGAGGTAGGTCCTTGGGTTGCCACATCTTTAGAAATTATCTGTCGTGATATTTTTCAAGAACAGGTCTAGTAAAACTCGATCATCGAGTTTGGCTTTGCAACAAACTTCGACATCACCACCATTCATGTTTTGGGTGTGGGCCAATTCACAATGGCTTCCACTTTAGAAGGATCAATTATCAACTCTTCTCCTCCTACAATATGTCCCAAATAGACTAAATAAGTCTTTCCAAATTCACACTTTGACATCTCAAGAAAAATAATTTATCTTTCTTCAAAATACCAAGCACTCTATTCACATGCAAGACATGTTCTTCTCTTGCTTTGCTGAGAATTAATTTGTCATCTAAGTACAAAATGAAAAATTCATTAAGGAATGGATGCAAAACACTATCCATAACACGCATGAAAGTTTCCGGTGCATTACACAAACCAAATGGCATAACTAGCCCCTGAAAGAGTCATTGTTTGGTTTTGAATGCAATTTTCCATATATCACTTTCTGCAATTCTTACTTGATGATATCCACTTCTTAAATCTAAATTAATGAAAAAATTTTCTTCTTTCAGCTGATCAAGAAAATAATCTATTCTTGGGAGTGTGTAATTATTCTTTACTGTAATCTTGTTCAAATCTCTGAAGTCTACACACATGCGCCAAGTCCCATCTTTCTTTGGTATCAAGACTATGGGTGAACCGCATGGCGAGGTGCTTGGCCTTATGATTCCTTTGTCCAACATCTCTTTTATTTTCCTCTTTATTTCAACATTCTCCATTATCAACATGCGATACATACTGATGCTTGGAAGAGGACAATCTTGCTGCAACTGAATCTCATGTTGAATCTCTCTTTTTGGAGGCAATGCTGTTGGCTCCTGAAACATCTCATGATGTGCATTAACTACATCATATAAATATGATTTCAACTTAGGATCACATCCCTCAAATGATTCATGATTAATATTAGCTTTAGGCTTAATCATAAGAAGAAACAAATTCTTACTTGAATTTACCAACCTCTTTATCTGTCTAGCATTTACCATAGCAATGTTTGTCTTCTTGCGATGTGCTCTAACAATGTACTCCTTTCCATATTTGAATAAATGATATTTGTTCTCATGGTGATGGAAGATCAATTTCCTGTCATACAAGTAAGGACTCCCCAACACAATACCTTTTATGTCAAGCGGTACCACATCTAATTCAATTGTGTCAACAAAATTTGCAGTGATTGCAAACCGCAATATGCATTTCTTTGAAACCTGTAGATTTGCATCCTTACAAATCCAACCAAGTGGATATGGTTTTGGATGTAGTATGGTATCAAGCTTAATTTTCTTGACCAAGTCTTCAGAGATTAATTTTTCTTGTGACCTACTGTCAAACAATGTGTCAATATTGGTATGTTTGGATATGACCCTCGCATGAAACAATTCTATTCTTTCTTCTTCATTTGGAGCATGTATGTGACAATTTGATGTACTAGTACTGGGTTTAGTTTCAATTTATTTTCCCTTCATGTTCTTAAATCGCACGGTTGTAATCTTAGATTCATCACTTGAATTATATCCTAAATCATGTTGAGTTGTAGCAACAATTTTCTATTTCCCTTTGTTATTGGGTTTCTTAGGCCTCATTTCAGGATGTAATTTCCAACAATGAGTTTCATCATGGCCTTCTTTTGAACAATATTTACAAACCAATTTTTCTCCCTCTTTCTTAACAGATGAATTCTTTTTGTTTTTACCTTTCGGGGTATTCTCTTCGGCTTTACCCCTAAAAGGTTTCTTTCTACCCTCTTCAGAAATGTTCTTCCCTCTAGCTTCTAGATGTGTGCCCTGAACACATAATTCATCTAGACTGGTGGGGTTAATCATGAGAATAGTATCTTTTAGGTATCTATGTAATCCTTCTATGTACTTGAGCAAAGTAACTTGGCTCTGCAAATCTACCCCTAATAAGAGAGTTCTTCTCATAAATTCTTCGGTGTATTCTTGCACATTTTGTCCCTTCAATTTCCTAAAGTTTTGTCAGTTCATTATGCTTTTCTGCATGTGAGCTAATGGATAAAACTATTGTTTTATAGCGGTAATGAAATCTGACCATGATAGAATAATCTTACCATGTTTTTTGATCTCCTCCCTTGTCTTGGCTTCCCACCAAACAAGTGTTGCACCTTCCATTCTCAATGAAGCTAATTGGATTTTTGTATCATCATCTTGAAGGTTTTGGATTCTCAAATATACCTCCGCCTAATCCAATTATAAAGCTTTTCTACATTGACTCCACCATTAAACATTGGCAATTCAAATTTAACATCAAGTTTTAAAAAATGAATTTTACCAGTGTTCTTTGACTTGTGTGGCTCATGTACTGAAGATGAAGTAGAGGATGATGATGATGAGGGTGAGGATGATGGCTCTCCATTGCCTCCATTTCCTCCATTTCCCTTCTTTGACTTATCTTCATCATTGTGACCTCGTGAAGATCCCTATCCTTCCTTGTGAAGTTTGGATCCTTCTCCTTCCAGTCTCTCATTCCTTTCTTGATAAAGGATTCTAACCATCTCAGTCATGTCAAAGGTATCTATCATTTCAATGGAAAAATTGCGGCTTTAGTGGGGTTCAGAAGTAGCAAATCGAATAGAGGCATTTTCTTAAGAGTAAAACGTGAGGGAGGCTTGAGAAAAAAGGCACCCGCGGGAATGGAATGTGTGTGTGTGCTTGTTAGGGAAAGTAGGCAACTTCACGGTTGAGCAGTGCTGGGGATTGAATGCGTCAGCGCTACTGAGAGTTGAATCGTAACACAAAAGCACGTAGTGGGTTTCGAACTTTTGGATTCTTGAACTCTTACGATCAAAATATTTTACTTGAAAAATGAAGAATTACGCTAAATATTTTGCTGACAAACGTAACGTTGGAGGCACAATTAGCTAGTGACTAAAAGGATCATTATGTACTCCCGATATTCCTAACAAATGTTGGCTTAAATAATGTAGAATATTGAACACTCACCTTGGAAGCTATCAATAAAAACAATCTGAGGATGGTTGGTGTCAAAATTAATGGTAGAGATGAACTCATCAGCCTTGACAGGAAGATGAAACACATTAAAATTTTCTATGATTTGAGAACGCCTCCATTTTTCAATGGAGAGCCCACAATTGAATACAGTAACAGTGTCAGGGTTCTATCTTCCTCAATGGCATTCAAATTCATTTCATTGGATAAGTTGACAATTATTTCATAGAACGGTTGTTGATAATGGAAACTCAATGTTTAAATATATATACATATACTTTTTGATTAACCAAACTTATAAATGGTGAAAAGATGATTATACATGTGTTTTTGAAATTGGTGAGTTGCAAATGTTATACAAGGGATTTCTAAAGGAAATGAAAATGAAAGTTAGTATTGAGCTTAAATAGTGATTTAGAATGTTGGTGCTACATATTCTTCATTGATGTGAAATCTTCATTTTTTTGGGTTTTTTATGGTTAATTTAAAGGATGAGTTTTATGTTTTATGAACATTAATTCTTTAAAAGATCAATGTGGTTATAAGTGTAGTTGATTTTCTTTGATTTGATGTGTTTGTACTAAAGTTTTATTAATTAAAAATAAAAATAAAAATATGTTATTTTAAAATTTATTCAAATTTATAAATATATTTTTTTATTTTTTGTTATTTAGTAAAAAAAAGTCAAATTACGAGATTATTAAATAAATGTTTATTTTCTTTTTTTCCAATAGAAACTAAAAAAATCAAGTTAATTAATATATTGAAAAAGTGTTTAGATTATCTCTTTCAAAATTCCATTAATTATGTCATCTAGCTTTGTAATGTTTGATGCAACTAGCATTTTGCATGCAAATGTTTGTCATTACACTATAATTCAATACAATTTACACTATAAACTAATACCATGACTTTAATTCGATGTTTGAAGTTCCATTCTCATTACTACGTGACATATGGAATGATTCTTGGATTTAATATTTATAGGTAGATTTACATGAGAAGAATATGTTAATGTGTGTATGAATGGAAGACAAGTTTTCAATATAAAAAGAATTGAAAATGCTTTCTTATTGATTGGGCTCAAGAAACTATGTTTTCTTTTAGTAGTGATCTTAGATGGAGTTATAGTATTGAAAAACATTATGTTGTATTGTTGACATGCTTTGTCTACCAAACTGTTCAATGCATTTGCTTGCTCCAAATTTGTAGGTATTATGAATCTCAATTTCTCATGAGTTGATGAGTTAACACGTTTCATCTCATCATCTTCAAATAATGCACTATCTAGTCATACATTGGTTGATTCAACATTATCAATGCTTGTTTCATTATAATAATTTATATTTGGAGGAGAATCAAAGCATGGCGGAAGCTTCGTTTGGATTTCTAGGCCCAATATAGGTGTTTCATTCAAATCAAATAAAATTGTAGGCCTTTCTGTAGTAGGATTAGTGACATTAGGTAGTACATTTTCACCCAAACTAATGTTACTCGCCAACATCTCAACTTTCAGTACATGTTTACAAACATTTCCATTCAAGGCCCAATTGCAATTACAAAAGTGTAGATTGGAACCTTTATATATGACATTGTACCAAATATCACGTGTATCCTTATTTTGGCTACGAACCCAATAACCATTGTTACTCTTTTCATCAAGCACGCAATCTTCATTTGGGATTTGGCTAGCTCTACACTTGGATGAATTCAATTGTTCCTCAATTTTTCTAGGCCGTACAAAACCAACTTCTTTTAAATGTTGCATATTATTGTAATATAATACAACCTTTGTCAACAGCACATATATTAACCAATCGACACGTCTATGACATGTATTATTCTTTTCGCTTAGGTACCTTTCCTTGATATTCCGATGATAAGATTCAATGGCATTATTTGTATCCTAATTGGAATGTGGAAAATTTTTGTATGCTTTTGCCCACATATCTGTAGAAAGAAATTTATTAGCTATGAATTAATAATACATATGACATGAAAAATAGAGTCATTAAAGCCACTTACAAGAAACTTACATATTTTGTTGTTGGCTAACCAAGTTGTTTTAAAATATTCCAAAAACCTTGGTTGGTCCCTGAGTCTTTCAAAGAACCTTTTAACTGTCTTTTTTACAGATTCATCATCTTCACATGTGTGCATGATTTCTCCTAAAGAATGAAAAATGTGGATTTGGTTTTCCCTTCCTTGGACTTTATTTCCAACATTCTTCAACCATGCACGACGAACATGCCACACACATAATAATATTTTACACTTGATTGAAGACCTGGAATATCACAATTTATTAGAGGGAATATACATTAACAATATTTTTATGTCTCTTATAAAAGAATAAACACATCACCTTAACGCTTCAATTTCAGTAGTAGCATCATCTGTGATGAAGGCTTGAACATGCCAATCTGGTCGCTCTTTCTTCCCAATGGAAAAGAGAGTTGACATCCATTTAGAAAGCTCAGCTATAGTATTGCGTGATGATATCACCCAAGCTACTGGAACCCCATTGCGATGTTCGTCGAAAACCATTAAGGTGTACAATTGATACTACATTACAAACAATGTACATAATTATATTTATATAAGTTACATGCATTAAAATGAGGTTGAATAAATGAATCAAATTTAGGATAAATTTGTACTCACCACATACTTATTTTACTAAATGTTGAATCCATTGAGATCATATTATTGTGAGAATATTTTAGCATCATTGAGCACATCCACTTTGTTTGTATGCCTATAATAAAAGGGATGTTTTCAACAATATCTTGTTTTAAAAATCATACTAATCGTCCAACGTGATAGAAGCAGGATTGTCCAGGGTTGTTTTTGGAGGTGGTGGAGGATGGAAGTCACACTTAACGTAACCTTCAAAGTGTGCCAGCCAAGTCTCCATCTTCTCTACTTTCTTAGATAGTTGGTTTTGGCAAGGCCAAACCACTACCAATCCCTCCCAAACTTGGTACTCAAAATAGTGTAGTTGGTCCAACTTTACTATTTGTTTCGCATGCTCCTCGTGACGTACTCTCTCAGTCGTGTCGACTTGTTCCATGAGGTTGTTGATAAGGGCTTGGAAATTTTCTAGGCAGCAGTGTTGGATGCCCTGCCTTTTTGGTTCCTTAGCTTGACCAAACCCACTGTTCCTCTTGCCATCTCGGGCTCCTCCACCCTGGCAACTCGTCCTATACACCCTTGAATCGCCACCCCTATTGGTGCCTCTCTTTCCTCCTCCATGACCTCCACACACTCCCACACTAGCAAAGAAGTGCGCGTTTGCGCCTTTCCACCCCGGCAAGGAGCCACCGTGATAATTTCTTAATCCTCCATGTCTGCAGTGCAATATTAACAGAGGAGGGGGAAGGCCCTCCCCTCACCGGTGGTTTCATGTTTCGCCAAGGGGGATACATGCCACTTACAGACTTCACAGGCCCAGTCCCTCACCAAAGAAACTAAACTCCACAATCAGAAGAACCATATGCCACCACCCACCACACCAGAGAGACACAATACCACCCCGTGATAATAGAAACAGACCACCAGCCCTAGAAGAATAATATTCCACCACCCATCAGGCCAAAGCTAACAATTGAGAATGAAACGAAGGCACATAATTCATATCTCGAGCTTAGCTTCCCCAAGGCAGCAGCTAGCTTCCAAATTCACCGTTCAGAGACTAGCCACCAATCCACAAAACACCATCACTCAAACACCAAAAGTCTTGAAATTAGATATTGAAATAAATTTTCCACCACCACTCATTGAGATTACTTGATTGCAGAGTCCATATTCCCTTTCTAACATTAGCAAACAGTTTAACCATAAGCCAGGAGAAGACGAGATGAAGTGGCTCCCATCCCACAGACTTCCCATCTTCAAATACACAGTCGATAACCAGAAAAATAAGGAGCAGGGTCCAGTCATGTAGACTACACCAGCATGTGCCCAGGACAAGCACACACCAGCCCCTCCCACCAATTACCATCCTACGTCACTTTTGTTTCCTCCCTAGTGGTCGTCACAAGGTCCAGAACTAGATGAAAGTATGGATTCAGATGGCAAGCTCCCTAATCTTCATGCTTCTTAATAGATCGCCACCCCCAAACTCTAACACATAATTAATATTCACATGTATTGCCAACCTACAATAGGTACCACTCCCTCTAAATTTGTTATGGTGAAGGGACTAGAAGGATTGTCCCTCGCCCCTGCTCCACATGTAGTCACACATGAGAGTCTTATACCACGTGGTGCATGGACCTCACCCCCATTGGGGATATCCTTGGTTTGTTTTGATTATATATATTTACTTTTTTTTAATCCATATGTTTCTTCTTATTTATGGTGCAGGTGTTTCCTTTGGAACTAGTGCAAACAATGAAAACCCCACAAGATGGACAATGTATTAAGAAGAATGGAAATGAAAAGGTTCAAATGCTACAACCATCTTCACATCCAATTTCACCATGCAAAGTAAGTTTATATTTATTTATACTATTATAATTTTATCATATTTTTACATTTAATTATATTTCTGTCACATACTTAATCTATGTATAATATAACATTCAAAGTAATGAATATGCATCTCCCAAAACACCTTTGAACATATACGATGGGGGACATGATAGTCAACAAAAATCAATTCTCCTAAACCATTGCAACATTCATATCGACTTTAAGATAATTTAAGAGAGGTAATTTATATACCATGTATCTTAGCTCATAATAACATTGGCATAATTTATTATAATTTGAAACTGCATAGCTAGCTAATGCATTGCCTTTTGGCTTTCCATACATGGTCCCCATATTTTCAATACACCTATGTGTATTTTGATATTTATTGATAATGTTGTAATTTTGATGAAAGAAGAAGAAGAAGATGAGAATTGATGTTATGGTTAAAATGACCAAAATCACACCAAAGGACTTGAAAGAACACTGGTTCAAGTCACACAAACAATGCATAGAGCATATATGCTCAACTAGCATTGTTTTCACTAAACCCACTAGGTTTACTACTTTGAAGTATAAATATTCCAACAAGTTTAAATAACTTGGGCTACAATATTAGAGATTTAGCCATTTTTTTCTATATAAATGGCTATAAGGATAGTTTCAATAAATTAACTTTCCTATATTTCTTTGCAATGTATCATTTCAATAAATTAACTCTCCCTCCAACTAGGCATATATTTGTATCATTTTTAAACATCAAAATTTTTGAAAAAATATGTTAAGTTTGAATCAGATTAGTGTGTTTAAAAGTGAATTTTGGTTTATAGAAAATTTTGTTCAAAAGGGTATCAATATTTAGAGTATTATATATAGTTTAGTCACGTTTTTTTTATATTTCTATTCACTGTGGATGGGTAGAAATCTATGATATTCAGGATATCATTTTTTTCATTGAAGAGCTAGTGATAAAAATGCAAAAAAAAAAAAAAAACATCAATGTGATACAATATATAATATATGGTGACAAATTACTTACTTTTATTGTGATTATAAATTAAAAACTTATAATGAGACTCTAAAAAATATTGTGCAAGTGCAAGAAAAATAATAGGGAATACCTAAATTCCTTATCTATATTTATATCTAAAAATTTAGAAGCCTTTTACAATAAGGAAATAAAAAATCATGTATTTCTTAAATGTTACAATTATTTCAAGTTTTATATTCTATGCTCTTCGAATTCAACATATTAGATGCATGGACGTATACTTCTACATATCCCCTTCTTATAGATCCCCTTGATAATAAAATGGAAGGAGGTATCCATTCATAAGAGAAAGTAGGAATCTTGAATATTAAACCAAAATAATGAATATCTTTGCAACATTTCGAGTAAATCCTCAACTTGGGCTTGTGCTAGAGGAAGAGATTAGGAGTTCATAATTTTTTCTCAAAATTCAAAGTTACAGGATTGGGTTGAAACCAGGATGGTTGCGTAGATCTCGTCTTCCTGATTTCGACACCGTGAAAGTTTTGAAAAAACGATGTTGTATGAGGGAGATATCATGTTATCATCGAAATCCCAAATAGGTAAACTTTGCGACAGGTTTGACTGGGATGCACAGGTAGCAGGGTGGAGGTACAGTCAACAAAAGGGGAATATTTTGAGGAATATCCTTTCCTCAGAACCAACCCCAGGATGAAAAGTGGCGGCCTTTTATTGGTTGAATGGTTGTACGTTGTTTTATTTGGGTCAATCAGGGGGTGACACATGGCCAGCCCTGAGGCCCCCATGTGTCCTCCAAATGGCATGTTAAAATTTTGGGTGAAGGCCCACAGGGCTCGACCCCGTGACCTCCGGCAGAGAATGCACACGACACATCTGCCTGAGCTACACATGATTCTTAATATATATGGTAGTCGAGTTCTATTTGAATTTCAATGAAATGGTGTTCGGGGGTTGGGGACCGTCGGCGATCCCAACCCGCCAGTAGTCCCTAGAGGAGCATTCAAATTACAACGAATTAACACCAACCATAAACATTATAGTCAACGTCTTAACCGATAGCACTACCCACTATTGTTCCGAACTCGTGTCACATGCAACGGTAACCGCTACATTCTCGGTGCAGTTAATGCTAACTCAACCAGAGTTTAAACAAAGTTTCAACCTTATCCATGGTTCTACATATAGTTCCACCAACGGTTATGTAACCGTGTTAGGTGGGTCATGTTCCCAACCAAAAACATTAAATGTAAATGGTTATTTCAGCGGATATTTGGAGCGCGCCTATTTTTGGGCAGATTTCACTAAATTAACTCTAGTTAAGTGGAGTTCTCCACTTTTAGTGGAGTTTTTCTAGGTGTAACTGGTCAAAAGAGTAGAATACTCAATTTTCGCCCATTCAGAGTGAATGAAGAGTTATTTTTGACTAATTGGACCATTCTGGAGCCATTGGTGCATAGAAAACAACCATTAGAGGCTTGAAACTACATGTAATAGAAAAATTTTGAGCATAATGAAATATGGACATGCCATTGGGAGCTGGACCATCAAATGTAACCCAGGAGGGCTGAACTGCTTCATCATGCCTGTTGTGTAAATTTCCTGTGGTGACTTATTTCTCTATTTTACACTGTTGTTCAGTGTTATTTTTGGTTATTTTAATGCTTCTAATTCACTAAAATTATCTACAATTCATGGTTAAAACCCTCAATCCTTAAGAAAACTAATGAAACAAGTATTCACATGTTTATAAACTAAAAAGACACTTATTATAGCATAAATATATAGTCCTTTCAGATCAGGTTGGTATCAAAGCTAGAGTTTATTCTCTGGTGTTTTTTTGTGCAAAGAATTATTTAGCTATTTGCAAGTTTTAGATGCTTACAAGGCTCAAGCTCAAAAGAGGAGAAGGAAAATTAGTGGAAGCAGAAGGGTCTCAAGAAGAGCCAAAGCAAAGGAGCGCAAGATTGCCACAATCTCCACCACCTAGTTCACCTCCTAAGGAAGAAAAAGCTACATTAAGCATGTCTCATAGAGAAAGAGAAATCCATGAAGAATTTGATCCCAAAGAGGAAGAAAGAGTGTTCAAGAAAGCATTTCTTGACATGACTGAGATGGTTAGAATCCTTTATCAAGAAAGGAATGAGACACTGGAAGGAGAATGATCCAAACTTCACAAGGAAGGACAGGGATCTGCAGGAGGTCATAATGATGAAGATAAGACAACGATGGAGGAAACGGAGGCAATGGAGAGCCACCATCCTCACCCTCATCTTCATCATCCTCTACTTCTTCTTCGGTACATCAGCTACACAAGTCAAAGAACACTAGTAAAAGTCCTTTTTTAAAACTTGATGTTAAGTTTGAATTGCTGATGTTTAATGGTGAAGTCAATGCAGAAAATCTTGATAATTGGACTAGGCAATTGGAGGTCTCTTTGAGAATCCAAAACCTTCAAGATGATGATACCAAAATCCAATTAGCTTCATTTATAATGGAAGGTGCAGCACTTTTTTGGTGGGAATCCAAGACAAAGGAGGAGATCAAAAAACATGGTAAGATTATTCTATCATGGTCAGATTTCATTACTACGATAAAAAAACAGTTTTATCCATTATCTCATATGCAGAAAGCCATAATGAACTGGAAAAACTTTAGGCAATTGAAGGGAAAAAATGTGCAAGAATACACCCAAGAATTTAGGAGAAGAGCTCTCTTATTAGGGGTAGATTTGCAGGGCCAAGATACTTTTCTCAAGTACATAGAAGGCTTACATAGATACCTAAAAGATACTATTCTCATGATTAACCCCACCGGTCTAGATGAATTATGTGTTCAGGGCACACATCTAGAAGCTAGAGGGAAGAACATTTCTGAAGAGGGTAGAAAGAAACATTTTAGGGGTAAAGCCAAAGAGAAGACCTCAAAAGGTAAAAACAAAAAGAATTCATCTGTTAAGAAAGAGGGAGAAAAATTGGTTTGTAAATATTGTTCAAAAGAATGCCATGATGAAACTCATTGTTGAAAATTACATCCTGAAATGAGGCCTAAGAAACCTAATAACAAAGGGAAATAGAAAATTGTTTCTACAACTCAACATGATTTAGGAGATGATTCAAGTGATGAATCTAAGATTACAACCATGGGATTGAATAACATGAAGGGAAAATAAATTGAAACTAAACCCAATACTAGTACATCAAACTGTCACATACATGCTCCAAATGAAGAAGAAAGAATAGAATTGTTTCATGTGAGGGTCATATCCAAACATAATAATATTGACACATTGTTTGACAGTAGGTCACAAGAAAAATTAATCTCTGAAGACTTGGTCAAGAAAATTAACCTTGATACCATACCACATCCAAAACCATATCCACTTGGTTGGATTTGTAAGGATGCAAATCTACAGGTTTCAAAGAAATGCATATTGCGGTTTGCAATCACTGCAAACTTTGTTGACACAGTTGAATTAGATGTGGTACCGCTTGACATAACAAGTATTGTGTTGGGGAGTCCTTACTTGTATGACAGGAAAGTGATATTCCATCACCATGAGAACAAATATCATTTATTCAAATATGGCAAGGAGTTCATTGTTAGAGCACATCGTAAGAAGACAAACATTGCTATGGTAAATGCTGGACAGATAAAGAGGTTGGTAAATTCAAGTAAGAATTTTGTTCTTCTTATGATTAAGCCTAAAGCTGATATTAATCATGAATCATTTGAGGGATGTGATCCTAAGCTGAAATCATATTTATATGATGTAGTTAATGCACATCATGAGATGTTTCAGGAGCCAACAGTGTTGCCTCCAAAAAGAGAGATTCAACATGAGATTCAGTTGTAGCAAGATTGTCCTTTTCCAAGCATCAGTATGTATCGCATGTCGATAATGGAGAATGTTGAAATAAAGAGGAAAATAAAAGAGATGTTGGACAAAGGAATAACAAGGCCAAGCACCTCGCCATGCGGTTCACCCATAGTCTTGATACCAAAGAAATATGGGACTTGGCGCATGTGTGTAGACTTCAGAGATTTGAACAAGATTATGGTAAAGAATTGTTACACACTCCCAAGAATGGATTATTTTCTTGATCAGCTGAAAGAAGAAATTTTTTTCACTAATTTAGATTTACGAAGTGGATATCATCAAGTAAGAATTGCAGAAAGTGAAATATGGAAAACTGCATTCAAAACCAAACAAGGACTCTTTGAGGGGCTAGTTATGCCATTTGGTTTGTGTAATGCACTGGAAACTTTCATGCGTGTTATGGATAGTGTTTTGCATCCATTCCTTGATGAATTTTTCATTTTGTACTTAGATGACATATTAATTTTCAGCAATGCAAGAGAAGAACATGTCTTGCATGTGAATAGAGTGCTTGATATTTTGAAGAAAGATAAATTATTTTTCTTGAGATGTCAAAGTGCGAGTTTGGAAAGACTTATTTAGTCTATTTGGGACATATTGTAGGAGGAGAAGAGTTGATAATTGATCCTTCTAAAGTGGAAGCCATTGTGAATTGGCCCACACCCAAAATAGTAACTGAGGTAAGAAGTTTCTTAGGTGCAGCTCAATATTGGAGAAAGTTTATCACTAACTTTTCTTCCATCACAGCTCCTATGCATGCACTGATAAGTGTGAAGAAAGGCTTCCAATGGGGAGACAAACAACAACAAGATTTCAAATCTTTAAAAGAAAATATCAGTTCAGCTCCAGTCCTTGCATTACCAAATTTGAGACAGCCATTCGAGATACAAACTAATGCTAGTGATTATGCCATGGGTGCAGTTCTTTTGCAGCATGGTAAGCCTATCGTTGTTCATTCTGATACATTTAATGGTGTTGTGAAAAATTATCCTACATATGACAAAGAACTATATGTGTTGGTACAAAGTGTCAAGAAGTGGAAACACTACTTGATGGGTAAAGAGAATATTGTGCATACCGATCACCAACCATTACAGTACTTGAAGTCGCAAACAAAATTGCAGCAATCAAGACATTTCAGGTGGATGGGATTTCTTCAACAATTTCACTTGGTTATAAGGTACAAGAAAGGTATTTTCAATAAAGTTGCTGATATGCTTTCAAGGCCGATCATTAGTGCATCTACTTTACTCAAAAACGATTTTGTTGTACATGAGATTTACATAGAAAAATATGCACATGACATTGATTTTGAAGATGTGTATGCTAGTTTGAGTGAAGGGAATCAAGTTGAAGAAAAATATTATCACATGCATAACAATTTGTTGTTTCATTTGGGCAAGTTGTGTATACCACAAGGAGAGAGGCTAAGTGTCATGAGAGAAGTTCATTCATCTCTTATTGTTGGACACTTTGGGGTAAGAAAAATAGTGGTGCATCTATAGATGTATTTCTATTGGCCTCACATGATAGATAGGGTGTCGTGTTTTATAAGAGGTTGTTCTATGTGTGCAACAAGCCTAGTAATAGGAAGCTTGGATTTTACACGCCACTACCGGTACCATCAAGGCCATGGGAGAGTGTCTCCATGGACTTTGTTGGAGGTCTACATATGTCAAGAAGAAAACATGATTATCTTTATGTAGTTGTGGATAGATTCAGTAAAATTTGTATACTTATGCCATGTAAGAAAACCATTACTGCTAAACAAACTGTTGAACTTTATTTTCAACATGTTTGGGTTCATTTTGGATTGCCAACTTCTATTGTTAGTGACAAGGATTCCAGGTTCGTTGGGAATTTTTGGTCCAATCTATGGAATATGATGGACATAAAGTTGAAAAAGAGTATTGCTTTTCATCCGCAAACAGATGGACAAACCGAGGTGGTGAAAAGAACTGTTGTGCATCTATTGCAAGGACATTGCAGCAAACATCCTAAGTTGTGGGATGAGCAACTGCATTACATTTAGCACACTTACAACCGGGCAAAGCACTCTTCAACACAAACATCACCTTTTCAAGTATGCTTTGGGTATTTGCAAAAATCACCATTAGACTTCATCTTTGGGAAGGATGTTGCAATTTATGGCCATAGTGATATTGACAAGGCTCAAAAGTTCATTGAGAAAATTCAGATTATACATCAACAAGTTCAAGAACATCTTGAGAAAATTCAAAGAGAGGCATGACAAACATAGAGTTGATCACAAGTTTCAAGAGGGAGATGAGGTGTGGTTGCACATTAGCAAATAAAGGATGCAAGGGGAAGGTAAAAAGCTCAAACCCATTCACTATGGTCCATTCAATATCATAAAGCAAGTTGTTAACAATGCATTTCAGCTTGACATGCCTTCTTATATGCAAATGTATTTAGTTTTTAATGTTTAAAACTTACGTTTGTATTAGCCACCTTTGATCGATGATCAAAGAAGTGATGTTCAGCTACCTTCTATTGAATATTTCTCGCCAGAATTTATAGATGAGCTCAAGGAAGATACAATTCTTGATACGAGGACAAGATCATCCAAGAGGGGAAGTGTTGACTACCTTCGAGTTGGACTCTGATTCCGGATACTCGACAACAAATTACAATTTATAAAATACTCTCTCTATAATATACTCACACAACCAGAGGAATCATTTCTAATAAAAACCATATGAACAGGAAACCCAAAACAATATAGTGTATGTGCAATTCATTAAATGTGGAGTAATTTATATAAATAATAAAGCGTGTCAATCCTTTTGACCGTTCTAATCTCATCCTTCACACAATCTGCATCATTCAAACAAACCTTCATGCATTTGACGGTCATCGCATATAAACTAACCCGACATTTTACACTTTTAACATTTGCGATAAAAGTCGTTTTCTTCGTCCATCCTTACACTACGTGTCACCCACAGGAGTATATCGCACGGTTTACACAATTACCATAACCCACCATAGAGTAATGCGATATACCATTCGTGGTTTTAAAGACTGCTTTTCAAAAACAATACACAAAATTATGTGTGGAACAAGGTTCAATAATGCATCAATTTCACCCTTTTCAATAAATCAATAATAAACGAATTTAGAACACTCACTCTCTGCAATGAACCCACAAGCTATTCACTGCTCAACACAAATAGAAATGCAGAAAATAGAAGAATAGTACCAATATATGCAGAATTGTTTTTTCAAAGGTTTTCAACGAAATTTTGCACTCAGAAACACGATTTTTCCACAACACACTTCGATCTGTTATTCTTGAAATAGAAATTACAGAGATTTAGCCCTCCATGGCTTGATTCATCAATTTTCCAACTCTCGGTCTCTCTTTTACAACTCTCCCCCCCCCGTGGCCGCTTGTTCTATCTATTTCACACATTATATATAAAAGTCCAAAACAATATTTCTTCTCAAAATAGATTTTATTCCTCAATTAAATACTATCATATTTCTCACTTCTACTTGACTTAATCTCCACGCAAGGAGGAACCAAATTCTAATTTTATTTCCTAATTAATCTAACAAATCCAACAAACTAATTTCTCTAATTTAAAATTAAGAGAGAAAATTAATGGCCAATGTTTATCCATCTCATATTTAGCCACAACATGTGAACATCCAATCACATTGTTGGCTAAGTCTGGATTCTCCTGCATCAGACTCCTGGGGAAGAAAAGAATCATTTATCAAACTTTTAGGATTTACTCCATACTTCTGAAATTATGCTATTGTCAACCAACTGGCATCCTCCATTGGTTGTCCCTTCCATTTGACTAGATACTGAAAATAAACCTGTCCTCTAGGTTTTTTGGATACTCTTTTCTCCATAACAGTTTCTACCTCTTTCTTTTCATTCTTTGGCATTTGTTCTTCCCAATTTAAATTCTGGTTTTCCTCTGTTGTAGAGTCTTCCTATAGTTCTTCCTTTGTTCCTTTGTATGGGTACAAATCTACAACATTAAAGATGGGTGATATTCCAACCTCTTCTGGAAATTCTATTTCATATGCATTTGAAGAAAATTTCCTCAAAATTTTACATGGTCCTATCTTCTTCATCTTTAATTTATTGTAAGTCTTAACAGGAAATCTTTCTTTTCTTAGATAAACCATGACTAGGTCTCCTACCTGGAATTCCTTTTCTTCCTCTTCATATCAACTCTTTGTTTGTATTTTCCACTGCTTTCCTGCAATCTGCCTTTAACATCTTCCTGTAGTTGTTGCATCTGTTGATCTACAGATTATTTAGCCTTTGCACTTCTTATCTCTTGTTTGCCTAAATTTTTGAGCTCATACACACCTCTTGGATTCATCCCAAAACAACTGGAATGGACTCATCCCGCACTCGATTTGGAGTATCATTATAAGCAAACTCAACTTGAGCAAGTGCTAAATCCCATTGCTTAGGATTTTTATATACTAAACTTCTCAATATATTTCCTTTGGTTTACTACCTCACCGCCCATCCATTTTGAGGGTGATATGTTGAGTTGAAACTAAGGTTGGTACCTAGTTTCTTCCAAAGAGTTCTCCAAATTGTCCAACAAACTTTGTATCCCAACAAACAATACTTATAGGCAATCCATGTAACCTTACAACTTCGAAAAAAACAGATTAACAATATGTGTTGCATCACTAGTTTTCTTGCATTCAATGAAATGAGCCATTTTAGAAAACCTATCTACCACAACATAAATGGAATCATTTCCTCTTTGAATTTTAGGTAAACCCAAAACAAAATCCATACTAATCGCATCCCATGGTCGGTTTGGTATTGGTAATGGATACAATCTTGTATTTTGGCTTTTCCTAGCATACCGACAAATCTTGCATTTCTCAACAAATCTCTTAACATCAATTTTCATCTTTGGCGCAGTAAAAGCATTTACCCGAGCTAAAGGCATGTTTTGTCCAAAGTGTCTAGACAAGCCTCCACTATGTTTCTCTTTAATTATGTTTTCCCTCATAGAAAATTTAGAGATATAAAATTTATTACTTTTGAATAGAAAATCTCCTTGGATAAGATAATCCAACCACCGGCTCCTATTATGATGTTGGGTTTTTTGCAAAATTTCCTAAAATTTTGCATCTTCTTTATACATGTCAACCATTCCTTCAAATCCCACAACACCAACTTGTAATTCCCATGATTAATTCACTCTACTCAAAGCATCAACAACTTTGTTTAACTTACCACTGTATGCTTTATCGCAAAAGTAAAAATCCACAAAAATTCTACCCATTTGGCATGTTTCTATTCAATTTAGGGGTTGTTTATGAACTACAATGCATGGTTGTCGAATACAATACAAACTCCTTTGGTAGCAAATAATGTCTCCGTTTTTTTAAGGATCGCACAACAACATAAAATTCTTTGTCATAAGATGAGTATTTCTTCTTAGTTTCATTAATTTTCACCGAAGTATGCTATTGGTCTCTTTCTCGACTTAAACTGCCTCCAATTGCAACTCCACTAGCATCAGCCAACTTGGAAAACTTTTTCAAAATCGGCAAAGCTAAAGCCGGTTTTTCCGTAATTTTTCTCTTCAACAACTTAAAATTTAAGTCTGCCGCTTCTATCCACTTGAATCGCTGATTTGTCTCTTTGATTGTTTCAATAATCGGCACAAACTCCGACTAAAACCTATAATAAATTTTATATAAAATCTTGCAAGACCATGAAAACTTCTTACCTCAAATATGTTTCTTGGAGTTGGCCAGCTTCCAAATGGCTTGGATTTTCTCTCGGATCCATTTTCGCACCTTCTTTAGAAACTACAAACCCCAAATAAATTAACTTTTCTTTCATAAAACCCGCATTTTTTCATATTTATTAGCGCTTTTTCTTTTGGCATAGTTTTCAAAACCAACTTAAGATGTTCCATATGCTCTTCTTTATTTTGATTGAAAATTAAAATATCATCAAGATAAACAATTACAAAATTGTGCATATTCTTTTAATACTTCATTCTTCAATCTCATGAATGTGTTGGGTGCATTAGTGAGTCCAAAAGGCATCACTAACCACTCATACAAACCACTATTTGTTTTGAATGCGCTCTTCCACTCATCCCCTTCTCTAATTCTTATATGATGATAACCACTCTTCAAATCTATCTTAGTAAAATATTTTGATCCACTCAAACAATCAATTAAATCATCCATTCGTGGTAAAGGAAAATGATACCCCGAAGGTGATTTTATTTAGGCTCGGGAATTTGTGCACATGTGCCATTCTCCTCCTTTCTTTGGACTAAGTATCACAGGGACAACACATGGACTAAGGCTCTCTCTTATCAACCCTTTATCCATCAACTCCTCGCTCTTGTCTTCCAACTTCATTTTCTTGAGGAGTTAACATATATGCTACTTTATTCGGCAACCGACTCTAGATATTAGATCAATGTGATGGCTAATACTCTTGATTGGTGGTAATGCATTTGGAAACTCATCCAAAATAATATTAGAAAAATCATTCAACAAAGTTTTTCTATAAATCATCTAAGTTTGTGGAAGTCAAAATTACCTTCGGTTTCCCTATGACAACAAAATGCATTTCTTCATCTTTTTCGATTTCTTGTGCTCTTTCCACTCATCAAATAACACTATTTCTTGATGTTCCTTTGTCAGCGTCATCCTTCAATGGTAGTAGTGTGTGTTTGTTTCCATCCTTCTCTAGGGTATAAGTGTTTCTTCCGCCATCATGTATGGCTTTCCGATCAAACCGCCAAGGTCTTCTCAACAATATGGCACATCCATCGGCATTACATCACATAATATAACATCCTTGTAAGTGCCTATCTAGATCTCTACCTTGGATTGTTCCATAATAATCGATGGCATTTTTGCAGCCATGATACCTTATATGGAGTAGGGTGTACTGTCTTTTCTAATCCTAACTTGTCTACCATTTAGAAATAAGGTTGCTAGTACTACCACCGTCAATTACCATTTTGAAACATTTACCCTTAGACTTGCACATTGTTTTTGAATAGATTCTTTCTCTGAGTTGGCTCTCTTGCTTCTTTTTCTTCTTTAAGCAATACCCTTTTCAATAACAAAGATTCTCCTGCTTCGGGTGGTTCTTCTTTTCCTTTATCCTGAGGAATTTCCTCCTTTGTTTCAGCAACATTTACATTTCTCTAGGTTGTTGATTTATTATGAGGAGAGTCCCACGACCCATGCCCCCATTCACCACATGTATAGCATCGAATTTCTCTTCCACGGCCTCTACCTTTGGGTACAAACCTTCCTCGACCAAAGTCTCCTCTTTGTGGTGATCTACTACTTGAGCCTCCTACTTCATTTTGGGAATGTTGAAATCTAGGTTTAAATGCTCCTATGCCTCTTACGGAACCCTTACCTCAGTTCCTCTGGTTTTGCTTCCTATATATCTTCTCTTTTGCTTTTAAGGCAGCCTGATAATCATCCTCAATTGTATTTAGATTTAATAAACTAATTTCATCCTGAATATCATACCTCAGACCATTTATATACTTGGCTACTTTCTCCACATCATCCTCTACACGTCCAACTCTAATATTCAATTTATAGAACTCTTCTGTATATTCGTTCACTGTCATTCCTTTTTACTTCAAATCTTTGTAATTGCTTAAAAATATTTAATTGATAATCCTTGGGCATGAATTTACCTTTTAATTTTCTCACCATCTTATCCCATTGTTTGATTCTAGGTTTTCCTTTTCTCTATCTGGATAGCTATAATTCCTCCCATCAAATAGTTGCATGGCCTTTTAATCTGGTAGCTGCAATCTTCACTTTATTTTTTTCTTCAAATTCTTCAAAGTCAAATTACGTGTTTAATGAAATGATCCAATCCATTAATTCTTCTACATTGAGATTTCCCTCATACATAGGTATGTCCACCTTTGGTCTTCCAATTTCCTTCACCAACGTCTTCAACACTTTAGCTGCTTCATTGTCTTGTTCTTCTTCTTCTTCAGAAGATTCCTCTGCATCATTAACGCCTCCTTCATCAGGTGCTCTTCTCTGGGCTGTTTCCATAGCTTCCATCAGTGTCTGAAGATGTCATACTTCTTCCAGCAAAACTACATTTGTTGCAGGTTGTCCCCAGCATATTCCTACACCTCTTCTTGGTGGAATTTTGAAAAACAACACAATCTTTGCTCTGATACCAAAATGATGCCAGATACTCAACAACAAATTACAATTTATTTAATACTCTCTCTATAATATACTCACACAACCGGAGGAATCCTTTCTAATAAAAACCATATGCACAAGAAACCCAAAAAAATATAGTGTATGCGCAATTCATTAAATGTGGAGCAATTTATATAAATAATAAAACGTCTCAATCCTATTGACCATTCTAATCCCGTCCTTCACACAATCTACATCATTCAAACAAACCTTCGTGCATCTGATGGTCATCGCATATAAACTAACCCGGCATTTAACACTTTTAACATTTGCGATAAAAGTGGTTTTCTTCATTCGTCCTTACACTACATGTCACCCACGAGAGTGTATCGCATGGTTTAAACAATTATCGTAACCCACCATAGAGAAATGTGATATACCATTCGTGGTTTTAAAGACCGCTTTTCAAAACCAATACACAAAATTATGTGTGGAACAAGGTTCAATAATGCATTAATTTCACCCTTTTCAATAAATCAATCATAAACGAATTTAAAACACTCACTCTCTGCAATGAACCCTTAAGCTATTCACTGCTCAACTCAAATACAAACGTAGAAAATAGAAGAATAGTACCAATATATGCAGAATTGATTTTTCGAAGGTTTTCAATGAAATTTAGCACTCAGAAACACGATTTTTCCACAACACACTTCGGTCTGTTATTCTCGAAATAGAAATTATAGAGATTTAGCCCTTCATGGCTTCATTCATCAATTTTCCAACTCTAGGTCTCTCTTTTACAACTTTCTCGCTCCCACAAACCTCCCCCCCCCCCCCTTGTTCTATCTATTTCACACATTATATATAAAAATCCAAAACAGTCTTTCTTCTCAAAATAGATTTTATTCCTCAATTAAACGTTATCCTATTTCTCAGTTCTACTTGACTTAATCTCCACGCAGGGAGGAACCAATTTCTAATTTTATTTCCTAATTAATCTAACAAATACAACAAACTAATTTCTCTGATTTAAAATTAAGAGAGAAAATTGATGGCCAATGTTTATCCATCTCATATTTAGTCACAACATGTGAACATCCAATCACATTGATGGCTAAGTCCGGATGCTCCTGCATCAGGCTCAAAGGCACTAAAACAAGCAAAGAAAAGTTGATGGAGGTTGGAAAGGTGAGCGAGATGTACCCTCATATACTGAATAGGTAATCAAGTCTTTTGGGGTCCAAAGGCTTCCCAATGGAGAGGAGTGATCAAGAGTTCAAATTTTTTTCTCAAAATTCAAAATTATAGGATTGGGTTGAAACTAGAATGGTGGCTTAGATCTCGTCTTCCTGATTCTGGCGCCGCAAACGGTTCGAAAAATTGATGTCATATGAGGGAGATATCGCTTCTGATCGAAATCCCAAACAGGGAAAATTTGTGACAAGTTGATATGGATGCACAGTCAGCAGGGTGGAGGTATAGTCAGCAAAAGGGGAATATTATAAGGAATATTCCTTTCATCAGAACCAACCTCAGGATGAAAATTTGCGGCCTTTTATTGGTTGAATGGTTGTACGTTGTTTTATTTGGGCCAATCAAGGGGTGACACGTGGCCAGCCTTGAGGCCGCCATGTGTCCCCCAAATGGCATGTTAAAATTTTGGGTGAAGGCCTGCAGGGCTCGACCGCGCGACCTCCGGTAGAGCACGCACATGACACATCCGCCCAAGCTACACATGATTCTTAACATATATGGTAGTTGAGTTGTATTTGAAGTTCAATGAAATGGTGTTTTGGGGGTTGGGGACCGCCGACAGTCCCAACCCGCCAGCGATCCCCGAAGGGGCATTCACATTGCAATGAATTAACACCAACCATAAACGTTACAGCCGATGGCTTAACCGATAGCACTAACAACCCGTGTTCTGACCCCATGTCACATGCAACGGTAACCACTACATTCTTCGCGCAGTTAATGCTAACTCAATCGAAGTTTAAACAAAGTTCCAACCTTATCCATGGTTCTGCCTATAGTTCCGCCAACGGTTATGTAATTGTGTTAGGTGGGTCATGTGCCCAACCAAAAACATTAAATGTAAACGGTTATTTGAGCGGAGATTTGGAGCCTGCCTATTTTTGGGCGGATTTCACTAACTTTACTCCAGTTAAGTGGAGCTTTTCTAGGTGTAACTCGGAAAAAGAGTAGGAGACTCAATTTTCGCCCATTCAGAGTGAATGAAGAATCATTTTTGACTAATTGGAGCATTATAGAGCCATTGGTGGAGAGAAAACAACCATTAGAGGCCTGCAACTACATGTAATAGCAAAATTTTGAGCATAATGAAAGATAGACATGTCATTGGGAGTTGGAACAGCAGATGTAGCCCAGGAGGGGTGAACTGCTTCATCATGCCTGCTATGTAAATTTCATATGGTGACTTATTTCTCTATTTTACACTGTTGTTCAGTGTTATTTGTGCTTATTTTCATGCTTCTAATTCACTAAAATCATCTACAATTCATGGTTAAAACCCTCAATCCTTAAGCAAACTAATGAGACAAGTATGCACATGTTTATAAACTGAAAAGACACTTAGCACAACATAACTAATACAATCCTTTCACATCAGGAAGTGAGAGAAATAGGAAGTAATAAATCTTCCAATGGTATATGGACCATTATTTTAGCCAATAAACTATTTGGGTTATTTCTATATATTCTCATAATGCATATTTAAATGAAAATTTTGTATATAGGGATGAATTTTATTTACCAAATATTACAATATATGTATTTAAAGATGCATATTTTGTTTGAATACATTATAATAAATTACCTAACTAAATCTAATAAATTAATGTATTTACCCTAACCACATCTTTAATAAATTAATTTGTTAAATTTTAATTTTAATTTATATAGATTTCAATAGATTTATTATATATAATAATGATTTCATCTATTTAATAGTATATATCTAAATTTTGTAATAATACTTATATAAATATAAAACAAAAATTATGGAATCAATATATATATATATATATATATATATATATATATATATATATAATTTAAAATAAGTTATTAATTTGAATAAAAATACTATATATAATAAAATTTTATATATTCTAAATAAAATTACTTTTTTATCTATTAAATACTATATAATATTAATATAAATAATACTATTTATATTATTTATTATAATGAATATTTCAAAAATATTTATGTGAGATTATTTATTGATTTCAATACAAATATTATATGTTTTTAACTTTCAATTTAAAAATAAAATAGAACAATTCTGTGCATCTCAGCGATTAAAGCTTTTAACATTCTTATCAACTTGTATCTAGAAACATCTTAACTATTTTTTAATGTTTGTGGAATATTAATTAAGCTTTGTGTATATTTAAATGAAATTATGGTATATAGAAATGTTTTTTTATTTTTTAAATTATATATATATATATATATATATATATATATATATATATATATATTTATATTTATATTGTTTGATGTATCTATTTCATATAAAAAGTGTTAATTCTGGTTGATTTAAATATAAATGTTTTTGTCTCTATAATTATTTTTATAATAATCATCATTTATATTATTTACTTTTAGATTATAATTGGTGTTCTAGATAATTGTAATACCAATATCATTTTAAATATCGTATAATCTCTATGTTGAGTGGTATATGGTGTAGGAGTTATACATTATCTTTGTACCAAAAAGTAGTAATACAAACGGATGAAATTACAAAATTTTACTCTTAATACTCTATTTATCTAATTATTTTATCTAGCATGGAAATTGAAGTGTTTTGTTTATAATAGACATTGAAATATTTTTTTTGTTATTAATATTTATGTTCAATATTGAAATGTTTTTGTTAATACATTTTTAATATAGTTATTCTTTTATTTATCTTAATATAGGGTTTCTCTGCTAAGTAATTTTTTTATTATAATTTTATATTTAATTACCATATAAAGTAATTATATTAATGTTGAGTAAATTATATATATATATATATATATATATATATATATATATATATATATATATATATATATATATATATATATATATATATATATATTACATTGTTGTATAGGTAAAATAGATTCTATTTATATTAATTTGTTAGGGGAGGGGAGGAATATCTTCTAAATCTATTGAAAAGAACTAGTAATGGTCACCATATAATTGTTTAATAATAAAACATTACATAAAATGAATTTTCCTATTTTCCTTAAATAGATAACAAACCATTTATATAATTCTTCACATATTCTAGGAAAATCATAGTGAATCAACCAAGGAACAAACCATAGTAAACCATAAGGGTGCATATATTACCATTTGACATCAATGATGACATTAAAAGTACACCAATTATTTAGCATAAGAACTAAATTTTAGAACTAAGCCTCCTCTAAGAATAGTTCATTACATTTCAATGGAAAATAGATCATTCCATTTCAAAAAATAGTTCATTATATTTCATTGAAATTTTGTTTCACAAATAAAGACATTTTAACTTTGTAAAATGGCTCATAGGTCTCTGAAGTTATTATCTTCCAAGATTATTCTCACTCTGCTATCACAAACATCTACACATCTTCAAATGATTAACTTCATCATTGATAATATCTACATTCTCATAAAAAAATGTGAGGTGGTGACTCATTTCTAATAAAGATCTTACATCAACTATGTAACCAAGAATTCTTTGAGTGAAAATGTGATCACAACTTCTCTACACACACCTTTGGGTGTGGTTAGGGTGGATTCTTTCTTGTTCTTTCTGTGGAAACAAGACTTATGGAATGCTAAGGAATATGCGATGTAACTTTTTGTTTTTCTCTAATAGAAAGTTCGATTTTTTCTTAAAAATAAAATAATAAATAAATAAAAATAAAAATTTGTAACTAATTTTTTCTATCTTAGTGATTTCATATATAAAACATCAACCATGGGGCATCTTCATTGTCCAAAACTGCATGACAATAAAAACATAAACAAAGAAAAAAAATTAGCATTGTAATAAAAATATGAATATTACAAAGAATATATGAATACCACCATTTTTTAGTACTCATATTTACATAGAAAGCAAAATCACATACATTATAAAAAGTATTTTCTTTTCTTTTCCATTTTTTTTAATCTAGTGTTTACAAGTGTGAAAGTTACATGAAGAATATTTATTGATTCATTTTATTTACACAGGTAAGTACCAAATATACAATCATAAATTTGAAATCATTAAGTACCACAATATGTATTCTTAAAAGCAAAATTGGACTATAAACAAATGAAAGAGCTACTCATTTTAGTATATAATAAAAATGAGTAATGTTTTTCCCCAACATTATGTAAATGTGGCTAGAGGAAGCACACATTTTTCCATGATTATTCTATCCCTACACTGAAATTAGGCTTGTCGGTATGTCTGTATTAATTTCTTGAATTGATACATTAGTTAGTTAAGATTTTATTACAAACCATAATAGATAATTATTTTATTAGTTAAAATAAATTTATAGTTAATTGAATGTCATAGTGCGCTAAATATTTAATTAGATAAACATTCATTCTATTATATAAATAAACAACAATAATTTATAAATGTGTACCTCATGAACCGTTGAAAATATCATAAGAAAATAATTGAAGTTGATAATGTCAAACATGACTTTGTTCATTCTGAGATATATATCTCTTAGTATTTCTACGTTCTTTTAAAGAAACTATTTTAATTTGTTTGTCCATGCTCTTCCTTGATTTTGAGCGAACTCGTCCAACCTTTTCAAATTGTGATTTTTCCTTCCTTGAATTTCTTTCATAACCATGTCGTATCTTTTTACTTTGTGGACTAAAAAAACTATGTTTTATCTTAATCATAATTCTAGATGGAGACATCACAATTATTTTTTTTTAATATATCTATTCACTAAATGTGCTACACATCTCATCAATTGCTTATAAATTCTCCAAATTTGTAGACAAATGTTTTAATATATCCATTATCTTTTTTTTTTATTGATCCACATACAACTTTTGATATATCAATCTCATAGATTGAAGTGTTCAATGTTGTAGTGTCAAAATCAATAGGTTCTGATAAAATAGGTACATGGTGAATGCTTGATTGGTCTTGTAGCAACGGGCCTATTGTACCTATTTCACTTAAATAAACCATATCATCATAATCTACATAGATTGCACTAGTGTAATGACTATTTTTCGGTAACTTTTAGATTAAATCACTATTTTTTATTATTTTTTGAAATGGACAAAGACAAACAAACAGTGATGTTTCAGTACATTTTATGAGCTCTATATTTTCTTTTCAATGTGATCATAAATAAGAAAAATGAGAATACCCTTTTGAAGAAGACAAAGAGAGGAATTGCAATATGATTTTTCTTATTTTTTTGGTGTTGCCATTTTAAATTTAGTGAATTTTCATTCACTGCAATTTTTAGAACAATGAAATTCCACAGTGACAGAGTTTAGTATAAAATTAAGAACAAATTGAAATTTTTAATGAAACTCCACAAATCTTACATCATTAGAAAGTAGATTTAGAGATGAATCTAATGGCACTAGGTCCGCAAGATAACATTTTGTTTTTGTAGAGGTTCCGCCCCTCCAAAGCTGTAGGTTCTTGAAAACTGCATAATTTTCTGGGTTTTTCGTTGACCAGAAACTCTCGGCTGAGATAATTTCTCGGGAAAGAAATTTAATAAACTCTCGAGCGAAAAATGTTAAACTCTCGACCGAGAGTTTAAACCACCATAGGTTAAATTTAACCATGAGGCTAAAATATCGCCCAAAAGTTTTACAAACTCTCAGCTAAGAGTTTGCATCCGAGAAATACACCCGATGCAAAATTCATTCCCGTTGAAGGAAATGGGGTTCAGCCTTTCCAGCATAACCGAACAAGCCACACCACCGCTGCCAATAGGGTCTGAGAAAGACGATCTCTCAAAATCGAATTCATTATCTTATGAAAAGCACATGTCAATTGCATATACAATTACAAATAAGATCCAATTTAGCTAAATAATTTAATGCCACCCCAACTGGTTGGAACAACTTGGACTTCGCCTTTATGGAAGGCTATGTCTCATTCAAGAGATCGGAGACTGTAATAGTGTTGAGGTAGTAAGAGTGAACATCAGTGTTATGCCTGCCACGCTGATGAGAACACTGAAGTGTTTTGGAAACCTCTCTCATGCTTGGCCTCTCTGCAGGACACTCATTAATACATTTAAATGTCATTTTCACCAGACAAATAATTTTGTCCACCATTCCGCCTTTGGGACCCTCAATACTTCCATCCAAAATATCTTTTACATACTTTTCCCTCCATGCTCCATTTTGGTATGTTTTCATACTCTCTAAAATATTAACCTCCTCGCTCACTTCTGTAACAGGATGCCTTCCAATTATAACTTCCAGCACCAACACGCCGACGCTATACACTTCACACTTCTCACTGGTATTCATGGTATAACCTAGTTCTACATACAGGTTCAAACCCAATCAATATGGTAAATACTAGCACAACCACATTATATTTACTAATGTGGTTGATATACGCCGATAGACGTATATAAATAGATTTATAACCACATTTACCAATGTAATATATACTTATAGGCCCATATCCATCACCCATCACATTAATTTATATATCAATAAATAAATATTATATATAATAATTTTATTATCTTAACTTGAAATATATATATTATATATTAATAAGAATATTAATATATTAAATATATTAATTATGATTAAAATCACAAAATATTTTATATATATCAATAAAATATTATAATATTATAATATTATTAATATGTATTATTAATAATATATTAATAATGTTATAATATTACTAAAAATCATTATTAATAAATATTTGAATATTTATTAATAATATATATTAATATTATTATAATATTACTAATAATCATTACTAATAAATATTTGAATATTTATTTATAATGATTATTAGTAATATTATAATATTATCAATATATACAAAAATATTTTTAATATATATTATTAATATTATAATAAGTATTAATAATATATATTAAAAATATTTATTAATATATTAATAATATTAACTATATACATACTATATCCCGTATGGGTGCAAGTGTCGTTAATGGGAGCGATGGGACACAAGGCAATCGGACGGGAGGCCACATGCCATCCCTCACGGAACCTTGGCACCCACCTGATCGCAGTTAATGCCCGCGTTTGATCTTAATGACGTTGATATGGAGTCGATTCTCATCATACAAACTGGTATTCGAGGCAGCCTCCACTGCTGCAACCGCATTTCACATAAGATTTTCAGGCTTGGTCATTCAATGCGGAGGTTGGATGGTTGCAGGAACGGATTGTTATATGCAATGGAGCCGCCCGCCCCTACGCCAATGCATTCGTGGTGTAATCCTGCTCAGGACAGAGCCAGAGTTCGCACCACCACTGGGAAGCGCAGTCGCCATACCTGTTGTTTGGTGCCCGCTGATAGTTTTCACATTTCAATTGCAGGCTCTTGATTGTCTGCAACAGTGGTTCTGGGCACTCCTCCTGAGCAGAACCCCGTCAATACTCAGTCGCTTCAGCACTCCAACTCCTGTACAGTTGCAAAAATGCCAAGGCTTAGGCAGAGGATGCGGTGCCGGAGAGGGTCCTCTCGTTCGGCCAGAAGGCATTCGCCATCCATTTCCTCTTCTCCGTCAGATTCTTCTGTGCCCTCGAGCAGCCTCCCTCGTCTCTTTCGTGGGCGCTTGCTTCGTTCTGGTCGACGGCTTGACTCGCCTTCTGGTGATGCTTTTTCGGCTCAGTCCCACACGGCCCTCTTCTCGTTCGACTGTGCTCTCAACAGACCACGAGTAACTGTGGCCATCTATGTAGTCTTCCTGGAGGAGCCCTTGCCTGAGATTCCGCCAGACGAGCATGCTCCGGACGACAGCGCACATTTGGAAGCGGTGCAGCAGGATTTGAGGGGTCAGCCTTCTGAGAACAGGGAGTCTTTGCAGGTAGACGCTGGGTGCGTTCAGGCACATGACGAAGCAACTCCTCCAGCTGTCCACAACACCGCTGACCTCTCCCATGCTCAAGGCGATCCAGAAGAATACGGTTGCAGGATCGAGGAAGTTGCGCCGAATGAGTAATTCGGCCCTCTTCTCTTGTCTTTTTTGTTTTTTCTCTGCCCTCTCTGAGGGAATGTTTGGTTGTTTTAATGTTTCCTTCAACTCTGGACCATTTTTTGTCAATGTCCAAATTTCACTTACAAGCTGGTCCAAGACGGTTAGAGTCCAGCACATACTACGAAATGTCTATGCCCTAGTGTTAAGTCAAAGATACATTCCAACCGATCCCCCGCGTGATTTTTTCAGCTTACTGTTCCTCAGCCGGGTTTCCGCAGGGGCAAATGCAAAAAACTAGTCTCTCGTCGGGGCTAAAATTGCCTCCCATAGGCACCGTATGGCCTTCGTCAGATGTACTATATTTTCCAATCGTTAATAGAAATAGATTACTCTAACTTAGGAAAAAACTATATACATACTATAAATTAACTTGAAATATATATACTATATATTAATAATAATTTCTAATATAAAAATAATAAAAATAATATTTAATATTTTAATATTTATTTATATATTAATATCATAGATGGTTATATTATTAATAAACCAAAAGAACTAATAATATATTAATAATATAATAATAATATATATTATATATTAATAATATTATAACAATATTATAATATTACTAATAATCATTATTAATAAATATTTGAATATTTATTTATAATATATATTAATTTATTAATAATATTAAACTCAAGAGAGTAATAAACCATATGAAACAATATTTAAAAACAAAAAACCTAAGAGATTAATAAACCCTAACAATTAATATTTTAAAGTGAAGATATTAATAAACCCAAGGGATAATTCATAATACAAACCCAATGTCATCATAAAACAAAGGTTTAAATATTATAAACCATAGGAATTGGTGAACCCAAGCGATAAATATTATAAACATAAGGGATCAACATTAAAAACACAAGAGATTAATAAACTGTAAGAATTGATATTTTAGACTAAAAATCCTAATAAATTAATAATCCATAAGAATCAATATTTTAAACATAAGATATTAGTAAATGAATGAGATTATTAACATTATAAAACAAAAGAACTAATCGACCCAATGGTTTAATCTTATAAAGCAAAGGAATCAACGAACCCAAGGGATAAATATCATAAACCCAACGGATGAATATTATAAACAATAAAGATTAATAAACACTAAGAATTAATATTTTAAAATGAGAAATCTAAGAAATTAACAAACCCTGAGAAATAGTATTTTAAACTCAAGAGAGTAATAAACAGAATGTGTGATTAACATTATAAACCAAAAGAACTAATAAACCCAAGGGTTTAATATTATAAACCAAAGGAATCGATGAACCGAAGGGATAAATATTAAAAACCTAAGGGATCAATAAGGCTAAGGGAAATATTAAAAAAAATAGAGATTAATAAAACCCAAGAGTTTAATACTATAAACCAAAGGAACTCGTGAACCCAAGGGAAAACCATTACCCAAAAAATTATAAACCAAAGGAATTGGTGAACCCAAGGGAATTGATTTAAGCAATGAGACAATTGTTGTCACAATGTGACGTTGGACCAACTATGACCAGGGTTGGCCATGGGTGATTTTCATATTGAGACAATATTTTTCAGAATGTGACATTTGATCATGGATGACATCGATAGATTACTCATATTATAAACCACAAGAACTAATAAACTCCAAGGGTTTAATATTATAAACCAAAGGAATTGGTGAACCCAAGGACAACCATTACCCAACAAATTATGCAACCAAAATAAATCGGGTGAACCCAAGGGAATTGATTTAAACATCGAGAGAATTGTTGTCACAACAGGACGTTGGACCAACTATGAACATGGTTGGCCATGGGTGATTTTCATATTGAGACAATATTTGTCATAATGTGACATTTGATCATGGATGACATTGATCGATTATTCATATTATAAACCAAAAGTATTAATAAACCCAAGGGTTTAATATTTTAAACCAAAGGAATTGGTAAACCCAAGGGAAAACCATTACCCATCAAATTATAAACCAAAGGAATTGGTGAACCCAAGGGAATTGATTTAAACATTGAGACAATTGGTGTCACGTTGCGACGTTGGACCAACTATGACCATGGTTGGCCAAGGGTGATTTTCATATTGAGACAATGTTTGTCAGAATGTGACATTTGATCATGGATGACATTGATTGATTATTCATATTATAAAACAAAAGAACTAATAAACCCAAGGGTTTAATATTATAAACCAAAGGAATTGGTGAACCCAAGGGAAAACCACTACCCAACAAATTATAAACCAAAGGAATTGGTGAACCCAAGGGAATTGATTTAAACATTAAGACAATTGTTGTCACAATGCGACGTTGGACCAACTATGACCATGGTTGGCCATGGGTGCTTTTCATATTGAGACAATATTTTTCAGAATGTGACATTTGATCATGGATGACATTGATCGATTATTCATAGTATAAACCAAAAGAACTAATATACCCAAGGGCTTAATATTATAAACCAAAGGAAATGGTGAACCCAAGGGAAAACCATTACCCAAAAAATTATAAAGCAAAGGGATTGCTGAACCCAAGGGAATTGATTTAAACATTGAGACAATTGTTGTCACAATGTGACATTGAACCAACTATGAGCATGGTTGGTCATGAGTGATTTTCATATAGAGACAATATTTCTCAGAATGTGACATTTGATCATGGATAACATTGATCGATTATTCATATTATAAACCAAAAAAACTAATAAACCCAAGGGTTTAATATTATAAACCAAAGCAAGTGGTGAACCCAAGGGAAAATCATTACCCAAAAAATTATAAACCAAAGGAATTGGTGAACCCAAGGGAATTGATTTAAACATTGAGACAATTGTTGTCACAATACGACGTTGGACCAACTATGACCATGGTTGGCCATGGGTGATTTTCATTTTGAGACAATGTTTCTCATAATGTGTCATTTGATCATGGATGACATTGATCGATTATTCATATTATAAACCAAAAAAACTAATAAACCCAAGGGTTTAATATTATAAACCAAAGGAATTGGTGAACCCAAGGGAAAATCATTACCCAAAAAATTATAAATCAAAGGAATTGGTGAACCCAAGGGAATTGATTTAAACATTGAGACAATTGTTGTCACAATGCGACATTGGACCAAGTATGACTAGGGTTGGCCATGGGTGATTTTCATATTGAGACAATATTTGTCAGAATGTGACATTTGATCATGGATGACATTGATCGATTATTCATATTATAAACCAAAGGAATTGGTGAACCCAAGGGAATTGATTTAAATTATTTGTTTTGTTTAGGGAATGAAACATTTTAGAATAATATATATATATATATATATATATATATATATATATATAAATGAGAAATATAAGTTTTTTTTCTCTTCTTCCATCAAAATATGTTATTGATTGAGCACAAAAGGAATTAGATATCTCTATCATATAGGGTTTTCTAATGCATCTATTGGTCCAATAACGTTTTTAATTAAAATGAACCAAACATATGTAATTTTTTTTGTTCTCATTATAGTTGACATTATTTCTTAATTTAATGAACATTTTATTTTTATTTTAGGAAAGATGTGTCAAAGCTAGAGTCAGCATAAAAGAAATTACACATCTCATACACTTTTAATAAAAAAATAATAAAGATTGTATTACTTATACTACCAAATTTATATTTTTAAACCTTTTTAATATTTTATTTTCCTAAATTAATATTTAAAACATATGATATAAAAAACTTAATTTTTTAAAGTAAACTCTAAGTTTTATTTATATTATTAATTTCATTTTTTTTTTATTATAAAAAAATTAATAATGATAATTAATAATAATGATTAGTGTTTATTAAAATTTATCCTAAAATTAAAAGAAACAGAATTCGTTTAAATTTTGTATGTTAAAAATAAAAACACTCCAAATTATTATATAAAAAAATCAATAATAAAATTAATATTTCCTAAATAAAATCTAATATAAAAAATTATTTATTGAATTTATATTTATAATTTATTTGAATGAATTTCAAATGTAAAACTATATTTTATGGTTTTCAAATCATATGGTACGTTCGGGTTAGTGTGGTTTGTTCCAATCTATATTTTTTTAAATACATAGTTATTTAAAATGAGTTAATTTTTATAATAATAAAGTATTATTTTAAGAAAAAAAAACTTAAAAAACACAATCAACCTTGGCTTTTGTATTCAATTGGTGAACCCAAGGGAATTGATTTAAACATTGAGAAAATTATTGTCACAATGTGACGTTGGATCAACTATGACCATGGTTGGCTGTGGGTGATTTTCATATTGAGACAATATTTGTCAGAATGTGACATTTTATTATGGATGACATCGATCGATTATTCATATTGTAAATGAAAAGAACTAATAAACCGAAGGGTTTAATATTATAAACCAAAGGAATTGGTGAACCCAAGGGAAATCCATTACCCAAAAAATAATAAACCAAAGGAATTAGTGAACCCAAGGGAATTGATTTAAACATTGAGACAATTGTTGTCGCAATGGGACGTTGGACCAACTATGACCATGGTCGGCCATGGGTGATTTTCATATTGAGACAATATTTGTCACAATGTGACATTTGATCATGCATGACATTGATCAATTATTCATATTATAAACCAAAAGAAAAGGAATTGGTGAACCCAAGGGAATTTATTTAAACATTAAGACAATTGTTGTCGTAATGCGACGTTGGACCAACTATGACCATGGTTGGCCATGGGTGATTTTCATATTGAGACAATATTTGTCAAAATGTGACATTTGATTATGGATGACGTTGGTCGATTATTCATATTATAAGCAAAAAAACTAATAAACCGGGGGTTATATTATAAACCAAGGAATTGGAGAACCCAAGGAATAACCATTACCCAACAAATTATAAACCAAAGGAATTGGTGAACCCAAGGGAATTGATTTAAACATTGAGACAATTGTTGTCACATTGGAATTGGACCAACTATGACCATGGTTGGCCATGGGTGATTTTCATATTGAGACAATATTTGTGAATGTGACATTTGATCATGGATGACATTGATCTGTAATGATATTATAAACCAAAAAGAACTAATAAACCCAAGGTTTAATAATTTAAATAAAAAATTGGTAAGACGAGGAATTGGTCTAAATTATTTTGTTTTGTTTAGGAGATGAAACATTTAAAGTAATATATATATATATATATATATATATATATATATATATATATATATATATATTAAATGAGAAATATAAGTTTTTTTTCTTTTCTTCCATCAAAATATGTTATTGATTGAGCACAAAAGGAATTAGATATCTCTATCATATAGGGTTTTCTAATTCATCTATTGGTCCAATAACGTTTTTAATTAAAATGAACCAAACATATGTAATTTTTTTTGTTCTCATTATAGTTGACACTATTTCTTAATTTAATGAACATTTTATTTTTATTTTAAGAAAGACGTGTCAAACCTAGAGTAAGCATAAAAGAAATTATACATCTCATACACTTTTAATAAAAAAATAATAAAGATTGTATTACTTATACTACCAAATTTATATTTTTAAACCTTTTTAATATTTTATTTTCCTAAATTAATATTTAAAACATATGATATAAAAAACTTAATTTTTTAAAGTAAACTTTAAGTTTTATTTATATTATTAATTTCATTTTTTTTTTTTTTTTGATTATAAAAAAATTAATAATGATAATTAATAATAATGATTAGTGTTTATTAAAATTTATCCTAAAATTAAAAGAAACAGAATTCGTTTAAATTTTGTATGTTAAAAATAAAAAACACTGCAAATTATTATATAAAAAAGTCAATAATAAAATTAATATTTCCTAAATAAAATCTAATATAAAAAATTATTTATTGAATTTATATTTATAATTTATTTGAATGAATTTCAAATGTAAAACTATATTTTATGGTTTTCAAATCATATAGTACATTCAGGTTAGTGCGATTTGTTCCAATCTATATTTTTCTAAATACATAGTTATTTAAAATGAGTTAATTTTTATGATAATAAAGTATTATTTTAAGAAAACAAAACTAAAAAAACACAATCAACCTTGGTTTTTGTATTCAATTCATGATAAGTATTAAAATACTTAATTCATGATATTATATATAATAATTTTATTATATTAACTTGAAATATATATATTATATATTAATAAGAATATTTATCAATATATTAATTATGATTAAAATCACAAAAATATTTTATATATATTAATAATATCGATTGATATATTAATAATATTATAATATTTATTAATAATATTTATCAACACTACCATCAATAACACAACCTAATTTTTTGTTTCCAACATTTTCTTCCAATATTCCATTATTGTTGTGCTATACATATGCGTATCCATATCCATATCGCGTTTCCTCTCCCTCACGGAATGATGTGTTTCACCATATTTTTGTTTATCCATATGATGCGTTTATCCATATGCTGCGTATAATATGGTTATAATATATTATGTATCCATATGCTGCATTGTGAATGTTTGGAACCACAACCACATTGATTGCAATGGATTGATAAATAGAATAATTAATGCTGAAATTTATTTGAAACGTTCTACCATATATTGGAAAACACTTCCATATTAGGATACTACTCTCCATCACATAAAACACTTCCATATTAGATACTACTCTCCATCACACTGCATACGCTGCTCTCTACATTGTATTAACAAGCACACTGTGGAAAAACTGTTTGGTTTCTTAAATCGAATGTGGCAATGAGTGCCTGGTTACCTGATGCAACAATAAGAAGCGTAGTTGTATTACAAACAACCACCAACTTTGTTGAAAATACATTGCTTGCGTGCGTCTCACTAGGATCTTGTTCTATCATCAATAGAGTGTGCGACATTTCCATGATAGACTCAGATCCTAAGGTAAGAGGAGGATGTCGTTTTGTTTTTTATTTGTTGGGAAAACACAATAAAAACATCATGGTTCATAGATCATATTTGAATTCAAGAGACATCTTATTTCTTTTTTGTTAAACAAGTGCTAACCTGGAAGTGATCTCACGTACAATATATAAATATTGAAGCCTAAAGTGTTATTTAACTCTGTTAAGGAGCACCATTAATACATATGGCAATATAATACTAATTCAGCTAACGTCAATATAATACCAGTTCATATAATATCAAGGTATATTATTAAATTCCGCTATAATCAATAAAATATGCTGCAAATATATATCAACACCACTCCAATTAGACACTAATCCTACCGTGCAATATATGCTGCCTCTGCCCCATGGCTTATTCCCTTTCGAGTATGCGCCATGAGTTGGCCTCTCTGTGTATCATTCCCTCTCATATTAACGTCACTTCTATTTCACCAGCTCCAAATGATAATTATTTTAATGCTCTCCAAAGCTTGATAATGAGATCTACATTTTTAATGCTCTCTAATGTATCAATGAATGTTGCAGAATGCCATGACGCAAGAGAACTGTCTATAAAACAATGCTGCCAGATATTGTGCCAAATAATGATATAATAGTAATGTCATGCCAGTGAATGAATAGAACCTGCCCATACCTGATAACGCTGCAATGTATTAATATAACCACTGCAAAATATATGTGAACGTTGCTATGATGCAGAGCTTTGATATATTAATGCCAACACAACAAAAAACTTAATTTATATGTAACTTTCTAAGATGTAGTAATACATGGCATATGATAACCATATAGACATCCAACGAATAACCTTCTTTTAGCGCAGGGTAGGAAGAATTTATGCAATAATGTCTCTGTGTCTTCAAAATATCCATAATATTCGGCCTCAAGTATGCTTGTATGAATCTGCATAGATAGTCAGGGTCCGTAACTCCTGTGTTCACCCAACTATATGACCATTATACTGCAAGTACATTATTTCAGCTCTTTTAATTGCCCCCTTATCTTCGATCTATTCAAGTTTGTAAGTTTTTATCAGAAATCCAGATTTGATGATAGTTATCACTTGTCATAACAACCTCTATTTTATAATTCTCTACCTCAATTATTGACAGTCTGATCCAAGCTCTATGACCTGAGGTACCAAATATCTTGCGATACACAATACATAGTCATTTTCAGAGTCTTTTCCAAGCTCTATGACCTGAGGTACCACATAGCTTGTGATTCACAATACATAGTCATTTTCACAATGAGCCGTTTCTTCACAGTTTCCAACCAAAAATAACCTATAGAAATCGTCCGTTCTTGTAGCTTGACAAAAATTTGTTCATACATTATTAAAAAATCTTCCTGTAATTGCATCTTTTTGTACAAATCATGAACATATATTTGTTTCATTTCAAGATTCCCTTCTCAAATCAATAATCCCAAAGTGATAAATGGAGAGTGGTCTCGAACCAGCCTAGGCCCGCCCCAGCGTAACAAAAAATTATATCTGTTCATTAATAAATCTTTCAAGAGTATCAGGATACGGTGATGGAAGGATAGGAAAATAATTTAAATTGAAAGCAAATAGTAAGTTTGGAGAAGAACCTTAACATAACAAGGGAAAAATGTGCTGACATTCTACCCGTAATGTGGCCATAGGCATTTCCTTGCTTGATTCTCTCGTAAGGCCAGGGAAGCAGTATTAGCATTACTATCGCCCAGAAGAAAGTCGTAATCATCATCGTGAGAAAGCATGCCACAATCTTAACAATGGACAAAGCCTGTAGCCTCCCCGTCTTGTGACCCCAGAATTCGCCATGAAAAATTTCTTTCCAATAGAATCGAACTCGACAAAGATTTTACTACTCGGATAAAAAAAATGTACTCGCTTGCCGGGCGGATTACTCAAATGCATGAAATTTACAGGCGAATGAAAGGATTACTCAAATGCATGAAATTTATAGGCGAATGAAAGTTGAACCTGAAACGTTATGTCAGCTCAATTCCATCCGCCCATGCCCGCTCTCGCCCAGTTCGATAAAACCTACGCGTGGCCCATAATACTAAACGAATGAAAGTTGAACCTGAAACGTTATGCCATCTCAATTCCATTCGCCTTCATCAACAAGCCGCTCACCTGCCCGCTCTCGCCCACGTTCGATAAAACCTACCTGTGGCCCATAATACTAAACCGTAATCTTCCATTTCACCCACGTTCATATTCCCAGTTCATCCTAATTTGATAGGTGGCGTGCTCACATTTTTTTTGAGAATTCATGTTTATTTGAGAATTTCAACAATCAAATAGGTGGCATTTTAGTTTGAACCATCACTTGTTAATTTTGATAGGTGGCGGTCAACAAATGGCATAGTAAATTTTTAATGATGTTTTGTAAAAAATTAATTTAAGTATGGTTTAAACACATGATTTAGATATGCAAGGAAGTTACTTTTTTGAATTTCATCCACTGATTTAGTGGCGACGACCAGAATATACCGGCATCTTTCAATCTAGACCATCAGATCAAAAAGATTAATTAGCTTAATCACAAAAGATGCTCCTTCTGATAGGGGGATACGCCTATCGGCGTAAAATATATTTCCCCTTGATGTATGAATTTGTTATTAATATAATTAATTGTGATAATGTAAAAAACAATAAAAACTTAGTGAAATATTGATGATTATTACCAGGATAATGTAAAATATAGTGAAAAATTAGTGAAGGATTGATAATTATTACCGAGTGCCATATATCCGAAGGAGCCTGCAACTTTACTCCAGCTAGAAATGTCGATGTGCAAGAGCTTGGCCGTGCCGAAATCGGACACACAGGCTTGGAATGTGGAGTTCAGTAACACGTTATTGCACAATATGTCGCGATGGACGACAGGTGGACTGCAGTCGTGATGGAGATAAGTCAAGGCATGGGCTATCCCTTCCACGATCTCGCACCGAGCGCGCCACTGCAGATTCTTGGCTTTCTCGCCGTGAAGAATTTGCCCCAAATTATCGTTCTCCATATACGCGTACACCAGAACTTTTAATTGACTATGACAACAATACCCATAGAGCTTTACAATGTTCCGGTGTCGAATCCCTGCCAGGGTTTAGATTTATGACATGAAGCTCTTCCGATCTACGGCGATGCCATTGGTGGTCAAATAGATCATTTTCACTGGCAAAATCTCCCCTTACGGAAGAATTTCCTTGTATACTGTGGTGAATCCACCTTTGCCAATGCAGTATATATCATTGAAATTTTCTGTGGCATTACATTTACATTACATTATTTAATTAAATTGGATCTTATTTGTAATTGTGATCAAGGCATCATGGAAGAGGAGGGCTTGCTTCTTGAATATCTCCAAGGCTTCCATTAACAAATGCGGGTCCTCCATCCTTCTAGTTTCTTAGTCCACCTCTCTTTTCCAAATTCTCTTGTTGTTAACTACGACTTCAACACATTCTCCTTATATTTTCTTGCGTTGCAGAATTCTTACATTGAAATAGAGGCGACGTGCTTTCACAATTTATATTGAAATAGAGGTCGCATGGTTTCACATTTACGAATAGACAAACCCTTCACATGAGTGATATATTGATACCTTCCTTCTCTCACAAGAAAGCTAGTTCTTTCCATCCTACTTTCAGACGTGAAATAGAAGCGACTTGGTTTCACATTTAGGAATAGACAAACCCTTCACATGACTGTTGTATCGATACCTTCCTTTGCTCTCAAAACATATTGTTAAAACAAATCTAGTTGTGAGTTTTAAAACTCTCGTTCGAGAGTTTTATAAATCATTAAATCTGAGAGTTTATGTCAATAAAACTCTCGGACGAGAAAATACAAAACTCTCGTCAAAGAGTAGTTTAACTCTGGTCAAGCCCAATCTAACTCTCGAGCGAAACATTAAAAATATCTCAGAGAAGAGTTTTAAAAAATCTCGGTTGAGAAATTGAGTTGACTATTTTACCTAATGAGAAATTAAAAATTTCACCTAAATTTTGGCCATCCACCAAAAAGTGTTTCCCAACTTCGGATTTTCACAACTCCGACTTCTTTTAAACGTTTATTGTGGCAGACATCATTTTCCTCATATAAGTGCCTATATTTTAGATGCATATGGTAGGACTCAATTGCCTTGTTGCCACCTTGATTAGAATGTAGAAACTTCCGATAAGGTTTTGGCCACATATCTAGACTAGAAACATTCAATTACAGAGTAATAATCATGATATGATGTTGCATAACACTTACATATTTTATCATTAGATAGCCAAGTGGTGTCAAAATATTTCAAAAAATGTTCTTCTTCACTAAATCCAAAAAACATTCTTGCAATAGCTTTTCATATTAACTAGTCATCCTTGTACAAGTGCATGATTTTCCCTAAAGCACATAAAATGCAGGCGTTGTTTTCATTGCCTTTAACTTTTGTCTAACATTTTCCTCCCATGCATGATGGACATGTGATACACATAATAGGATGGAAGAAATTAGTTAGACACTTGAATGGTACAACATTAGAATAGAGTACGTTATGAATGAAATATGTTTTCATGTTTCTTTTAAAAAACAAATATATACCTAATAACTCAATTCAATGAATAACTTTACTAAATGGGCTTTTGACATCAAATATTAATTTGCCTCAAACATTGTGACATTAAAAACATCTTTAACTATCATTTTCAATACTAATGCTGAATTTGAAGATATATATTCATACTTGAACATAAAATCCATTGACATAGAATTGTTGTGTGAATGTGTCACCATCATGGAACACATCCAATGTGTTTGTATGCCTATAATAAATGGTATGTTTTGCACAATATCCTGTTTTTGAAATTTAAAAAAAAAAAAAAAAAAAAAAAAAAAAAAAAAATATCTCAAAAAAACTATTCTTACCAACACTCTGACACTGTTGGATAATTGTCATCCTTCATATTATCTTTGAAGTAATCTCGACCCACCCTGGAATAACTCAAAATGGGTTTTCCACATTAAATATTAATGGATTTAAAACATTGTGACATTAGGCCATATTCAACCTTCATTTTATCAGTTTCATAATTTGAGAATGAGGTGGCTCCTACTTGAACATTCAATGTTTTCCCACTACACTCTCATGATGACATAAAGCACGATTTGATTAAATGTATACTTTAGAGTGAAAGATAATAACATCATTTGCATACATAAAGACACTAATATGATAAAGTAAATTTGGGGCAAACTGGTCTTTGTGCTTTTGGTATGGGACTGCTTAGTTTTGTAAATCCTTTGGATTCTTCGTAACGTATATTGTATTTGGAAGTCTGTATTTAGATGTCGCATCGCGACACATGCACACCAGTGATTAAATAAGAATAAATATAAGGAATAGAAAACATGTCTACACATTTCAATGATTTGAACTTGAATTTCAGATGTATCTAACTAATTGAACAAATAGTATCTAATTAATTAAACAAATAAAGAGTCACATGGAGTATACGATATATGTGTTAATGTGAGCACATAGAACATCCTCCACTTTTTTAGATCGATTTACTAACAACAAATTCCGTAGGAGCATCTTCACCTGATTGCTCTCCATTTATAAAATCTTCCATTCGACTCTAAAATAATAGCAATTTGATCCCCTTTAATTTCTACCCATGCTAAATATTTTTCAGAAAATCATATCATATATTTTGAGTGTTTAGTAACCAGTTCCATAATTTCATCTCACTTTCCCATTTATAGAGTACCTATAAAAATTTGAAGTATTAGGAGAACAATAAATATGACAATAAGAATTTATAAATATTTTCCTATATGACAATAAGTTTTTACAAATATTTGCATATTTTCCTAGATGGTTTAGATATGCATCAATTAGAGGAAATTTCAGCCTAAAGGTGACCTCCTAAGAAAAAAATAATAAAATAATACTTAAAATAATAAAATAAAAGTTATGAATTTTCGAGAGAGAATAAGAAAAATCATTTTTTAATTGTATTTTCAGCTTATCTCCTTATATGTTTACTCAAATTTCAAGTTTAGACGCTCATTAGATGTAGAATTAATTTCCACATCCAACTAGTACCAATTATGCATACTTTTGAAAAGACCCACCTTAATAAAATTGAAGATACATTAAAAAACGTGTTGAAACATGTTTTTTAATGTATCTGCAATTTTTATCAAGGTGGGTCTTCTCAAAAGTATGCATAATGGGTACTCGTTGGATGTGGAATTTAATTTCGCATTTAATGAGTGTCTAAAATTGAAAATTGAGTAAACCTACAAGGAGAGAAGCCAAAAATACAATTAAAAAAAAAAATAGTTTTTCTTCTTTTCCCTCCAAAATATTTACATGTACATCTTTTTAAATTTAAATCATTTTGATTGGTTTACATATTATGACATGGAAATTACATGAAAACGTCATGGACACTTTCAGGTTGAAATTCCCTCTAATTGTTATATCTTTGTGCAATTACAAAAGACGCACATATACAAAAGTCGAAAGCACATTTATGAAAGTTGATTTCTCTATATATATTTGCATATCTATATGCATATACATAACTGCTTTGATATTCAAATGGCTTCTTTCTTCCCAGATGCCGGTGTATAGTTTTGGGAGGTGGACGGTGTGTCGTGACACATGGCCATGCCACATGGTCACGCATGGGCACAGTCCGACTGCATTTATAACAGCCAGTTGCTCGCATCCCTCCGCCATTAATATGTTCAGACATCATTGTCACCTCACCCACCTCATAATGACTCTGCAATGCATCATTCTGCCATCTCCCTCCTGCTGCACTTGCCCTTCTGCGGTCTCAGAGCCGAGCTCTTGAATGCCCACAAGGAGGCGATGCAGCCTTCACTGCTGCCTCACGCTCGCTCCTGGTCTCCATTTCAGTCACAACCTTTACTGCAACTTCAACTCTGCTCCTTGGTTTCATAATTCCCAACGTTCAGCTGACTCTGTTCCGCCTCCTCCACTCACCTGCCTCCCTAACAATTCTGACACCTCCAATATGCCCAAGTGGCATAGAAAGCATTGTCGCCGAGGCAGTGGGCGCGGTCATGCATCTTGTCCCCCTCTATCCATCCGCTCCAAGTCTCATTCACCACCTCATGAAGATAATTTTGCTCGTTATCCCTCCACTCGTCGCGGCAGAGGTAGAGGTCAAGCTTCTCGACCGCCTCTCTCAGTTTCTCCTGATGAGATTTTGGCATAGAATCAAGCCACAGGTCGCGACAGAGGATGAGGCAGAGCTTCTCAGCCTCCGCAGTCCATTCACTTGGAGACACGACCTCTTCTGCCTGAGGATAATTCCGCGCAATTCCACTACACGTGTTCTTTGGACCGTTCTCGCCTCACTGCTACCATCACCATCAGCTTCAAGGAAGAAGAATCATTCGAAGCAAGCCAAAGCACCAAGGAAAGATAGAGAAATTCCACCATTGCCTCTGCCCCTCTTCAGCTCCCACGTAACTCAGAGGCCCTACCTATTAAATCAGGTGCCAATTCCTCCAGTAGCAAAGGAAATGGCAATAGTAGAAGCGGTAGCTCAAAATGGTCGGGTGAAGAAGGTTTCAAGGGCAATACTAGCATTGTTCGCACAGCCACTACTCCTGAACTAGCAGCTCAACAAACGACTCATGCGGATGACTCTTCCGAAGACTATACGTGCCTTATCGTGGAGGAACCACCGCCTCAACAAAATGACACCTAGCATGGAGAGGTCTTTTTTGACAACTATGTTTACTTTCTATGTTAAACTGTATTTCCTGCTTACTTTCACAACTCTTAACTATTTTTTCTCTGAAGCTGGTTTCCCCTCTGAGGGCAGTTTTATTATGACTGGTTTCCCCATCTAGGGTAGTCAATTTTTTTCTTTTTTAACATATAATGCCTCCAGAATTGGCTAATACAGTGATTCCAGAGGCCCGTCTCTTCTTGTACATTATGTAACATTAATATAATTTAGTCCAACTTAGACAAAAAATGGCTTTTTCTTTAATTAAAAGGAAATGATTTTGTGGGAGTTCTTTTCATATGCTTGTGGGAGTTTTTGTGGGTGAACTACTCATGGGGCTTCTTCCTTAAAGACACAATAAATGGTCTGAGGCACCTCATCCACTATCGAAGTAGAAAGGAGTGTTGGTTTCACCGTATTGGCGTAGGACAAAAGTTGCCCCCAACAAGAAACAACGGTTGAATAGGGAGTCCCCAAGGAGATGCAGTAGGTCCTGGAAAAGGAACATTATTGACCACATAAGGCGTATGATGCATGGGACCACCACCGACAAGATAACCTTCGGAAGGAAAAATATTAATCAATGAAGGGCTAGATTGTACCACAAGAGGTATAGGGACAAGAATTCCCCTAATAGCTATCTACTTAACAAAAATATTGCCCCCATTTGAAATTGTCTAGGGCTTAGAACTAAGAGGAGTGTTCCAACCAAAATAAATGTTGAAGGTTTTTGAACAAATAGCACCCAAAGGCTTGATGGCAGAATGTACATGAGTTGATATGAAATGAGTAGGGAAAAGAAAATATTGAACACCACCCATAATAGGCATAGTTGGGATTCCTAGACTACGAATAGTTTGAATAGCAAGATAACCAATCAACAATGTTTAACTGGTTGGAAGTGGGGCAGGTAGCGGTGGAGCAAAGGTGTCCACGAAAGACCATGACTCACAATTCATTGATGGATGGTGATGTTTCAGATAGTGACAGGGATCTGGAAGGAAATTGTACATGGAAGTCGTGGTGTAATATTATCCAAATAAAAATACACCAACACAAATCAGAAGGGTCAATTGTTCCTAATGTGGAAAGAATGGCTCTCCTTTGGGTTGGGCGAGTTTGCAAAACCTCCAATGCTAACATAGCTAATGGGGATTGAGCTAGACCATTAACGATGGTGTACCTATGAGTTTCCTTTGAACTATACGCGACACGACGTAGTGGCATTTTCATCGTTCTTGGGATGGTTTCTACAACGAGTCGAGTCAACGTCAAAGGTGGTGTGGTTGTAGTAGCATTAGTTGATGTGGACAGATTGGTTTCTGAAGGGGTTGATGATTGTAAAGTTAGTGACATTACTCTTGGACCATAGAGAGGCAATACATGGTCTCATGCTTTGATAACAATGTATATCCAACTTAGGAAATTATAAACATAAGTGTTTTCTAATGAATATAAATTTGTCTAAGAAATAATAAAAAATAAAAAGTTAACATATTTTTAAATAATTTAGAGTTGATAACGAGTGTTTACCCAATCAATTCAACTTATCCAATCATCTCAATAGTGTTGAAGTGCTAGAAAAGTTTTGGAAAGAGGTTGATGACTATTTTGAACCAGAGATGCTCCTTACCATAGTAATTACCCATAAGTGGTCTTAAAGTTACTCAAGAGTGCCCAAATCTAAAATGTATCACTTGATGAAAACTAGTTAATAAGGCAGAGAACTAGATGGCTTCTAGTTCAAAATTTCTTTAACTTATAGACATAATCAAGGCATGACTCAGGTGGTTGGATTTAATCATACTGAACACTGCAACCCTGAAACATCGTACATATGGATAACCTGAATATAGTTGAAATAAGCGGAACCAAGCTCACAATTCACCTCCCAACCATTTACAAACTGCGAGTGTTTAATTCATTGGCATTGTCACCCCTAGCATGTAGAGATGGTTCCAATGATCATCTCACCACATGTACTAGGGAATAAACAGTACTAGAATCCCTCCCTAACATGATGGTTGGGCTTCCTCTTGGAAACACAAATAGTAAGCATTAAATTAGGATCCCTCCCTAACATGATGGTTGGGTTTCCTCTTAGAAACACAAACAATAATTAAATTCAAAACAAGTTTGATCTAAAATATAATTCTTGACAAAAAAAGCTTCAATTACGAACTATAATAAGTGTAGAAAGCCATACAATCCAAAATATTGTTGTAGTTGTGCCATTGAAGGCAACTAATGTTAACCCAAAGTCACAATATATTCAATTCATCATTTACTATCAAAACATTGTTTTTCTATGACACTCACATAAAAATAGCTCTGCAGGAAAACAAAGTACCTTCAAAAATTGTTTCATTCCACAAAGTTCAAAATAAAAAGTATCTTTAAAATTTGTTTTGTTGTACATATAATTAGTTTATGTTTGGACCCTCAGAACCTAGTGCACTCCTTAAGAGTTGGAGCAATGCACATTCAAGTTATTCAAAATTAACACATATCAATCCCTTTTGTCCTCTTTCTACAAGGCGCTACTCTAATTGTGGGTGTGGATTTCTCATCACATTGAACACCCTCCTCATTATTTTTGTCTCCCATTGATTGAAATTCAACAATGGTTTCTTACGAAGGCTCAAGAATGAAAATTGAATGATTCTATGCGACAAACTATTCATCATGTGCGTGTATCTCCTCCTCATGCTCACTCCCAGATTTTGATGATTTTGATTGTTCGGATTCCTATACATAAAAAAATTTAACATGTTAAAATAACATTATACCTCCAATTAAACTATTAAATAATTCATAAAATATTATAAACAACTAACCTCAGATTCATAACCAGTAATTAATTTTTCCCCTCGATTTATCATGTGTTGTCGAAGACCTTGGGAACCATGTAATAAATCATGTTTTAAGTCTTCCTCTGATGTTTCCTTTTGAAATTGGTGAACCTACATTAACATAGATAATCATATTTATAAGGTATAATTACTAATAAACAATTAACTCAACATGACCATGGTTATTTTCCCTAGAATAGAAAATATAATAGCTGAAAATATTCACTCACCATGCTACCACGAATGTTATTATATCCACTGGAGCCTAATTTATGAGATCCAATTTTTGACACCCTAGCTTAGATTGCCTTCATTTTTTCTCAAAGGCGTCCCCTACATCCTCCTTGTGCAAATGGCTTATAGTTTGGATTATTGTGAACCTTCCTCTTAAACTTGGCATATTTCATAAGTTAATCCCACATCACTTGGTCTATGATCCAAGTTGGAGGTGGATACATCAAGTTTTTTTGTCAACGCTAACCTTAAATTGTCTATTTTTGAGTGAATGTATGTATGTGCAATCTCTAGAATAATTTCCTTATCAAAACCAGGATTACCAAATGCTATTATGACATATTTAAATAGTTTTTTTGTAGTATTAGTTTGCTTACCGCAATCCATTTGGATGATATTGCGAAATAATTGTTCTGCACGACAAAAAATAAAGTGAAAAATTTTTAACCCCATTTCATCCTTCAAGACATTTCCTTCTGAAGTGAGCAAGATTGTAACTTCTTGCATTCCTTTTATGATATTGTTCTAGTCTTGGGGGTTGAGGCAAATGCCCTTATAGGTACATTAGGCACTTTGTCACTTATTTCCTACATTTATAATGAAATTTTGGATCAGTTAAAAACCCAACCAAAATATGAAACTACTTTCATTTCTAAAAAAATATCCTAAACGTAACAAATACAATTATAAAAAATTAAAATAATTTTACTTGCTCATCTAAGGTATGCCCTACACTCCCCAACAATGGCATTTCCATAACTAGATTTGTTCAATTATTTCTTGTCTCATTTGAACATTTTCAGGACTATCTTGTAGGAGCCTTAGCATTCTTGATTTTTTTTTTTTTTTGAACCAAACTAGCATACTTTATTGATAGAGATGGGTTGGCCAAAGCCAAATCAAACATTACAGTTCACTGCTTCAAACATTACAATTCACTGTTTTTATAAGAACGTCTTGTCCAGTTAGGGAATAATTGCCATATTCAATACTCCTGCATTTATGCTGATCATGCTCTTTTCTAGAGTGCATCCTGTATTTGCCAGTCTGTCTGCTTCTGTGTTTAATTCTCTGAGGATGTGGAAGATTTGAGCTGAGGAGAAGTCCTTCAGGAGTCTGTTCACTCTTGCAAGCTGTTTATTTAGCGCTGGATCCTTGAGTCCTTTCTTGTTTATTAGAGATTTTACCAGCAGCTCTGAATCTCCAAAGACTAAAATTTCACTTGGATTTTCTTTCCTGGCCAGTTGACAAGCTTTTAAAAGACTGAGAACTTCAGCCTGATTGTTGGTTTTTAGCCCAAGTCCCCAACTGAAGTCCTCTTTTTTCCCATTCGGAAAATAAATAACCCCTCCTGCTCCTGACCTGCCAGGATTGCCTTTTGAGGCTCTGTCAAAGAAGATAGTGCATTTTCCTTGTGATTTCCACCACTTCTGAAAATTGTCCATAGTGTCTCGAATCTGCCATTTTTCCTTGTGATTTGGACGAATGATTGCTGAAGGTCTGGGCATGGGGGAGAAGCCATCCAGCCATGCCCTTTCTTCATTTCGAAGGGAACTATCATCTTTGACTATGGAGTGTCTCAAAGTTTCTAATAGAAGTTTCTTGGCCTGCTCCGCTGCATTATCTGCAATCATTTCTTTTTGATTGAAGACAATTTCGTTCCGGGCAAGCCACAACTTCCAGCATACATATTTTGGAGCTGCAATCCACACCTTATGCCAAAGAGATTTGTCAGCAATGTTGAAGGGGTATCGAGCTTTCCAAGACGAGAACATGTCTATGATCGAACAGTGTACTGGGGGTCTCACATTCAGACCTGTCAAGAAGTTAGTCCAGGCCTTCTGTGCATACTCACAGTCGATGAACATGTGATCTGAGGTTTCCAATGCGTTTTTGCAGAAAACACATCGATGAGGACCTGCTATGTTTCTTCTGCACAAATTTTCTCCAGTGAGGATTTTGTTGTGGAACAAAGTCCAAAAGAAGAAATTGATCTTGGGAATGCTAAAATTTTCCCAGATCAGTTTCCACACTGTTTCCGGATGCGGAGAATCCTTTTTACCTTGCAACTGTAAATATCCTTGTCTCGCTGTGTACACCCCCGTCTTTCCCCATCCCCATGAATCTTCCTCGTCCTTATGCACTGGAGTAAAGTCTGTAATTGCAGCTGTAAGAACATTTAACTGGTTTTTTAAGTGCGCTGGGATATTAGGCAAAGTCCAGCACTGCCAATTGCCATTGTGATCCCAATCTGCAATATCCTCGATTTTTCGTATTCCTTTTGAACTTAACCAAGCTCTTAACTCTGCAATTTCATTGTTAGCTGAAAGAGGAGGATGACCCATGATTCGATCTCTCCACAGCGATGTATTTTTGCCATTCCCTGGGATTTTATACAGATGAGTTCTGAAGAAATCGATTGCTTTGCTGCAAAGCTTCCAACCTGCGTTCCTCTAGGTGAATTCTCTGGGTTGAAGGAGATGATCAACTGATTTTTGAGATACTTGAGATTTAGGATCTGACTGACAGGATGGGAAGGCTCGATTAATCGCTGCCACAGCAGTTTACATCCCAAGGCTAAGTTAGCTTGCTGGGGATCACGGATCTGGAGTCCGCCTTCAACCAAAGGTCGCTTCACTGTATCCCAATTAATTAAATGGAATCGATTGCTGTTACCCCGCCCACCGTTCCACAGAAAATTCCGCATGAGACAGGAGATTTGGTCTGCGATTTGTCTTGGAGCCATCAGCAGAGAGGCTTGGAATGTTGGCAGAGCTGAAAGAACAGATCGTATAAGAGTGAGTTTGCCGCCTGTGGTGAGCCAAAAACCACCCCACGCTGTAATCTTTTTTTTGAACTTAGAAATCACCTCCTCCCACATGTGATTTCGGTTGGATCCCATCGTTAATGGAAGTCCGAGATACTTTATTTTGTCCCAGACTGCATAGCCATTGAACTCCAATTCGCTGGCAATCCTTTCAATTGTTTGTTGATCTATATTCCATCCATAAACAACGCTTTTCCTCTCACTGATTAACGCTCCAGAGATGCTGCAAAACTTTTGAAGGATGGTCTTGAAGGAGTTAGCAATTCTCAAGGAAGCGCCCCCAAGTAGGAGTGAATCATCAGCAAAGAGCGCGTGATTCACTGGGGCGATGCCTTGCACAATTCTTATCCCAGGTATGGTGCCTATTTGTTTCTCCTGTGTCAGCTTTCTGCTCAATGAATCAACCATCAGTATGTAAAGAAAGGGAGAAAGAGGGCAACCTTGCCTCAATCCCCTGGTGGCTAAAAAAAAATCTGCTGGTCTTCCATTCACCATTGGGGCGATCCAGATATTATCAATGCAAGCTTTGATGAGGTTTATGAATTCCTGACTGAATCCAAAGGCAGCAAGAACCCTGAACAGAAAAGAACGATTAAATCTATCAAATGCATTACACATATCCAGTTTTATGATCATACCTTGTTCTTTCCGTGAATGACTGGAGTGCAGGGCTTCTTGAACTTGAATGACGTTGTCCAGGATTTGTCTGCCTTTCACAAATCCCCCTTGGGCCGGAGAGATGAGTTTTTGAAGGAGGGGCTTAATTCTGTTGGCCAGTAGTTTGGCCACGATCTTGTAGGATGAATTGCAGAGTGAGATCGGCCTGTATCTATCAAAGGAGCCAGGGTTTGTTTCCTTGGGGATTAAAGCGAGGAAGGTGGAGTTAATTCCGCCTCCAACTTTTGGCTTCCTCAAGATTCCCCTTATCATTCTAAAGAGATCAGATTTGATTATCTCCCAACAGATTCTATAAAAATGAACTGAGAATCCGTCAGGTCCTGGAGCTTTGTCTGGTTCCATGGACCAGACTATATTAGTTATCTCTTCTTCCGTGACTGGGCTCATCAGAGAATCATTATCTTCCACGCTGACTAGTTTTGGAATGTTTGTGAGAAACTCTAATGCATCCTCCTCGCTCCCATTTCTTTCTGCACTGAGAAGGTTTTGGAAATGATTTACTGCTGCTTCTTTGATTTGTGCAAATCCTTTGTACACCTGTCCATTAGAGGTGGTGATTTCTGCAATATGGTTACGTGAGAGGCGTGCCCTGCACTGTCTATGGAAATAAGTGGTATTTCTGTCCCCAGATTTAAGCCACAAACTTCGAGACTTTAAACGCCAATGCTCTTCTTCATTTCTGAAAGAACAGTATGTATTCCTTTGGGCAGTTTTTTCGTTGGCAAAGTCTATGGAAGAGAGATCTTTCTCCTCCATTTCGAATTGTAGTCCTTCCAACAGATGAACTGCCTCCTTCCTCTGCCTAGTGGGGGTTTTCATGGATTTCTTTATCCAATCTTTAAGAGATTTTTTTGTGTTTTTCATTTTTTGTTCCCACACAAAGCTTGGGGATCCAGAAAATTCAATCCTCCAAGCTGTTTGGACTGTTTCAAAGAACCCTTCTTTTCTGGCCCAGAGAGGACTGAAACGAAATGGGAGGGGGCCTAGATCTTCTTCTTCTTTCAGACATAAAAGGATTGGCTTATGGTCCGATGTGAGCTTTGGGAGAATCTTGGTGAAAACTATTCTGTTGTCCTTCATTAATGAGCCGCTGATGAGGAATCTGTCCAACCTAGCTGAGATATGATTTTCTCCTGTTCTGTTGTTAGTCCAGGTATATTTGCCTTTCACTGGTTTGAAGTCAACTAAGTCCCACTGCAGTATCAGATTTTCCACTGTGTTGATGAAAGGATCCCTAGAGTAAATCCCTCCTCTTTTTTCTTTGGGATCTAGGATTATATTCAGATCATCGCCTATGACTATATTTGAAGGATTGATATGCTCTATAAATTCCGAGAGTGACCTCCAGCACTCTCTCTTTTCTTCATAATGGACGGGGACGTACATGTTAAACAGAGCAAGGGTGAGGTTGCTTGCAGCGTGGCGCAGTTCTGTATAGATCCAATGTTGGGTCTCAGAGAATCGTTCTAAAGAGAAGGAGTTTTTTGACCAGAATGTGCCTATACCTCCGGCCGAGCCCCTTGCACTGACAGCCTTTCCAGTATCATATTTCCATTTCATAATGCTAGTATTTAGAAGGGTTTCCCCTTCTATTTTGGTCTCTTGGAGCATAAGAATGTCCACGGTTTCCATCTTCAGTAAGTCTTTGATAGCCTCTACCTTATTGGGGTTTCCCAGACCCCTACAATTCCAAGAGACTAGCTGCATCATTTACCACTTGATGGGGTGGGGCCTCCTCCCTTGGGCGCCCTTGGTCTTGTATTTCTCCCGAGGGTCATTTCAATGGTAGTTTGACTGCCTAGGGTTTTCTGCCGTTCTGATTCTTCTTCCCTGGTTTCCTTGTTTGTTCTTCTTCCCACTTTTTTTGATGGCCTTTCAAAGGTTTCTTCATCAGATGATCCCGTGTTTTCTAGGTTCTTCTTCTTTTGTTTAATAATGTCAGCATATGAAGGCGAAGAAGTGTTGCTAGGGATCGGGTTTGGGATATTACCTGGCTCTTGATTGTCTGCATTGTTCAGCTGTGGTAGATCTTCCTGCTCGGCTTCTGGAGGGTCTGACGGTGGTGTAAGAGATTCGAAGGGGTTTTTATCTCCTGCAATGTTGTTAGCTTCCCTACTTCCACTGTTTTGATTACTTGCCTCTTCTTGCCCTGTTTTGTTCCCTGTCTCTTTTGCTTTGTTTTTTTTGTTCTGTCTACTGCTTGCTATTCTCTTTGCTTGCTTCCACTGTTCGCCTTTCTCTTTCTCTGCTATTTCCTCATTTTTTTTTTACAGTATCTAGCAAAATGCCCATATTCATGGCAATGTCGACATTTAAAGGGCAGTTGTTCGTAATCGAGCTCTTGAATGTGCGTCCAGTCTGCCACCGAGAGTTTGATGGCTCCGGGGAGCCTGACCTCCAAATCAACTTCTACACAGATGCGAGCGCAGGAGAACTGATCCTTCCTCGGGGCTTGATCAATATACCTGCCAAGGGCATTGCCGATGGATTGCAGCGAACTCTGACTCCAGCAGTGGAGTGGGAGGTGCGGGAGACGCACCCATACAGGAACGGCTGTGGGCACATCTTGTGCAGGGTCGAAATCTGGAGACCATTTATTCAAATATAACCCTTGGGGGCCCATGAAATATGGCCCAAGCTTCAAGACTGCTTTGCTCACACCCATTAAATTGACTAAGACTAAGGAACCTCTGCCATAAAATGGCTTTTTATTCTCTCAATTAGCAGGGCGTCCGCTTCGCTTTGACCCACCAGCCCATCGCTGGGATGGCCATAGCCCCCGTAATCGGCCGATGAGGCCTCTCGGCTAGGTTTAGCGCCATTCCAAGAAGCATCATCCACCGAAGAGACACCGAGGAATGTTGTCCAACTTTTTAACAAAATTTTGTCAGAGATCAGGTCGTTTCCTGCTATCTCACGCAGCTTAACAAGAGTTCTGGACAAAGATCGAGGATCTAAGGCGAGGAGCTTTTTCTGGCCATTGTCCTGGGTTTGAGAGCCGGGGATCAAAGCAGGAACCCCATACACAAACTCAGATCGACCTCCAGAGTTATCAATACACAGGGGCAGGATCTCACTCGTGGGCCAAACTGACATAGGTCCAAAGTGGCGCCACGCACACCGGAGGGGCCTCTCCGACGACACAGAGCCCGCGCGCCTTGCATCACCGGGCGGGCGTAGCCGAGCCCAAGAGTACAGAGCGAGCTACAGTTATAAGCTGGCTGCTTGGCCAAGGGCTAATATCCAAATCATTATGTTTAGCATTCTTGATTTTGAACCTACGAGACTCCTCAAATAAATTTGTTATGGTCTTCGTGGGAGAATTCTCACTGAACCCACATTTCATGGATTATTCACTAATTATTATGTACTCCTAATAGGGGCATGCATGTGCAATTCAACGGGGATACTAGGAACATCAATATTTGATGTAGAGGGCATGCTATGGGGTTTTGGTATACGTGTAGATGGCATAACATGTATAAAATCGACATAGATTCAATTGATATTGTAATATGCTAAAACTAAATACTTGAATCTATTCTACAAATTGCGGAAACAAATTACAATCGCACAATCACATGAACAAGAAAGAGAAAGAAATTTAATTGCGCAACACAAATATGTATCTAGGGAAAGCCTCAACTAAAAACCATGATATTTGTATATTGCATAAAGTCAAGAATATGAAACAATACAATGCTTCTCTCAGATTCGATATCTTTCTACACTATCTTTGATTGTCTCACTCTTATCTGCGTAGATTTGGTGAAGTACTTAACCAATTCTTTCCCTTGTATGACCAGCCTTTCTCATGCATTCCCGAGGGAATTGAGACCCTATTAATTAGGAAATTACAACTAATTTATTTTGCAATACATTCAAGCCATCCTCATGACCTCATCCATGACCTCTACAATTTTCTAATTATACCACTGATAGTATTTAGAGTGAATTAATTATACAAGTCCAATCTCAATTATCAATTCCTTAGAACTAGCATGCAAAAACTATTTAGAGTGAATTATCAGTTATTTCAGTGATCATTACATGTAAATTAAAGCAGATTTAATTCACTGGACCTCTCACTAATTCATCCATCGATTAGAACTAGTTAAACTGATTGTAACTCAAATAATTAAGTTAAACAACTACAACTCAAAATAAACTGCAATTAGACCCCCTAAAAGTTAAGAGTGAACTCTACATTCCTCCAGTTTGACCACCAATTCAAATTGAATGAGCTAACTAAGTCTTCCCAACTCATTTAACTTGTACAAGTTGTCATGTGATGTGGAATTACAATTTCCTTCTAATTTAATTGAAGGAAAATTAAATTAGAAGCCTCTTCTTGTTGCCAATTTCAACACTCCCTCTCTACAAGAAAGGGATTGTCTGCCACCTTGATCCTACCTCTTTGGAACTCGAATAGGAAACAAAAATATTCTACTAGAATAACTCAGACATGAACTTTTATAGGTCGTACAAGTTAGCCTTAGCTTTTTATAGGAATTTTCAATTACTGCTACCTTTAGAGTCCATAGGATTGTTGAACTTTGGTAAACTATGCATATATATTACTAAAGTAACCTCAAGAGGTAAAAAGAGCATTTGAGAGCTTAAGATGATGTCAGCATGTATGACATCGTAGTGTCTATTTTTCGCCAACTGAGTATAGGGATTTTCGCACTACTATCAAGTACGCAACATCAATGGGCATTCTTGTTCATGAAAGGAAACTTGCAATTGCAACTAAGTAAACAAGTGGAAGAACCAAGAGCATAAATGTTACACATATATCTCTCTAAATATCTTGATTATCTCTCTAAACTGATTTGAAACTTGCAATTTCAACTAAGTAAACAAGTGGAAGAAGCAAGAGCATAAATGTTACACATATCTCTCTAAATATCTTTTCTAAACTTATATCTCTCTAAATATCTTGATTATCTCTCTAAATTGATTTGGGCCATGTTAAAAATAACATCGTGGAGTTGCTAGTTGTGAAGAGGATTTCACTACATCAATAAGCTACAAAAGATGAAGTGACATTGAACTAATACCCAATGTAGGCACCCAAAAAGGAGTAGTAATGATGAAGCTAATGATTCCAAATTCAACTCCAAAGGTAAACTATCTATAGTGCAAGAGGACAATAAATACTAGCAATTGCACCGGGAGGTGCAAGGGAACGCTAAAAGTAGGATCAATGAATCTCGTGTGCTACATGTAAGGGTACATAATGAATGTCAACCTATGGGGTGCAAAATATCACATTGAAGAGGAAAACCTCTGAAATGGACATGTTATTGATTACATGGATTGTTGGCTTTTAAACTATGAAACATAATTATTTGTGTTATCCCCACTTAGCCAATCTGAAGTTCTTATGCCATGAAGATGAGTCTTAGTTCGTATTTACTTGTTTTGAGAACTGTTATGAAAAAAACATTAACTTTTTTATTATTGATTTGAATCTTCATCTAAAAGAGAGCATTTTTTTCTCAACTCCCCCTTGGATCTTGCACTGCAATATAAATAAGTTTTTTCATTTACATGGTAGTTGTGTTATATATTTATGCTCTCTATCTGACCTTTTGTTGTTTGCGAGTTATTAAACTTCAACTATTTTTGACACAATTGTGGAGGAAGCATTGAATACTTATCATAACCATTTTTGACAGAAATGTGGATGAAGTATTCAATGCTTATGATAACCAATTTTGACACAATTTTGGATGAAATATTCAATACTTATCACAATGTTTACATTGTTCGCTTTGCTATTAGCTGCAATTAGCTTTTAGAGCCCTGGTGCATATAATGAAAGTGGAGCAACGGTGCCGAGCGAACCATTAACAAGGCCAGCCTCAACCCACAATTTTTTTGTGAGAATAAAACGTTGTCCGATGCAGAGAAGTAGTTTCGTAGCTAGTTGATCATCTTCCAGTTTATTGGCAGGGTGTTGCCTCCTTTGGGTAGCATAAAAACGTGCAACTAGATGGTTTAGTGTTTTTAACATGGATTTATTGTGTAGGGCAACAACCTCATTTGTTGCATAGAAATGCATTGAATTGGAGAATGGTTGGAGTTCGGCTTTAGGAAGGTTTGTTTTTTAACGTGTCATAAGAAGTTTCCAATCATCAATAGTGGGTATGGCATTGCGAAGGTTGGAGAGGAGTTCACGAAAGGAAATTTGAGCAGGGCTTGTTCCTTTTTGTCGAAACACTGTTGAAAGCATAACCACAGTATTGAAGCTTTGCCATAGTGCAGTGCCACAAGAAGTGCCTACATACATTGGTGTGTCTTTGACAGGTGGCAGTTGGCCAAGGTCCCCCACAAGGATTATAGAACATCCACCAAATGGGTTGTTTCTATTTGATGGGAATGCCTCGCAGTTTACAATTGATTTAAGAGCAATTTAGACCAATGAAATGATAACATATCCACTTTTGCAATTCTTGGTTGGTTAATCATGGCAGATCCGGTGGGGGAAGAGGATGGGGAAGGCCACGGAGAAGAGGCCCTCTATGTTGTATTCATTGATTGGGGAGAGGCCAATGATGGGCCGTTGAAGTGAATGGGTGGGTGTGGAATTGGAGGATTCTATGTAGGCAAGTATTTCATCAATTTCTAAATGAGAGTTTGGTAGAGTTGAAACAAAGGAGGATGGGTGGAGGTCAGACGGGCATGGGTGGGGAAGTTCACAATTAGGATTTTCTAAAATGGCTTCTTGGAGTGGGATGGAAGTTGTGTTGATATGGCATAGCATGTTGGAAATGTTGATAGGTGCAACAGGCATAGCAGAAAGCGAAAGTTGGTTAATCTGGACATCTCTGTAGTATGGGTCATTTTGTAGTTTGAATTGCAAATCTACGTGAACACACCGATCTACTAACAAAAAATTCATAGGATGTTTCGTCATAACTATTTTTTTTTACAACAAGGATGTCTAGTTCTGACAGCATGCGAGGAAGAGAGGTGACAATATTAGTGATATCTTGAGGAAAGCTAATAGTATGGCCAGAATATTTGAGTTGGCCACCACGTGCATGGGTAACTTGAAGAACAGGGTTGACACGAGCAATGAGCATCTCTTCAACTTGAGTTAGGCAGGAGAGGACATGCGATTGGATACCTGGGTCCATGTTGTTTGTGGAGGAGAAATGGTGGGTTGTTCGTTCAGCAACAGAGCAGCTACAAGAAATGATTCCTTTATTTGTTTTTGTTTTCATGGATGGGTAAGCTTCATGAAAATTTGACAAAACTTGGATGGGAGAAAGTGAATCGATCCTTGCATGAAAGTGACAATGTGAATGTTGGAGATGGATGGGGAGAAATTGTTAGGAAGGTGGAAAGGGACGAACATGGGGGGCGCATGTACAAGGTAGGCGAGAGGCGAAGGAATTGAAGGGTTTGGAAAGGTTTGGTCAACGAGTGGAGATGGAAGGGGAACTGGGAAAGTTTGGGTAGAATGTAGGGGAAGGAGGCTATTTTGAAAAGGATTGGGATTTTGGTTTGCGTTAGATTGAGAGTGAAGGTTGTCTTGACGATTGGCAAAGAGGAGGCGGCAACGTTCATTAATTCTTTCTTTGTTAAGTGCGTAGTGGCGTCGTCGGTGTTCGCTTTGCACATTGTTCTCTGGTGTGGTTGGCATAGCTATTGAAAATAAGGTAAGGTATGTCAAATGTATGAAGTACAATGAAAGGAGAGGGAAGCATGAAGATGAAGCATTTTTATATCATATTTTGTTTAATTATTTTTTGTTTTTGTTTAGATTTTTGTCGTGGTATGTCTTTCATCATAAACAATAGTATTATAGAAATGGTGTGAGTGATGTTTGAAGCAGAAATGTATTGAATATGGGTTGCGTAGAAATGAGTGTTGGATATTTGAAATGGAAAAATATTTGTTTTGAAAGGAACAACATGTTGCATGTATCGGCTAGAGTAAAGAGAAGCCATATTTTGTATTTTACAGAAAAAAGAACAAGCATTTTTTGTATTATTTTCCATACTAAACATAGCAATATTGATATGAGCATTTAATAAATGTGTGTGTTGCAAAGAAGATGAAACAATGAAGGAGGAAATGGAAAACCAGGTGAGTAAATGTTCATATATTAAGAAGACCCATAACAACATAGAGAAATGACATATATACAAAATGTATTGAAGAAATGAGTGGGCACCAATACGTCTAGGAGAACTACTACAAAGTCTAAGGGGCCGCAAAGATATATTAACTATTACAAAAGATGTATTCACAATCGACAATGAATGGCAAGCGAGGTTCAACAAGATTGCAAGGGGAACGATGGGAAGCAATGGAGAATGTGTGGGGGAGGGTGGGAATTTCTGCAGAAAGGTGTTAGGGGGAAATGATGTATTGAACGAGAGGAGGGGGACAAACGGGCAAGAGTCGAAAAAGCATGACTAAAGCCAGCGGCAGATTGTGCCGGCAGGGGGGGCAGGAGCGGGATGCAGAACTTATAGGATCAAATTATATGCATCAGTGTAGGGAGTTCTTCTGCATGCCTAAGAGTTGGGCATAGCCATTCAACACCGTTGAAGGTGTCTATCTTCAAAGATAGTGTGAAGAGGAATTGTCGTCCTTTGATTTTGCTATATATGTCCAGGATAGCTCCAGGATCGGTTTAGAGGAGGAAAAGGTCCTTTGCAGAGATGCCCAGAAGTTCATTTGCGGCTTCGTTGAAAGCGACCAAGTTTTCGAGTTGGCCAATGTGGTCGTGCAATTGGAGTCGGAGGATGTAGTGGTAGTCACACTCGATGAAGGAGCCTTCACATTTTTAACAATGCCAGGTGTTGTCATCTTGTCATAAAGCCTTTCTCATGCATTGCATCCCATCAGTGGTAAGGGGGCATGCAAGGAAGTAGAAATCATTCATGTCAATTGAGGTAGCAATAGCACAGAGTGAAATCCATGGGATTTTTTCGTCGAGTGGCATTGAGAGAATGTCAGCAATTGCTTTTGTATTGAGGGGCCTCTTTCTCGTGCCAGTGTATTTTCGGCTGAGTGAGGGCAAGGAAGATTTTTCGTGTTTCAGCGATATCTAGATTTATAATTTGGGAAGTGGTAGGGATTGTGCCGATAGTTTGGCCATTGAAATCGATGATCCTCCCCCATGATTGCAAGTACGGAAACAACACGAGCCATGCGAAGTTCAAAGAGTGCACGACCTTCAGCATGGCAGTGTTTGCCCCACAAGGTGACATCAATGCTGCTCCCAGACATGTCGCAAAGAGATATAGCTTTTTTTGGAGTCTCAGAGCTATCGCATTTGTGAACAACAGAGGCAAGAGAGAGGGAGGCGACAATGCCTATGACATCAACGATTGAGTTAGGATGTGAAAGTTTGAGGGAACTTATAGGCACGAAGTGAAAGGTATGGGAGGGTATTGTAAGGTCATCAACGAACAGTTGAGACACTGTTGATGAAGAGAAGAGGAGGATTTCGAACGAGCATCTTAGATGGTTATAGAAGGGTTGGGGACCTTAATGGTGTCATTTGCAACATTGTAGATGTGGCCAACTTGAATGAGAGCATGTAGGGATTCTGCCAACTCATTGAAGGTGGAGACGAGAATTTGAGCGTCATCGCGGTCGACAAGGTCAAACCTTAACGATTTTTCACCGCCATGTGCATTGCTATATTCACGAAGGGGTGTTTTTGAAATAACTCTGCCCTGGATGGACCAAGATTTTTGAGTAGGGGAGAGTGCTTTAAAAGGGAGAGTAGTTGCAGATGTTCGGGTGGAGTCTTGGGAGGACAACGAGTGATTTTTAAAGGGAGGGTGGCGATGAAAAGGGAGATTCAGAAGAGGAGGACAAGGTGCCTTGGAGCTTTTTTTCAATGGAGAGAATAAGAGGGGATCGGTCACCAACCAATGGTGCAACACGTTGGACTACTTGGAGCTCGAGGACACAAAGTGACCTGCAAGAACGAGCATTTTATCAGCGAAGAGGGGAAGTAAAACGTTAGGGATGAGAACAAAAATTAAAAAGGGACATAAGAGGAGAATCATAAAAGGGAGGATGGGGTGGTTTGTATGCAACATATGTGGATTGATGCCATACGTGCACAATGGAGCCTATTTGTGTCCTCGTTTTATGCACACTATGCGAAGAATGGAGCGTAACTCAGAGGCCAGGAGTTAACGTACGAATGAGCAACTTGAGAAGAACTTATATGTTCAAGTGCAATGACCTGGAGGGTTGGTTGTAGGTCGACAGCACTAGCGAAAAGTGAAGAAAGAGCATTGCGAGTTAATGATGTCTCCATGGCGATAGGGCGCCTGTTTAAAAAGAAGCACAGGCACAAGCGAATAGACATATTCAAAGTCAAGAAAGTGAAGAGAAGATGCGTGTACATAAACAAGAAGCCATAGAAATTATCTAGAGTAAATTTCTAACTCAATGTGAAACTCCTTTACCAGAAGTTCTCCAGCTAAAGGAAAATTACATTAAAATGAAAAAAAATGCATAAGAAAAGTGATATCAATTTTTTTTATGGATTATGGAAACTCTCATCAATATTTTCTAGTGAGAAAAAGTCACTCCATTTCCCCTTGACAATGACTAATTTACCAGCTTTCCCTCTGCAGAAAATACCCTAGCGAACTGAGAATAATTCGGCATTTTAATGAATATAATCTTCTAGGAAATATTGAAATCTGAAAGCACCAAGAATGACATACAACTCTGCACATGCATATAAGCTCTGGAAAACATAGAATAGCAATTTTCAATCTTGTTAGCCTTTAATTTTTTTTCAATGTTTTCACATGGAGAAAAAAAAACCAAAATAAAAATAAAAGGCTAACAAATCTATGAATTTCAATTGGTAAGAAAACATGAACAGCTTGTCAAATCTTGTCTACCATGGGCATCATCTTTGAAGATTTATAAATAACTTTTTGTAACTTAATCTGTTAAGTCAAGGTTTATGTAAAAAAAGTATATTGATTGAATGAAGGTTGCAACAGATTTGACTGGAGATGTAGTTGCCTCAAGAGAAGAAAGGAATTTTGTTAAGGTCTAGAAATGACCAAATTAGATCAAAGGTATTCAAAAGTAAAGCAAGCTACAATAATAATGGGAGTGTGACTAAGGCATCTCATATCTAGATTAGTAGAAGGAAAAAAATACAATATAAAGAGGAAAACCCAAATAGATAAACTTTCTGTTCATTTATAACTGAACCCTAAAAAAATGATTTGAGAGAATCCCAAGTAGGAAATTCCATGTAGCTATCTATAATCCATATCCAAAAAACAACCTAAGTTGGAGATCCTTGTCACTTGACTTGTATGTTTCCTCCATGCTTGAAAGTGAAAATCATTACTAAAATGACTGAATTTACATTATGATCATTAAAAATTAAGGCCACGACAATAATTTGACAAAGATGATGGAGATCAAAATGTTGCAAATTCAGATCTCACTGAGACTGAACAGATGCAGAGACCCAAGGAACACATGAACATCTCATTATTGAAATCTGAAAGCACCAAGAATGACATACAACTCTACACATGCATATAAGCTCTAGAAAACATAGAATAGCAATTTGCAATCTGGTTAGCCTCTCTTTTTTTCAATGTTTTCACATGGAGAACAAAAAAAACCAAAAAAAAAAAAAGGCTGACAAATTTGTGAATTTCAATTGGTAAGAAAACATGAACAGCATGTCAAATCCTCTTTGCCATGGGCATCATATTTGAAGATTTATAAAGAAATTTGTGTAACTTGATCTGTTAAGTCAAGGTTTATCTTAAGAAAGTCTACTGATTGAATGAAGGTTGCAACAGATTTGACTGGAGATGTAGTTCACTGAAGAGAAGAAAGGAATTTTGTTAAGGTCCACAAATGACCAAATTAGATCAAAGGGATTCAAAAGTAAAGCAAGCTACAATAATAATGGGAGTGTGACTAAGGCGTCTCTAATCTAGATTAGTAGAAGGAAACAAAATACAATATAAAGAGGAAAACCGAAATAGATAAACTTTATGTTCATTTATATCTGAACCCTAAAAAATTATTTGAGAGAATCCCAAGTACGCAATTCCATGTAGCTATCTATAATCCATATCCAAAAAACAACTTAAGTTGGAGATCCTTGTCCCCTGACTTGTATGTTTCTTCCATGCTTGAAAGTGAAAATCGTTACTAAAATATTTGAAGTTACATTATGATCATGAAAAAATAAGGCCACGGTAAAAATCTTGACAAAGATGATGGAGATCAAAATGCTACGAATTCAGATCTCACTGAGACTGAATAGATGCAGAGACCCAAGGAACACATGAACATCTCATTATTGAAATCTGAAAGCACCAAGAATGATATACAACTCTGCACATGCATATAAGCTCTGGAAAACATAAAATAGCAATTTGCAATCTTGTTAGCCTTTTTTTTTTTCAATGTTTTCACATGGAGAAAAAAAGAAACCAAAATAAAATAAAAGAATGCTAACAAATCTGTGAATTTCAATTGCTAAGAAAACATGACCAACATGTCAAATCCTCTCTGCCATGGGCAACATCATTGAAAATTTCTAAAGAACTTTGTGTAACTTAATCTGTTAAGTCAAGGTTTATCTAAACAAAGTCTACTGATTGAATGAAGGTTGCAACAGATTTGACCGGAGATATAGTTGCCTCAAGAGAAAAAAGGAATTTTGTTAAGGTCCACAAATGACCAAATTAGATCAAAGGGATTCAAAAGTAAAGCAAGCTACAATAATAATGGGAGTGTGACTAAGGCATCTCTAATCTAGATTAGTAGAAGGAAACAAAATACAATATAAAGAGGAAAACCCAAAAGATAAACTTTTTGTTCATTTATATCTAAACTCTAAAAAAATTATTTGAGAGAATCCCAAGTAGGCAATTCCATGTAGCTATCTATAATCCATATCCAAAAAACAACCTAAGTTGGAGATCCTTGTCTCTTGACTTGTATGTTTCTTCCATGCTTGAAAGTGAAAATCGTTACTAAAATGTTTGAATTTACATTATGATCATTAAAAATTAAGGGCACAGCAAAAATCTTGACAAAAATGATGGAGATCAAAATGCTTCAAATTCATATCTCACTGAGACTGAACCGATGCAGAGACCCAAGGAACACATAAACATCTCATTATTGAAATCTGAAAGCACCAAGAATGGCATACAAGTTTGCACGTGCATATAAGTTCTGGAAAACATAGAATAGCAATTTGCAGATAAATACCATTATAACGTTGGCACAGTAAAGTTTAAACCCTCCCAAAAAAAAGAGTTCAATCTATTGTTTTTGTGGACATCATAGAAGGCAACACAACAATAATAACAGTAGCACAAATAGAATGAATAAAAGTCTGAGAAGCCTAAATTACTATGTAATTAAAAGCTGATAATTTGAGCTTTCACGTTTTAGCACTTAAAACTTTGCATGAGGTTGAAAATTTCTTAGAGAGGAGATGCAACCCATTTGTTTCAAAAAGGACATAAAATAATTGAAAGCAGAGACAGAGTAACTATAAAGGAAACAATCCAAAAGGGCATTTGTTCCTAATTTCCAGTAGGCATGGTAAACATTCAGATCTCAGTGAGATTGAACAGATGCAGAGACACAAGGAACACATGAACATCTCATTATTGAAATCTAAAAGCACCAAGAATGACATACAATTTTGCACATGCATATAAGCTCTTGAAAACATAGAATAGCAATTTGCAGATATATACCATTATAACGCTGGTACAGTAAAGTTTAAACCCTCCCAAAAAAAAGAGTTCAATCTGTTGTTTTTGCAGACATCGTCGAAGGCAACACAACAATAATAATAGTAGCACAAATAGAATGAATAAAAGTCTGAGAAGCCTAAATTTATGTGTAATTAAAAGTTGATAAGCTAAGCTTTCACGTTTTAGCACTTAAAACTTTGCATGAAGTTGAGAATTTCTAAGTGAGGAGATGTAACCCATTTGTTTCAAAAATGGACATAAAATAATTGAAAGCAGAGACAGAGTAATTGTAAAGGAAACAATCTAAAAGGGCATTTGTTCCTAATTTCTAGTAGGCATGGTAAACAGCAATAAAATCAGGTAGGCCTATGTGTCATTCATGCAAATTGACCTTTTGTTTCTTGAAGACAAATCATGTCGAGTATAATATATTAGCATGAAACTAAATTTTGGATTGTGTTGGTCATGGTAGATGCCTAGTCTAAACATCATCACGGAGTACATCACAGGTTATATTCATCCAGGCAGACCAGTTGCAAGTGTTTGCTTTAAAACGTATGGATATATAAGCATGACACAAGCCTTGCCATTCTTGGCGGAGTTTAAAGTGGATCACTATATGAAAATCCCTCCTCGAGCAATGTTCCATGCACGGGTATTGAACATGCAACTATTTATTGTTGCAGCAAACATACCATGTTAGAGAGGGAGTTAGAGGGAGTTGGATTGTCTAAGTCTAGCAGGGCTCAAGTCCACTCTGGAAATCATCAAGAGGACCATCTAGGTCAGCGAACTGAAGGTTCTCCTTTAACTGACGAGAGCAGTTTGAGATCACATGCTAAGCGATCTAACATGAGGCATAATTTGGAAAGGAGGACAAAGTCTATATATGAAGATTTTGCCCAGGAAAGTGATCTTTCAGTGGAAGCAACATCAACTTGTCGCAATGATATACTTAAACCAGATAAAAAATTTGTAGGCGGGGTGAATTTATCTTCTACCCAATTAAGCCAGTCTCTGCCTCCTAAAACTCCTATCTTCACAAGTAGATCAGCAAGGAGGCATGCCTGATTATTGCAGGTAACGAAAGCTTACCGGTTATTTTCAAATCGCAAGTCCTTCAAGCTGGAAGTCGGCAAGGCTGTAAGTTGAAAGTCGACAAGTCGTTGAGGCTGCAAATCTGATTGGTAGGTACTGAAACAGAAGGAAGGAAGGAGAGGGTCGTCGGAATATATGAGCATGGGAATGAAGTGACGAGGGTTGCAGAGAAGGTGAATGCAAATGAATGCGGAGTATGGCCGAAGCGGTTAGATTGCCTAGGTAAAAGGAAAAGGTTACAGCAGCGAGAGAGGGGGGCCATGAAAAGGCATGGCCACAAAGCAATTTCGTATGGAAGTATGCAATATCTTTAACTCTCCCTCCTCGAACTTTGTTGATGTCTCCCAGCAGTTATTGGCATGGCAAAATCTGAAGTCTCCAGTATGGAAAAATAAGTAACGTGAAGTGTGAAAGGCTTTCGCAATGTCACAACGTCCCATCCGTAGCTGTCGCGTAGCTGGTAACTGGAGCTGCCTCCTCCCGAATTCACAACCTCCCTGAGGTCTGGCCAAAATGGCGAGCAGCTCTTGCTAAATGAGAGGAGGGGAACAAAGGCAGGGAAGTCTGAGTAAAAAAAAATGAACAGAAAAATAATAGCTGGTAACCCAAACACTTTTCAAACTATAGCAATCGAATTTAAGATTTTCAAATGTACTTTTCAAACTAAGAGATGGTAACTGAGCCAAATGCAATATTTTCATTGGTTGCAGGCGCCACATGTCTAAATTTTATAGGCTGTAAGGGCGATAAGAAAGCCTTCTCATTGGCTAGGGTGAACAGTGTTTGCTCACCCCAAGCCAGCAAAGAGAACGCCTTTCAGTGTAATGAAGAAGTCCACAAGAAATATGAATAAAGAAATAAAGAAAAAAAAAGCATACAAGAAACACAAGTAAAAAAAGAAGAGGTGACCAAAGGTGTCGCAATTGCTTTAGTGAAGTTGCAATGAAAAATTAGGCTCAACAAAAAAGTAGGGCACCATGATGAGGTGTCAAGGCTCCAATGTTGTGCTAGAAAATATGAGCATTTGGCAGAGTTTGTGCGTATTCCTTCATATGTTTGGCAGTAGGGTTTTAGGCATCCTTTAGAGCAACATTTGAAGGGTCATTTAAAGTGAATTTGAATCATGCTTGAAGAACCTTTTGAAGCAATTTATCAACATCTCCTTGAGGTGACTTGGGAATTTGAGGGACCAAGACAAAATATTTCAGTGAAGGAAAAACAAAAATAAAAAAACAAAAACAAATGTGGAAAATTGAAAGTTATCTTATAGAATTTCAAACATCTCACAAACTACAGCGATTTGGATCACTGTGCAACAATAAAATTCATACATATGACATAATGCAATAATTAGGATCACTATGAAATAACAGAATTTCATATCTTTGATTAACTACAACATTCACAAAAAAAAAAAAAATCAAACTAACAGAGGAAAGTTATCAATTTTTGATTTTATAAATGTATTAATGTATGTTTTCCCACATATGCACAGAATTACTTGGGATAAAAAGTACCCAAGCCTTCATATTCTATGATAAACCAGTAGATGATAAGTTGTTGGTAGTTGCTTTCAGAGGAACTGAGCCATTTGATGCAGATGACAGGATCGTAGACTTCGACTTATCCTGGTACAAAGTGGGCTCTATCAGAAAAATTTCACCGTGTGGGGTTGGCTACAACCTCCTTGGCTTGGAGCAAGAGACAATTGAGGTTTAATGTGCTTGCGACAAGTACCCATGTCTTATTGGTGGAGCACAACATTGTTTAGAATTAGCAAGATCCATTCTTTAGCCTCGTTTCTCTCCATAATAACCCTTCTAAGCCACATTTTTTTCCTCCAATATAAGTCAATTGTGAGGAAGTGTTGATTTTTCCAACCCCCAGTATGTCTAGGGTCAGGTGCACACTCTATGATGTCCTTTAGAACATTAGAATCTAAAAGACAACCCCTCTCCAGAAAAAACATCCGCCTAAAACTCTGAAAGTTTCTCTCAAACTTCTATAGGTAATTGTGTGGAGACATTTTCCCTAGATTGAGCTCAAGCACCTCCTATATCATTGTGACTACCACCATCACATTGATCCATCATGCACTTCCTCACCATCATTCCAACTCCAGTGAAAATCAATTAACCAATTATGTGGGATGAAAATTACCTTATAACCTCCCACCTCACCTGATGTGAGTGTAATACATCATGTTTTTCTAGAGCAAGGCAAACATTTATAAGAGTTGGAGGCACACAAGTCCAATGGTGATGCATATGTAAATATGGAGTCAGGAAATGTCTCTTGTTTTATTAGATTTTCTTTCAAGAACTATAATTGTGAACTATAATTTGTATGATTAGACATTGGAGCCATGTTTAAAATTGTTCTCAATATTGTTATATTTTGAACACCAATCAACAAATAAAAGTACAATAAATCTCAGATCGATAACAATTTTAAACATGATTGAGGGCCTAGAATAATATAATTTTTATAAATAATATACATTAACAAATATTTTGTATGTCTCTTATAAAAAGAATAAACATATCACCTTGATTCTTTAATATCACCATTAGCATCAGCGTCCTAATCTAGTAGCCATTTCTTTCTAATGGAAAATAAGACCTATATTATTGAGTGATATTATCTGATAAAGGATTGAATATCCCAATATAGTCACTCTTTATTTCTAATGGCAAATAAAAGTGACCTCCATTTAACAATATCAACTATATTATTGCATGATAATATCATCCAAACTAATAAAGTTCAAAAAGAGGAAATAAAAAAGGAGTAGTCTACCCAGCTTCTGCTTAGGCTCCTGAAACTTGTCAGCTCGAATTCAAAGCTTTGCTTACTGCCGCCGAGTGCCTCGGGATCACGACATGACACCCACTGTTGTCAGACTTGGAAGGCGGCGGCGGCGACGAGTTGGTGGGTGACGGATGTGGCATTCAACTAGCATTCAACGTGATTAATGCATGCGATGGAATGGATGGTTTTAGATTAAAAACAATGCCATTCGCGCCAGAGCTGATTTCAAAAAATCTGTATCGTTTGAACTGGCGGATAGAACTTTTGCAATAACGCAGATGGTGTCGAAGGATGGAAACCAGGGCAGCTCCCACAGAGGTGTTGAGTGCTCTCAGTGCAATGCAACCTTCCAATAGACGCTACGTAGTCTCCTTAATCTCCTTAAGGCGCTTGATTTAAGTAGTCTCTCAGTTCAATGCTTACATATGTCTACTCCGTTACATTTATTTACAGGATTGTGTTTATTCATTTAATGTTGCATTTTACTTCTAGAGACATTACATTTACATAAGATTATCTGTCTTCTGAGAAAGCAACCTGGATCGCCTTACATAATAGGTATATGGACGTGTTAATGGATGTTCAATGATTTTCCATTTGGAGTAATCAATACAAAATTGTTATTGATGATTTACACTGAAATGATGATATAATTATAAATGAGATGGAGCCCATTTTAAATTTGTAAAGAGGAAGGTGGACATGGATTCTCACTTCTCACTGGTTACACAGTTTTTTATTGGAAAAATATTGAGATATTTGCCCATCTGTGGATGAAAACAATCAAAGAAAATTTTCCAAATTTTATGGTTGACATGCACGGATCTCCGGATCACTAGAAGAAAATTTTCACATCACACTTTTAACATTGGAAATTTCCTGGAAGTTCCTTCAAACCAAATCGGCGGGCCGCCCACAAATATATGAAAGAGTAAAACCAATAACTGTTTATTTTTGCATCTAGAATGAAATTCAAAGAAGATTTTCTGTGAAAAAAAATTAATACATTTCAAATACAAGGTAAACATTGGACACTAGTTTGCAAAATTTCTCTTTGTGCTTTGTCAATGACTACTCCTATAAGAAGCAAAAGAAGAAGTATTGCAAAAGCAGTCATTCATAGTCAACCGCTGCCTGAATCATTGCCTGGAGGACCAATATATTTTGCAAAGCAATCATTGTTCTCTGAGTCATAGCCTGATCAAGGACCTATTGCAGATGAGACTTTGTCAAGACCACAATCACACAACTTTAAAACTACTGATGGGACTGTGTCGAGACCACAACCACACGGCTTTAAAATCAGTGGGCTATTCTATACGAGTTATTGACAGAGATTTGTATGTATACAGAGATTGATTTTTTACAATATCAATTATCAGAGTAAAACTTTGGATGTTTCTAATCCAACTTTTCTCGTTTCCAAGGGTAGAAATTAGAATTCATTCACAATCAGATCTTCAAATTGTTGTTAGTATTCATTGATTATTTCATAGGTGCCTGTGTGATCACCTACTCTGCTTCTTCAGTCATTTTGGCAATCCTATCAATGGCATCACACTATACCTGGACCAAGATAATTATGTTATTCCAAAGCCTAGAAAAGAAATATTGATACCATTGAATACATAAACTTATAGGACGATTATCAAGGATGGGAATGACTCGTTCAAAACAATAACCTGGTTAAAAACTAAAAATGCACAGTTATACAAATATGTCATCTCGTTGTTCACAGACATTCGGTGCTACATCTACATCGGAAAATTCAGGTAAATTAGGGCCGACGTTGAGGAGATTTGACCCTGTACTAACAAGGTACTTAGTAATAGGAACCTCATCAATTTAGCTAACTCTTAAAAGCTTCTCAAAAACATAATTATTATAAACCATCATCACCAAAATACTAAATTATAAATTTAGATAATCTGAGATTATGTTTAATGCAGATCCGGGCATCCAACAAATATGGAGCAAGGATCAACTATAAGATATACCTTTAACTTAAGTGACTATGCAACTCCTTCTCTGGAGTTCCTGTAATCCTAAGACCTTCATGTCATCCAGAGAGATCTGTAATTATGCCATAAGCCTCATGAGGTTGTGCCTTCTACTTATTGATATTATCATGTGGCCACAATTCCCTAACTACAAGGATTCTCAATAGATAAGAAGCACTTGACTGAGAGTAGGCACAACTAAACAAACATGGGCCTATTCCAACAAATCAAACACATAAACTATCCCTAAGCCAGTCAGCCAATTAGGGAACCAATTGCCCTTACCATAGCTCTTATCTCTACAATTGGGATAGAGTGATTATTACTAGAGAGGGGGGAGGGCATCGTCGATACCAGTAATAATTGAGGAAAGTAAGAGTTTCAGGTTTGGCGTTAGAGTCTGCCTTTTCTATATTGGATGGGGGTACCATGTTTGTAGCCTTCAACGGTTTGAAGGCCGAGAAGACTTTGAAAATTTAAATTAATGAAATTTATTACTCTGTTTTGGTAAGATTTATACAATTGACCTATTTAACTGTTTATTGCCTTTTTATTTACCGAGTGGCAACGCATTCCTTTGTTTACAGCAGCACACATTCTATTAGTCATAGCTAGAAATTCAAGTGACTAACAATCACTATATTAACACTCATATGTTTCACTTGTTGCTTACAGTCCTTGGCTCGATATGCATGTCAGTTCCACAAACATAAATATTGATTTATGGTGGATTCACTAACATTGCAATTCAATTTTAGCTTACACATGTATTGATTTTGGTGCAAAATGGCCTCAGTTCTGCCAAGGCTCTTGAAGCTGAAATTTTCTTTTTTAAGTTCAGAAAGTCTGGCCTCAATAGGTAATTTGCTCATAGTTTTAGTGTATTGTTGCCTGTTTTTATTGAATAATAAATGGAAAATTACCTTGGCAAGAGGGAGGACACACTGAATTGATCCAGTGTCTAGCTTCATCCTGTAATCAGATGTTAGTCTTGCTTGCCAGAGGAGAATTTCCCTACAACTGCCCTATGGAATGCCATTAAACCTGCCATAATTATCAGTAATGGATGTAAATGAGGGACTACGTATTCTCATTGGAAAAATAATGTAAGTGCGTTTTTTCCATTATTTAGCTAATTACATTATCTTATCCTACTGTAGCATTTATTAGATTTGGATGAATTCAGATAGTAAGGTTTGCTGATCATACAATTTGTTCATTGAAGTTCCTTTGAATTTTTTTTTTGTTGCCATGTGTCTGGGCTTCCCATCTCCTTCTGAGAAACGGGCACACTGTCTTAAGTCATCCTCGGTGCACCACACATTATAGGCTACACCTGCTTCAATCAAAAGACCATGTCTTGTGTGTAACAGGGGGTCATATGTTAATTCTCCAGCTTTAGTTTCAAATGGCTTTAATATGCTAAAATGTGGATTTCTTCATTTTGGTTGACTTCCATTAATCTTAGTTCATGCTTAAGAGGCTAATTTGCTTCAAATGAGTTGTTACAAAACCGGGCAAGTTATAGAAAATTCAGAGCTCTGATCGGATTTTCCAGACACCCAAATGTTGTTTTGTAAAGAAACTTGGGCTTAGGTAAAGATTATTTCACAAGCCATCCAGTAATGCAGGTAGGGATTGTGTATGGGGTATCTTACACATGGCTTCTCAAGTTTTTTAACTAGGTGGGAAGTGGATTTTTTTCATATGAAATTATTAGATTCAATGCAGATTGATGAGTGAATTGTATATGGAGATCATATTTATATGAGTTCTCTGATGTAAATATTGTTACAGTCACTGTGATACCAATCCTTATTGCAATGGTGTGGCTTAGGTTGGTGTTCTGTTTCCTATGCATGTTCAATGGAACGAATATTGTTGGATCGATTATGCAAGGTATTGAAATAGGGTTGTAGGATCAGAAATGAATTTGCAGAATGACCAAAGCTATCATATGGCTTAAAAGTTTCCTTTGGACTGAAGAAGCATTGTAGACAATGCCATCAATTCCTTCCTTCTCCTAAGTTTCCATGGATCGAAGAAAGAGGGTAGACAATCCCATCAACGCATTCCTTCTCATAGAGATGAGAACAAGGAGAAGGTTAGATGTACTTATAAGTAGCTTATGATTATCTAATTCCATCGTGTCTAGTTACTCTCTCTGTTATGTTTTGATTCTTTAATGATATATATCCATTCACCGAGATAAAGTAGATATAAACAATAATAGCACTAAGAAGATTTAAAGATTGAGTTGAAAACATCTTATTTGCACAAATTCAAATAACAATTATTATTATTATTATTATTTTTAGTATTATAAATTAAAAGTTGAATTGAAGACATGGCTTTCTCAAATTCAAACAACTAACCTACCTCTTTGTTGTTTGTGGTGTGTACTTGAAGTAAATGAGAGGTTTTTTTTGTTTGTGGGTGTGTACTTGAAGCAGATGAGAGTATTCCCTTTCAGCATAAAATACTTTGTGCCATAAGACAATTATCTCCAAGTGCTTGGAGTGTATACAAACCACTTGCTATCCAATGCTATACAACACTATATGAATGTTCAGCCACCAATACTCGACCTAAATCACGTTGTATTTATTTAATTCAATTGAACAGTTTGGTGCTAGGTCCAACATCTTTATTTAATGTCATAATCCAAATAAATCTAACTGGTAGAAATGAATTGCCAAGAAAGAGTGACAGTAATATTCAATTCATGTTAATATAAAAAATGAATGAGAAGATATCCTAAAACAACAATGGTTGTGCAGTCTAATAGCAATTGTAGTCCACAACTAAATTTCCAACATCTTTATTTAATGTCATAATCCAGATAAATCTAACTGGTAGAAATGAATTGCCAAGAAAGAGTGACAGTAATATTCAATTCACGTTAATATAAAAAATGAATGAGAAGATATCCTAAAACAATAGAGTAGTTGAGAAAACTGAGACAATATCCACTGTGATTTGCATCTTATTAGTTCATAAGCAATTCACCTGCTGGAAAAAGGTTCTTTATATCTGCATTTGTGATATGTGGCATGATGTTCAGATTCACACGTTGATCTTAATATCGATCCATATGTTGCTTAGGAAAAACAACATCGATTGATATGTGGCATGATGTTTAGATTCACATGTTGATCTTAATATGATCTTAATATCGATTCATATTCACTTTATATATAAAAAAAAAAATTACAGCAATATCTGGTGAAGGCCTTCCTTTGAGGAAACCAAAGTCCTCCACCAAGTGGATACCAAATTGTTTGTCCATGGAGACTACACAAACTATCCTATCTGCTGATATACATAAAAAAACAGCATTCTAAAAGACCATCCCATATCTATGCGTGGAAACTACTAGAAAAAATAAGATAAACCAGGCTTCAAATTATGGGTGACAAGTCCTTGGGATCATTAGGCTGCTCCATTGGCTCCTTTTGTTGCAACTGTTCACCTTATTTATACATGGAAGGTGTCAGGTTCTCCTCAAGGACAATGGGATTTGCTTGTGTTCCCTCTCAGCACTAGAAGCTTGATGTTTGGTATTTAATCTCATCTTCGTCAATGACTTGAGAGACCTTTATACCAGACTGCTTCAAACTTGCTTCAAAGATCTTAATTGTATGGAGAAAACCTATCATGTATAGACAATAAGACAGAGATTAGAACAAAAGATATGACTAGCATATTGTGAAACTACTCTTTTCTTATATCAAATTACCTCTCAAAAAAAAAATTCAATCACAATAAGAATGAATTCAAGACATTGATCCCTCTACATAATGGTTAAAACTTAAAACCCAATGCCCATGGACAGATATACAATCCTCCAATCTACTAGCAATAGAACCATCACTAATGAATGGACAGTAAACATTAAAATCCCTATGAAAGATTGAATACACAATTAGTCATCCTTCACAAAGGCAAATTATATTTGACCCCATCATAGGATATTTGCTCATAGGGAAAATTATATACAATTTGTGTTGAATTTGGCTCTCATATTGTAATTGAGGTCCCTCTTTCAAGACATCTGTACAATAAACAAGGGAATTGCATTCACATTGGACATGTACAATGGACACTAGACATGATTAGCACAAAAATATCTCATTTCTTAGCATGTTCAAATTCACTAAGTGAACCGTGTAAATTTCAATTTCAAACATGATTCCAACCTCATTCATTTTCATGGATACAATCTGATTCAATGACCCCACAACATGACAATCATTCTTGAGTGAAAGGAAACTACCAAGTTATCAACTATAGTAAGCAAGCTTCTTCCATGATTTCAAAAGAGATGAATAACCTGTTTCTGAGTTTTTTAATAACCCAACGTTTCAGACTTCCTAAGTGAGTCCATCATCAAGGGTAGATGCCAAATATTCTTTGAAAATTTGGGAGGATTAGGGAAAATGAGTAGATGTATAAATAGTGAATTATGAGGAGATTATTAAGGTCGGTTTAGATGAACAATGGTTTTAATTTAAATTGTAATATAATTTTAATTATAATTTAAAATTATTTGAAGTTGCATTATCATTAATGGAGTTATGTATTCGTTTAAATTAATTTATATAATTAAATTAATCAATTATTTAATTTAAGGTAATTTAATTTAATTTTTTATTTTATTATATTTTTTATTTTATTATTTATTTATTTTTTCTAATCAAAGTATCGGGAATAAATTTTAATGAATTAAAGATAATAAAAGAGGCAGGAATTATTTATTTTAATATTAAATTGTTGTGTTTATCTATTTATTTATGTATTTTACTTTTAATTGCAGTTATTTATTTATTTATTTTAATTTTAATTATTTCATTTTATCTTGTATTTTTATTCATTTTTATTTATTTATTTATTTTTATATAATTATTTATTGTTTGTTTTTCATTTTTAATTATTTTTTTGATAACATAATGCATTTATACTATGTTATTATTAGTTTTACTTGTCATAAGAGGTTTGATGTATTAGTGGTTTCCAAGTATTGCTAATGATGAGTCCATCATTCTGATTTATGTTATTTTTTCTTTTTTCTTCCATGATTATAAGTAAAATAGCCTACTCAAGTATAATTTCCAGTTTATATAGTTACCCTTTTATAAATTCCACGTTGGCATTGCAATTAATATTTTTTTGCATGCAAAGACTCCACTGGATTGAAATAATGATAATACTGAAACAACTTCAGATTTAGGTTGCTACAGATTAGTAGCATTAAGGATCTATTTTGAGTGTGCATGCAACGACTAAAAAAGACATGAATTATTAATATGATTTGTCTCTAGATGTTTATCAGGTGAGGCTGCAAATGGCAGAATTGTTTTCATGGCAAAGTATGTAAAAAAATTTACACTTTGAAGGTACCAAGCCAATCCCAGTTCGTCCAATCTGCTACAAATTGCAACACTACTGCTTACAAGTAGCTCCACCAAAATCTCAAGCGGTTAGCTCAATCAATTGTCACTTGTTGGGAATTTCGATGGTACGAGCAACTAACTAGTTTAATCCCCTAGATTAGGCTTACTGGTCTACATCAATGGGTTTACAAGAGATGTCATGCACAAATTCTAGGAATCATCCCTAGGTTCTTCCAACCGGATTTTCCAAGAGAAGCTCAAAATTTGATGAAGCTTCCTTGTCTGTTTTTCCACCTCTAGGTAGCCCTTTAGTGTTCTTTTGGATGAAACCCATCTTCATTGTTGCTGTAATTTTTTTCAGGAGTTATGTGAAACCCACTCAAAGAGTTTCTAAGCACAAATCTATAAATCCATTTGTTTTGTAGAATCATAAAACAATTTATACTAGAGTTTATCACCACACCACTAGAGATTTAACAATATAAACACTAAAACTAGATTCTAATGGTTATCATGAAGCAATGCTCTCTTCGCTTGACCAGATTCAAGACTTTCTGAATAATAAAAGAAAATTTTAAGTTCGAACCCCAAGATTAATGCACATGATTAACAAATACCATAAAATTTGATAATTAGTCAAACTACACCAAGGATGTGACCATATTAAGACTATTTTATCTCTCAAACCAAATAAATGAAAGAACCATATACAAGTTACCTATGCATTTAATTGGGTCATCACATAAGAAAGTACATCTATACACTCTTTGGAAAGTACATACCTATTGTTTGTGCCTAGCTTGTTGATTCCCATTAGAGTTGAAGTCCTTCCATGGATGTTCAACCATTGTAGAAGATGATGCTTCTCCACCCGTTCCATAGTTACCTAACAAAGTGTCATTTGTTAGCACAATGAAATTTGTTAAAGCATTAAGGTATATGTACAAACATAACTATATTGAGTGGATGGGAGGGGAAAACTACAGGAAATGCCTAAATGTTAGTAGATGGTCTTTCTGTATTAGATTTATCATTTTTGTCATTTGCATTGCCAAATATCACTTTTTTCTCCTTCATTTAGGATTTAGTTAGATGTACATTCATTCAAATGTACCTGGCATGGCAGGAAATGTTGGATGTTCTTGCATCTTCCTTTGGTCTTGGTTTATCGCCATAACTATGGATTGTTACATCGCTGTAAAAATAAACATATCACATGTTAAAGAATGGTGATGACTAAATACACAAATATAAAATCATCACTATATTCAATACATGAAACAAACCTGGAACCACAAACAATGCATTATTCGATTGAGGACACCCTAGCCTATTCCATGGATGTTCAACCATTGTAGAAGATGATGCTTCTCCACCCATTCCATTGTTACCTAACAAAGTGTCATTTGTTAGCACAATGAAATTTGTTAAAGCATTTAGGTATATGTACAAACATAACTATATTGAGTGGATGGAAGGGGAAAATTACAAGAAATGCCTAAATGTTGAATAGATGGTCTTTCTGTATTAGATTTATCATTTTTGTCCTTTGCATTACCACATATCACTTTTTTCTCCTTCATTCAGGATTTAGTTAGATGCACATTCATTCAAATGTGTACCTGGCATGGCAGGAAATGTTGGATGCTCTTGCATCTTCCTTTGGTCTTGTTTTATCGTCATAACTATGGATTGTTGCATCGCTGTAAAAATAAACATATCACATGTTAAAGAATGTTGATCACTAAATACACAAATCTAAAACCATCACTATATTCAATACATGAAACAAACCTGGAACCACAGACAATGCATTATTTGATTGAGGACACCCTAGCCTATTCCATGGATGTTCAACCATTGTAGAAGATGATGCTTCTCCACCCGTTCCATTGTTACCTAACAAAGTGTCATTTGTTAGCACAATGAAATTTGTTAAAGCATTAAGGTATATGTACAAACATAACGAGTGGATGGAAGGGGAAAACTACAAGAAATGCCTAAATGTTGAATAGATGGTCTTTCTGTATTAGATTTATCATTTTTGTCCTTTGCATTACCACATCACTTTTTTCTCCTTTATTTAGGATTTAGTTAGATGCACATTCATTCAAATGTACCTGGCATGACAGGGAATGTTGGATGCTCTCGCATCTTCCTTTGGTCTTGGTTTATTGCCATAACTCTGGATTGTTGCATCGCTGTAAAAATAAACATATCACATGTTAAAGAATGTTTATGACTAAATACACAAATCTAAAACCATCACTATATTGAATACATGAAACAAACCTGGAACCACAGACAATGCATTATTTGATCGAGGACGACCTCGCCTATTGAGGTATTGAAACTCAAATGGTTCATATTCTGATGGATGGACATTCAAATCAATTTCCAAACCATTGTTTTTTTTTCTCCTTTTTTTCTTTGTAGGGCTAAGGAAACTCGTTTTCCTCTTCAAAGATGAATCAAGAGAGCCCAACCCAGGTGTGACAAGGCCAACCTTCTGCATCTTCGTGTTCATACATATTAAAAGTCAGTATTTCTATATGAGGACTTTCATTCATAACTTTCACAATGAAGTGGCACTGACAACCCCTCTTCTGCACAAATGAGGTTTTTTTTTTAGTTGAAGGCTCTCTTCTTTTATCCTCTGGTCCAAATGAGCAATAATATCTACACGAAAAATCTTGAAATGTCAATACATACAAAGAATGATAACTTTTGTTTTAAAGGACCTAAACAATGAATTTTGAAATACTTACATTTCATATTGTGATGCAGCAGTAGCTCTTTGTCTTGGTTCTATTTTATTCTTCCGTGTGAAATTAAATGGAGCAATATGATTTTCTTCCTCCCCTTTGATAAATTCAGAAACTCTTTCTACCGGGATTAAAGCAACCCGATCAATGCTATTGTTATTTCGTTTTATTTCAGTCCAAACTAAGTCTTTACTAGAAAATGTCGTCTTGTCTTTGAGGTCTTGCACCTGAAGATCCATGATATGCTTCCATTTTGCTTGCTTGCCCATTTTGAATTGCTCTTGTTAGAAAATATGCAAACACATAAGAGAAATATCTTATACAAAAACATGTTAGCAACAAATATATTCATTCTAGAGCATAACGAGAAAATAAAATTGATGATCCAAAGTTGACCATTCTTCATTGTTAACTATAAGTTATAGTTTCATGTCTATATAGACTTGCCACACGACTAAGTTAGATTTAGTGAATAGTTCTCTCTCACATGTATGTTAGTGAACACATGTATGTTATGTTCACTAAATGTAACTCAGTTTCAAAGTCCACACGTGATTAGCTGCAAACACACAATGACATCCATTTGTACCATATTGGTCAACATACTAGGTCACCTTCTAAGGGACACAATTTTTGTATACAAACTCTATCTAAGGTGATTCTTGCACTATTGGAAAAGTCTCAAAGAGTAAAACAATGCTAGGGGGTTTGGCACAAGTGAGAGTTTTTGGAGGTAAAAAAATGTTTTAGATGTCAATTCTCCAAAGTGGTACCAACCTGTAAAAATGATCTTACAAATCGATTCCTCCAATTCTTTCCACTTTGAAAGCATAGAGAAAGATGACATATAATATATTGATCTGATTTGTAACACACATTAATATTAAATATAAATAAGACATGTATAAATTTAAAAAATAAACATAATATGTATGTTTTTTTTAATGATCTAGAGGAATTGACAACTAGGCCAATTTTATGGGATGGATTAGGACACCATTACTACTACTATTACTATCCTTCCAATAATATAAGTTAAGATGAGAATTTGAACCTCAAATCTCATAATTTACGTAATATTTCATAACAAAACCATCACAAATCAAGCTACCCAAAAAGTAAATATAATATGTAATTAATTTATAATTTAATTTTTTGATAATAACTATAAAAATTTATTATCCTTAAATTTTCAATTATATTAAAAAAAACACCAATTATATTAAAAATTGAAATAACTTACATGGACTACTATCCCTAGAGTACACATCCCCACATGTACCTACCCAAATGACAACTACTCAAACAAGAAACTATCCCACATCTACATACCCGAGATGACAGCTTCTTAAACAATAAACTAGTTCCACGAATCATACACAAGCTTACCCAAACAAGAAAAAGAGAAAACATTAAACATCCACTTCAAAATACTAATTAAAACATTAATATATTTATTAAGGCATAAATATGTCTTTATTGTAACGAGATGGAAAAATGAGAGTAATGATTGAAGGTTTGAGCTTACGTGAACGTGAAAGCAAATTCTAACAACTCTATTGGTTTTACACTTTCATATATTTGTGGGTGGCCCGCCGATTTGGTTTGAAGGAACTTCCAGGAAATTTCCAATGTTAAAAGTGTGATGTGAAAATTTTCTTCTAGTGATCTGGAGATCCATGCATGTCAACCATAAAATTTGGAAAATTTTCTTTGATTGTTTTCATCCACAGATGGGCAAATCCCTCAATATTTTTCCAATAAAAAACTGTGTAACCAGGGAGAAGTCATTTTCTTCAATGTCACGCAGGAGAAGGCTTCACTAATGCATGTAATAGGCATAAATGAGGGTGGGTTATGAGACAACATGGGGCATCTGGGCAGTACAAAAGCTTGAATTATTGGCAGGGAGTGATTGAAATTAAAAGCAGCTAAGGATCATCATCATAAGCCCTTTTTCATCCCACTTTTGCCTTCCTATCTCTCTGTGTTTTTATTTTGGCTTTCCCTCTGTCTTTATGCAAGTCTTGACAGTGTTGGGAATGGCCAAACCTGCAAAGGTGAGGAACCTTATTGCTTTTACTAATAGCTGGAATGATTTTTTTGGCAGGACTAACTAACTCTGGTGGCTTCTGATGTGTGTGTATTTGCAGATGCAAAATTTAGTCACAAGAACTCAGGGATGGCCATGGTCATTGTCAAGGGTATGTATGACTATAGTTTTCTTGTGCCTTTTAGCAGATAAATCCTGCAGTTCTCTGCAAGATGTTCGATCTGTAAAGAAAATTGGAAATTCTATTAATTTTTTGGTAGTTGGGGATTGGGGCAGAAAAGGCCTTTACAACCAGTCTGAAGTGGCCATTCAGGTTCAACTCTAACTTCTATTTTGTAGTTATGATCGTTTATTTCTGAAAAAATGAATGAGGTTTTGTGCAGTTCTGATCGTTAGGTGCATAAGGTGCGGCGTTTTATGCAGATAGATGCTTACATATGTATTCTCTGTTTCTTTACACAGAGCTTTTAAACAAATTATTTACAGGGGTAAACCAAATTGTTGTTTCATTCGGCCTTGGATTTGTTGATATTATGTTTTGTAATTGAGCTTAAATGCGGATTTCATCAAATAATCTCTTTCAATGGATGCAGGATTTGAAAAACTAATTTCACTCCTTGTTAATCACTGATTCGAGGTGAAATTCTATTTAACTTCCTGTACATGTCGTGGGAAAGAGCAGATACATGCAAAATTCATAATTTTAAGAGTGGATAGGATTGAAAGGAAGGCACTTACTCGTTTGGCGCAAGAGTGCCTACAAATCTCTGTTTTTTTGTTCTTCTGCGTAGCTACTATGCTCTTCTCTAGTCCACGCTCTACTCCCCGCATTGTCTGATAGCTCTGCATTTCCTTTCCAAATGAAATCACGGTAGTTTCATCCCATCCATCGCATGCATTAATCACATTGAATGCCCATTCTGTCCTCTAATTATCGCCGCGCCGCAGCCCCAAAGAGTCGACAAAAAGTGGGGTCATGTCGTGATCCAGAGGCACTCCACAACGTGAAAATGACTTGAATTCGAACGCGAAGTTTTAAAACTGACGAGGTTGAACTAAAGCAGCGGCCCCGGTGAACTTCTCCAATAAAAAATAGTATTGTGTTCACAAGTAGAAAGATTAAATTTATTCTCTATATGATTAGTTAGGCAATTTTCTATTGACAATGTCACTCAATCTAAGAGATGGCAAGGGGATAGAGCATTCTGGTTGATCTTTCTTTGGGTTCTTGGGTGATTGTGGTGCCATCACTTTAGCAACTTATAAATGAAAAAATCCACCTAGTTGAGTGGATGAATGACATTGACTCATAACTCAACCAACATATATTCACTTCTCAACCATCCAATTAACATTCAACTACTCTATACAATGAATGGGAGGAACGAGATCTAGCTAAATTTCTAGTTCTTTGAGGTCAGAAAAGTCTTCTAGTGAAATGGAAAAGCCCAATAGGAGTTTTTGTCAAGCTTATAAATGTGAGGAAACAACAAGAAAATCTATTCAAGTCATCTTAAGAGGGATTTCTCTCCCATTACTCTTGATTGATTGAGAAATCCCAATTGGAGGAACATATTTTTTCACTTATTCTACTAACCATATTAGTTAAGCTCTATTTGAAAAACGAGTGAAAAAAAATTAAAACACCCACCACATAATACCATCCTTATTTTCCTATTTTATTAAAATAGCGATAGGTTGAAGTATCCTTTATTTAAAAACAATTTCAATCAAGATAATAATTAAAACTCAATATTTTAAAGAGAATGATTACATGAGTGCTAGGGTTTTCAATGAAGAGGGGCCAATCTCAATGATGCGGTTGGTCATTTATGCTTTTCTAGCAACAATAGACCTCATGTTCACACTAAAATGTTGTCATTCATGTGTCATAGCTTCCAAACAAATCAATGCAATGGACCAATAAAAATGGTGGGTTTCAGAATTTACATGTTTTATATGACTTGCTCATTCCTTAGGTTACATGACATGTTTTATATGACTTATTAATTCCTTACCCACCCTAACCACCCAAAAATACTTGAATAAATACTTACAATTGAAAATTTTACATATTTACCATACCACATATATTTTCCAATATTTTCTTTTTTAAATCAAGGAAGATTCTAACACTATTAAAACTGCAAATTTCAAAAGTACGATTAACTTCAAAATTATTTATTACAACTCTAGAGAGAGAGCAGCCTTCTTAGAGGAGCAACTAATATCAAAGTTGCCGACCCAATAAGACTCGCACAATACTATATTTGAAAATAATTTATCACAAATAGAAAATCTTACCTAACTGGATTGGTTCCAGCCTAGGCCAATCCAATAAGCTAGCTTGGTCTCACATTAAGATTGAAAAAATGTATTGTTATTGCACCTTAACCTTTTTCCGCTATTTTCATTTAAGATTTTTTTAATGCAACTTATTCAGTCAACAAAAGGGATACTCAATTAATCCATATGCAATGTGATTCATTGGCTACAAAGGTTGAATACATTGAATACAAAACTATGAATTGTTGTGCGGTGAAAATTGCAAGTGATGGAATGAGTCTCACTCCTTATAAATCAATTTTCTACCAATTTGCCTTCATGGATTGGGTTGTTGCCTCAAAGTTGCTCTAATGGACGGAAGCCTAAAATCAATTAATGGGTCTTTTGCCCCGTATAGCTTGGTTCACAAAATGAAGTGAGAAAATTGAATATTGGAGAAAACAATCCTCTAAAAGCTGGTTCATTGACATTATGTTATGGAAACAGTTTACAAATCTCTATCACTCAAATAACAAAATTTGAGCGCTCATTTACACATATTTAGGGAGCTACCAATTCTTACGTATTTGGATCTCTATTTCAACTGCTTGGACGTTGACAAGAAAATTTCCATTGATCTATTAATTTACTAATTTACTAGTAAAAATGAAAGACGCACTTCAATTTGTGTTTGGTGTTCACCCGGTTTTTTTTAGATCCAGAGTCCTAATTTCCTTAGATTTGGCCCATAATTTACGCTTTCGCTAGTAAGTAAACTATAGAATCTCCATAATAATGAATCATTTGAGCTACGGATAACTATACGCTCTTCGGAAGGTCCGACAATGGCCCAAGCTGCACCATCTTGCTAGGTGTTTGGCCGATTTCCGCAAATTCTACCATTCATTTCATAAAGAACCTTCGACCAGGAGCTGTTAACCGAAGCTAGTGACCCACTAAAGCTATGGACATAAAATGAGAATCTAACTTTGCTTTTAGTTGATCAAATGCTGGAACTTAAACTAGAGCTGGTTGCTCTAGTTTAAGTAACTATGCTCCCAATGCCCTTTTTCCTTCTAAGCCTAGACAACTACTCATTCAATGGCCGAGTTATATACACTAACATTACATAGTTTCCAAAATAATGGTTATTCATGGATTTCACAAGAGCATGTTGGTTCGACAAAAGGACAAAAGGTTTAGTCGACCACTATTTTTCAAACTCCACAACGGCTAAAATTAAGACTACCATTCATTGTCTTCTCACAAAATATTTACATGAAAACGTAAGCTTGTGCAGAGCGGTATACAGAATGTGTTTCTTCCACATTAGTCTCTAGAAAATAAAAATGTAAACATAAGTAGATAAACACATACCGTTGATTTTTATCTTTTCAATTCTACCCATTCCATTCACTGCTCTGGACTATACGGTGTCCAATATTTTCGCCTCCACTAACTGTACAGCTAACTGTTCTCCAAGAAAACACTCGAGGTGTCTGAAGACCAGAAGTCCCTAACCGCCACGGCGCCATGGATTTCAGAAATGGAACGATGAAAAGATTTTACAATGTAAAACGCTGATAATCCGACTCAAATGATAAAATAGGAATGAATGAACAGGCAAGGTTAGGGTTAGACAGAAAGATATATAGAGGGTCAGGTGTGAGAGGTCTTATCAGTCACATACCTAATGTGACAGGCGCGCAATTCACGCTGCCGCGTTGTACAGTCGATGTCCTTCAAACCGGCGAGGTGGAGAGAGAAAAAGAAAGAAAGAAAGAAAGAAATTTTAATGTCCACGAGGCTAAAAATAGCCTATGGGACAGATTGCTTCTCTATCTGACTCTTGTATTCGGCCCTTTTCCTGTGAAGTTTTACAATGAGCACTCCCAGCTTATTGACAAACTCTTCGCTGAATAGATTATCCCAAGAATTTGCTGCCAGAATACCTGCATAGTTTTCCCTGGTGTCCTTGAAGGCCTCACATTCTAGTGATGGATATGGGCGGGTCTCGTGACCTCCATTCATTATTACGCGAGATATTCAATATTACGTACTTTTAATAATATATCGGTATAGGGTTTTCATGGGTCTTATCAGTGACAAACCTAATATAAAACTTACGGCGAGTATCTTATTTTAGCTGCTATTGACCCATTAATGCTCCCGATTGTACCAATGCAATGCCATGGCCATGGAGCATAGTCATGCGAGCCATCGCGGATGGCGGATTGGAAATGGAATACGACTTGACAGGTTTCGTGTAGCTCCCGGCCATGAATTCGTTCGGGCATTAATTATTGAGTCGTTCAGATGTTAAATCGGCGGCATACAGCAGGCATACAAACGGCGGCATACAGCAGGCAACCGTGCTCTGATTCTTAAAGTTAAATATAACATTTAATAAAGAGAGCATAATATGGATTCATACTTAAAGTTAAATATAACATTTGAAGGAATGATTATGATAAAGTTGTGTATAAATAGCGTATGATGGTCTTAAAGGTTATTTTTTATAACCTAGAATATCTTATGAGGATATTAAAAGCATTTTTTTTAAGAAAGTACTTGGTAACATTTGAGAAATATTTTAATATTTGAATGACAACTTTTCCCTCCGGATTCAAAATCTTAGTGTAATATGATGTTTTATTGAGAATTACTTAGGTTGATTTTTTCTTAATTTTTGTAAATAATAATAATTATGATAACATATTTTAGAAAAATAATAATAATTTCATGATATATTTTAAAAAATAATAAATTAAAATATTTAAAAATCTATTTTTTAAAAATTTAAATCCGGAGTTAGGTTTTAGAGTAGTTTTCAATTTATTTTCGGGTTTAATTTGTTTAGAATTTAATAGGATTGGTTGGAATTTTATTTTTTTTTAAGTTGTAAATTCTTTATAATTTAGAAAAATTAGAAAAAGTTTAAGGATTAAATCTATATATTTAATCAAAAACTCATTTTAGAAAAACATGATTTAAAAAAAAAAAACAAATAAAAAACCAAAAAAATCAAGTTAATTTTCTAAATATTTCATCATTAAAATTTACACAATTAGAATTTAAATAAACACTAATTTGTGTCTATGATTTTTTTGATTGGTGATTTTTTTTCACAAAAACATTACACAACTTTATATAGAAGGTATTTTAAGGATATGGCAATTGTTTGTTAATGGTTCTTCTAACTTGTTATCCCTACTTTTTTTTAAAAGTGAAGTTTTTATTCATTTGATGATTGCAACAACATTTTCTTCGTTATATATAATGTGAGTAAAGTTGACAATAATTTTTGTAAAATTTTTTTTAATTGAGTAAATTTTATTTTTATTTATATCTAATATTTTAATATTTTATTAATTTAATTATTAATATAATATTTTTCTACACAATTGACTTTATATTTATTTTTAATTACATTTTAATTAAATAAATTTTATTTTTATTTTAAATTTTAAAATTAGATTAATTTGAGGATTAATATAATATTTTATTTTATTTATAATGTATATTTGTGTTGAGAGATGCTTTCTAGTGGAATATGGTAATAATGTTATAATGTAATATTTAACATTTTCACAGAGTCAAATTAGATAAAATTAAAAATTAAATTAAATTATAAAAATAAAATTAAATAAAAAAATTAATATAATGGAATTTAAATATTTTAACTTGGTCAAAATAAAATAAAAATAAAAAATATAAATAACCCTATAAAAATAACATAATAATAACCCAATAGGGAAGGATATATTTAAATATTTTATTTATTTTTCATTTTATTATTATTGAAATTAAATTTTAATATAAAAAGAATAAAATGATAAAATTTTAATATTTAAATTGTATATATATATTTAAATTTTAAGTAAAATTAAATGAAAATATATAATGAGAATGGAAATTAAATCATGCTCTCGGATGGCATTTGCCAACCCAGAATATAAAGACCACTGCTTTATCCCATGCTCTTTGAAAAGCATATATTTAAACATTTTATTTATTTTTCATTATTTTATATAGATATTTTTTTTAAATTTTAATTAAATTATATATATATATATATATATATATATATATATAATATTTCTAATGTAAAATAATATTTCCAATTAACTTTAATTATAAAAAAAAATATAAAAATATAAAAATCTCTTCAATGAACATAAGCCATGAGATTCATAACATTATAAAGTGATTTAACCACATGGATTTAGCTACATAGTTTTCATACAAGGTTTTCTGATTATCTTTTCATTTGAGGTTGAGGTGTTTCTTTATCCATAAAGTTAATTATCAATGGTTTTGGTTGATGGATTTCTTTAAAAATAAAATATAAAATAACTTTGTGAAGTGATTTAGTAATAGTGTCTTTTCCCTTCATTTAATAAATCCTTTGGATGGTTTTAATTTGAGGTTGTGGTGTTTCTTTATCCATAAAGTTAATTATCAATGGTTTTGGTTGAAGGATTTCTATAAAAATAAAATATAAAATAACTTTGTGAAGTGATTTAGTAATAGTGTCTTGTCCCTTCATTTAATAAATCCTTTGGATGGTTTTAATTTGAGGTTGTGGTGTTTCTTTATCCATAAAGTTAATTATCAATGGTTTTGGTTGAAGGATTTCTATAAAAATAAAATATAAATAACTTTGTGAAGTGATTTAGTAATAGTGCCTTTCCACTTCATTTAATAAATCCTTTTAAGAGGGGATTGTCATTGTGTTGCCGGCAAGTCGTTGTAGGTTACACTCAAGACAAAAGTGGTTTATTAGTTGGCATGTTGTATGCTTTAAAGTCATTAAAAAGAAATAGAAAAGAAAATTTGATTTTTTTTTTTTTTTTTTTTGGCATAATATCTATGTTGGTGAAGCCAATGGATTATAAGCCTTTTATTTATGAATAGTTGAATTTTTTATTTATGAATAGTTGAATTTCTTTGGAAGTAGTTGCATGAACATTCCATGTCTCAGCACGGGTAAAGGAAATAGAAAGAGGTTGGAAAGCTTCAAGGTCACTAATGCTTAACTCTAAGAAGAGAACAATTGCTTGAAAGAGAAGGATTGGATGTATGACCAACAAGATAGACAATAGGCTAATGGTAAGGGAAACTACAATGCAATTGTTGTTTCGATATTTCATCTGAAGAACCTATTTTTGATCATATGTCTAAGATTGATGCAAAAACATCAATGACCTTAACAAAGAGTTTTTGAGAACTCCATGATGTGCTTGCAAGCATGTATAGACACCAAAGAGTTATTTGTTGAGAAATACAATAGGTTGGCAAGTTAATTGATTTCTCATATTATGACATTATCTTGTGATGTTTCATTATTATTGTTCTTTCTTTCGATTTATCTTTTCCTTATCATCAAGACTAATGCCAAACAAGAAATAGAAGAGGACACGAGATGTAGGTACACAGCCAAGGGAAAACTTCATTCTGGGGGATGTTATCACCCTAGTAATTTCTAAAGATTGTGGGCTCTTTGAATTTTTTCAGTTTTAAGAAAACTAGGGGTAACCACAAACCCTCTTTGGAAATTTAGGATCTAGCCTTCCTAAATTTCAGAGAGGGTTGTCTCTTTTAGATTTAACTTTGTTTTTTGTTTAATATTTTAGGCTAGGTATGATTGGGCACTTGGTTTTTTATTTGAAAGTTTGGAGATGGAATTCAACAAGGCTTTTCCCACCAAAATTAATTTGACGATTCAAAATTATGTTTGACTCCAAAATCTCGACTATGAAAATGTTTCATTCCAGTGTAGAGCATGCTATGAAACATGGTATGTAATTAAAAACTGCCCAAAATGTTCACAGAACAACAAATATTAGAAAAAAAAATTGAAGGCCCAAATGGTGGAAAGGAGCTCAGGGTGATCTCAGGGTGTTATGTTAAGGCACTTCATGGCGTAAAAGTTACCTGCTCGAAAATACAAATTCAAAAAATATATTATTATGTTTGTCATATATTATTTTTTTTTATAATTAATAATGATAATAATAAATTTTTTTAAAGTTTTAATTTAGTTAACTTTTAGAGTAGATGGTGATAGGGTGTTATTTTAAGGAAATTCTTGGTGTAAAAGTTACTTGTTCGAAAATATGTGGGAAAAAACCCATCCACACTAAGGTGAATCCACATCTCAAAAAAATCTTACACACTTCTTTGTATTCATACCACAAATATTGTTTGTGCCCTATTTATAGATAAATAAAGGAATTGTTAAAATATATATAAAACCAAAAAAAACTTAAATAATACTACACCACTTATCAATAAAGTTTTCATCTTTAAATGTTAGTATTGAACTGGTAAAGGCTCAAAACTTTATCAATTTTTGCAGATTTTATTAGAAGGCATGTATGTTGTACTTTAAAACTTTAGTTTTCCATTTCATAAAATTCAAAATTAAAATAAATTTGAATCCATATATATATGCTCTCTTCATGTACATGATACATCTATTATTATAACTAAGCAAAGTTTCATGGTATGATATGGTTTTACATGCATGCAACATTGAATAAGATATAAATTTAAGTAATTTAACTTGCAAACTTTATAATTTGTAAATGAAACAAAATAAATCCATTCTAACTACCTTCATCAACAGTAATGTAACATTGATAGAATATAACATTAAATCCACATCATGAATTTAAAAGTCAATGAAGGCATTGTCATATACACAAGTTCACATTCTTGTACTTGTATTCCAAATTGGTCTAGTTATACATTTTTCTCTTTTACAAAATGGGCCCATGGCCCATGGTATTCCCAACATAGATAATGGAAGGTCGCGCCCATAAATGAAATAATGGAAAAATGACATCATGATTGATTTATAAATTGGGTCTATACGTCACCCTCGTCGCGCTTCGCACTCCCAAGTGCATTTCAAAATTGATATTGCTGCAAAAATTAAATAACTAATTAGTTGTAAAATCCAAAATGCATAGAATCAATTGCCGTTAATTCATGATAAGATTTTGATCAACTACTCATTCTCACCATGAAGATCTAAGGCAATGGAGAAGATTGTCCTTCCTCGACAGATGGTGGAGCTGTTGTTGATGGATATAGGCATGGTTCATGGGTGATGGATAAAGGCATAGTGGAAGTGAAATCGAAAAAAGGTAGTGGGTGTGGGCGGTGATACACCCCCACTGGTTGTACGATAGTGGGAATCACCCTAGGGCGAGGGATCACCCTAGGGGGGGAAATTGGAATGTCAAAGGTGGATGATTGAAACAATGAGAAGGGTGGATGAATAAATGGTAGGGGTGGGGATTGGGAAGAGTTTGGGGAGGTGATTATAGGCATGGGAGAATTTATGATGGAGAAATGTGGTCGGTGTGGGTGACAATAAATCCCCACTGGTTGTACAAGAGGAGGAAGCACCCTTGGGGAGGAAATTGGGATGTTAATGAGTGGACCAGTGTTCAAACTGCTATAGTTTTTTTCACCAACATGCTCATCAAATAATTGAATTCGACAACCTGGAACGTTGTGAGATGTGGGTCCCTCGACTGTAACAATAAAAATTTTCATATAGTTATGAAAATGCATCGAAAATGATAATATATCGTATTTCACATAAAAAAAATGCATGCCATCAAATTTCCATACCATTTTTCTGTATAATAGAATGTTGCACTAACTCAGGTATGTGCCCCACACTTCTTTGGTGTTGAGAAGATAGCTCCAGTTGCTCATCCATGTTTCTTTTTTTTGAACGAACTCGTCCAACCTTTTCAAAATGTGGATCATCTTTCCCTGATTTTGACTTGCGCCCACATTGCCTTTTCTTTTTTACTGGGCTCAAGAAACTATGTTTTCTTTTAGTAGTGATCTTTGATGGATTTATATTATTGAAAAACATTCTATTGTAATCTTGACATGCTTTTTATACCAAACTGCTCAATGCCTTTGCTTGCTCCAAATTTGTAGGTATTATGGATCTCAATTTCTCATGAGTTGATAAGTTAACACGTTTCATCTCATCATCTTCAAATAATGCACTATCTCGTCGTACATTGGTTGATTGAACATTATCAATGCTTGTTTCATTATAATAACTTATATTTGGAGGAGAATCAATGCATGGCAGAAGCTCTGTTTGGATTTCTAGGCCCACTATAGGTGTTTCATTCAAATCAAATGAAATTGTAGGCCTTTCTGTGGTAGGATTAGTGATATTAGGCAATACATTTTCACCCAAAGTATTTTTACTCACCAACATCTCAACTTTCAGTACATGTTTACAAACATTTCCATTCAAGGCCCAATTGCAATTACAGAAGTGTAGATTGGAACCTTTATATATGACATTGTACCAAATATCACGTGTATCCTTATTTTGGCTACGAACCCAATAACCATTGTTACTCTTTTCATCAGGCACGCAATCTTCATTTGGGATTTGTCTAGCTCTACACTTGGATGAATTCAATTGTTCCTCAATTTTTCTAGGCCGTACAAAACCAACTTCTTTTAAACGTTGCATATGATTGTAATATAATACAACCTTTGTCAACAACACATATATTAACCAATCGACACGTCTATGACATGCATTATTCTTTTCGCTTAGGTACCTTTCCTTGATATGCCGATGATAAGATTCAATGGCATTATTTGTATCCTGATTGGAATGTGGAAAATTTTTGTATGCTTTTGCCCACATATCTGTAGAAAGAAATTTATTAGCTATGAATTAATAATACATATGACATGAAAAATAGTCATTAAAGTCACTTACAAGAAACTTACATATTTTGTTGTTGGCTAACCAAGTTGTTTTAAAATATTCCAAAAACCTTGGTTGGTCCCTGAATCTTTCAAAGAATCTTTCAACTGTTTTTTTACAGATTCATCATCTTCACATGCGTGCATGATTTCTCCTAAAGAATGAAAAATGTTGATTTGGTTTTCCCTTCCTTGGACTTTATTTCCAACATTCTTCAACCATGCACGACGAACATGCCACACACATAATAATATATTACACTTGATTGAAGACCTGGAATAACACAATTTATTAGAGGGAATATACATTAACAATATTTTTATGTCTCTTATAAAAGAATAAACACATCACCTTAACGCTTCAATTTCAGTCGTAGCATCATCTGTGATGAAAGCTTGAACCTGCCAATCTGGTCGCTCTTTCTTCCCAATGGAAAAGAGAGTTGACATCCATTTGGAAAGCTCAGCTATAGTATTGTGTGATGATATCACCCAAGCTACTGGAACCCCATTGCGATGTTCGTCGAAAACCATTAAGGTGTACAGTTGATACTACATTACAAACAATGTACATAATTATATTTATGTAAGTTACATGCACTAAAATGAGGTTGAATAAATAAATCAAATTTAGAATAAATTTGTACTCACCCCATACTTATTTGTACTAAATGTTGAATCCATTGAGATTATATTATTGTGAGAATATTTTAGCATCATTGAGCGCATCCACTTTGGTTGTATGCCTATAATAAAAGGGATGTTTTCAACAAGATCTTGTTTCTGGTAGAAGAAAAAGCTCTCAGGGTGTTCCTTATACCAACATTCTACACTGTTTGGATCACTTTGATCTTTAACATACTCTAGCCTTATAGTATCATTGTAAATGTTTAATATATCTTGTCTTGTCATATATGTATCTCGAGATGTCCCTGTGTATAACTCACCAAATCCATCCTTCACATCAGAGATGAAATTGTCCCATATCATTGTAACATTAAAACCTCTTTGGATTAAATGTAGGACAATAGATCGCATATCCCTTGTTAAATGTGGTGCATATTTGAATCTCATAGGCCCGCCGATTGCATCTTTTCCATGACAAACAACATTGGATTTATCAATATGCCTACATGCAGTATATATTATTACAGCATCGTCTGGTCTAAGTTGAAGTCGTCGTACAATGAAGTGACATTGGCAACCAACTTTAATACTTTCTTGTTGATTGCGTTTTTTAGTTATATCTGAGGATGCACTCATACTTTGGTTTTTGCACTCTGGACCATATGCACACCAATACCTGCATATAAATGTTTTACAACAAATTAGATATAACATATATGCATACTGTAACAAATTATACGTATATTGATAAATATATAAAGACTCACATAGCGTACTCCAAATATGTTGAACAATATGTTTGTTTGATATCCTCTACTTTTTTACTTCGATGAGTACGAAGATGAAATTGAGTGGGTGCAAATTCACTCGATTCCTCTCCTCTTATAAAATCATCAAGTCGAAAATATGGAATCACTGCAACTTGGTCCCCATCAATATTATTCCATGTTAAGTCTTCTGCTGAAAATTCAATCATATCCTCCGGGTCTTCAACTTCCAACTCATTAATCCTCTCCCACTTACACATTCTTCAAATATCTGTACACATTCCATTGAAAACGATTTGTTTTGAGTAAATATTATGGTCTTGATTAATGCATATCACTAAACATGGAAATCACATTTTTAGGTAAATATTTTATGCTTTTCAGATAAACCACTTTGGAAAAAGTAATAATTGGGTCATTAATAAACTTAGATATTTATCACAAATTTAGACAAACCATGTATGACATATGATGTCTTTATGGAGGTGGTGTCACCAACTTAGTGTCATGGGGTGACTTGTGATGAGTGGTTGAGGGAAAAGGTGATTTTGATGCCTCCCTTCACATAACCTACATGGAAACCTAACTTTACCCTTTTCCCCAGGAACTTTAGAATCACTAATCAATAGGAAACAACATAGGTGATTGCTCTGGAACAATAGGAAAAACATTCTAGAAATGGGGTTTGCCTAACTACGACGCCTCCGCCATTCGTGGAGATGGTCTGAGATATGGACGGTGGGTGTTTGCCTAAAGTGGGTCAGTAATTTCATTCCAGAATCACGGTGGATGGGTAACTGAAAATAGGTCAGGAATGCAGTAATGAGAGCACTAAAGGTTCCATGTGTAGCATATGGCTACTCCACATACCATTTCGTGACTATTCCAATTAGGGTGCGTTGAAATAGTCTTAGTCGAATAGTATCGTCAACGATGTTGTTCAATGAATACCATAGGTGGAAAATCCGAAGGGAGTTTCGTGGGCATGGGAGTCCATGTAGGTTTGTGTGCAGTGGGATCATTTGTCAACTTAGTTAAATCTGGTAAATTTAACGAAGCTAATAAAAGTGACTGAGAGTTTGTAGCCATTGCCCCTTGTGAAAACACAGTGTTCTGGTTAGGTATAGGGTTTTTCTATGACGTGCCCTACTATGAGTTCACCTGACTTCCTGATGCAGGGGAATTAGCTTCAGAAAATACCTTGTATTTTATTAAACATAGGGGGTCTTGTGTTTTTTAGAGAATATTGATTTTTATGTAATTATTAATGGGTTTTGAGTGATTAAATGAGATTTTAATTAATGTGAGGATTTTGTAATGTTACTGGATGATTGGAGAACATGAGGGAAATCAAATAGTTTAGATTTGAGATTTTTAGGAATTGATTGTAAATCCTAAATTAGATTCATTTTCAAGATTTTAGGGATAGAATCTAGATTTTAGGAGTTTACAGATTTTGAGGATTTTGTTGAGTCATTGAAGGTATTTGAACCTAAATTGGTTCATCATAATTTGTATAAATGTAATAAGCCTAAAAGGTAGATAGATTAGAGAGAGGTAGGAGACAGGAATTAGAAGAGGACAAACAGAGTTTTGTTTGTCAAGCCTCCGGAAAATTGTAAAACAGGGCCAATGATTTGAAAATCAGGCCAGAAACAGAGATTTCTGTAAGAAATTTCATTTGTTTATATGAAAGTATCTTTTCAGAATTATATGCATGATTGATTGAGCGATTATATGTTTAAATTATGTAATTGGAGTCGAAGTGAAATTTAGAATTTGGCATATGGCAATATTATTTTGGAAAACCATAAAATGTTGTGGGAGTTTCTGGTTGAAACCACGAAGGGGGAATTGTGAAGTTGAATGGTGGCATAGTGAATTTGTGAGCGCAGAGCTAAAATATGCATGAGGAATAGTAATTGTGCATCAGAATCATGAGTTTCAAAGGCATAGAGTGGTATGAAGTCAAGTGGAACTTCATAAGGCACGAAACCGTTAATGGGTCGAATATGAAATGAATTGAGGACACAGAGGTTTATTTAAACTCTGTGTGATTTGCAGAAGAAAATGCATAAGGAGTCGTGGAATTCGTAATCGAATTCTTGCAGGGTTTCAGTTTGGAATGAAACCTGGATCATGTTCATCAACCGATTAAGGGAAGCGGAAGTATGTAGTAACTGGGTTTGTTAAAACACAAAGTGTTGCAGCCTTGATTGAATAGCAATGTCCGTTGAATCATTCATATTCAGAATAAAATGAAATCAATGGACTTGAGTATGCAAAGATGCGTAGTGGAATTTATGAAGTGGTGTTAAATTCGAGAGCAGAGGAGCATAAGTGCATAAAAACTCAAGTGAACGAAGGTCGATTGAAGGCAAAGGGAATGAAGCCGTAGGATAGGCATATAAGACTGTGAAGAAAGTTTAAGAGGGAACCATGAAGATGAAGAGCAGAACAGGCAACTGAACAGAGAGGGTGGTTTTGACAATAAAGAACTGGCGGTATCGCGTGGCCTTTCGAATGGTAAGTGGATTATGAATTTAGAATGTGATATCACTCCTTGATGGACGCGTGGAAAAAATGGTAAGGATAAAACCATTTTTATCGCGTAAATTTTGAAGATTAAGTCTCGTGCATTTTCATAACGTGATATTTGTTGATCACTAAAGTTATGGAATGCGATGAATGCCCATCGTTGGATGGAAGGATATGTTATGTTGCGTGGGCCAAAATGTTATTTTATGTTGGCGTTGGTTTTTAACCAAAGTCTAAATTTATGTATGGTTGAATATTAAATATGTGGTGGCATTTTAATTTAATGCCGTGAAGGTTGATAGATGTTGGAATGTATGATTCTATATGCGTTGGTGCTGATTAGCCAAGGTCAAGTTTGGGTAAGTTTTAAAAGACAAAGGGCGCATATATATTGGAGTTGAAACCTTGAGTTTCGACCAAAGTCAAAGTATTAGTGTGAGATGAAATGTTCCATGAACATTTAAATAAAGACCATGCATATACTTGAGTTGATCGAATATAAATTCGAATTGCTATATGGTCAAAAGTGAGTGGGCCATCATATTGAATTTTAGGTTGAAGTAAAACCTTTGCATAAATGAATGTTAAACGAAGAGTCATATATATGATGGTTAAGAGAATTATTTGGATTGAAGTTTAAGTTTTACTTATTTAAAAATTTGAACATCATAAAAACATTAAAGTTTTACTTAGTTAAAAATTTGAACATCTAAAACATTAATCTCATAAAGTCAGGGGGGCTTCACTCCGGGGCAATACCATACCACGTGCATTCATATTGGCGGATATAAATTGAGGCACCAATCCCATATATTGCTTTGTAGGCACCAACCTACAAGAGACACCAATTCCCTTTGTTGCTTTGTAGGCACTGTTAGCCACCTATAAAATTTTGGCATAGCAAACAGGTGGCTAAATGTGTTTCTAAGTCTTCAAGAGAAACATTTTCCTTGAAAATCCTTCATTCTTGAAGCCTTCATGTGCCTTCTGTCATTTGAACAAATCTTCATTGCTGTTTCCATCTGATAAGCCTCACTGTTTGTGAAAGAAAATGCTTTAAAAGGCCTCCATTTGTCCTATTTCATCCCCACAAAGCCTCCATTTTCACCACTTTTTCTCCTTCAAAATTCCTCCAAAATCCCTTCATTAACCCTCTAAATCATCAAAATTCCCTTTTTAAACCTTATAGCTCCCTTGATTTGGTTTAAAAATCTGCTTTTTCCTCTACCGGAACCCCTCATTTGGCTTAAAAACTCTCTATTTGCACTATATCAGTCTTATAGCCCCTGAGGGCTTATATGGCTTAGCCCCTTTCCTCATACAACCACATCCTGCAACCGGAGGCTTAAATCCCCAAAAAATCCCTTTGAAAAGCATAAAAAACATCTTAAAGAGGCAGTGCACTAAGCATCAGTCTTAGCTACACCATACTTCACAAAAACCTTTATTGTGGAATATGATGCCTCAGGAAATGGAATTGGTGTTGTTTTAATGTAAGAAAGAAGACCCATTGCTTTTGAAATCTGTCCATTCAAAGGAAAGTATTTACACAAACCTATTTATGAGAAGGAAATGTTGGCAATACTACATGCACTAAAGCAATGTTGACCTTACCTAATGGGAAGACACTTCAAGGTAAAAACAAATCATGATAGTATTAAATACTCTTTGGAAAAAATGTTATCTTTAGAAGAGAAACAAAAATGGGCCACAAAGATGTTGGGTTATGACTTTGAAATCATCTACAAAAAAGAGAAACAAAATTTTGTTGCTGATGCACTCTCAAGAAAGAATAAGGATGTGGAAGCATTGCTTTGTGTCATTTCTATTATCTAACAAAATTGGATAAATAAAGAAAGGGATAAATAGAAGAATGACGAAGAAGTGTGGACACTCATTCAAAAGTTGCAGCAAAATCCTAGCACATTTGATACATTTAGCTAGAAAATTGATTCATTATGGTACAAAGATCACTTATATCTTTGTAATAATTTCCAACTCAAACAAAATATTCTTTTGGAATTTCACACCTCTCCCTTTGGAGGGCACTTAGGATTTTTAAAAACTTACTGTAGGGTCAAGAAGGAACTTTTTTGGGATGGCCTTAAATCTGATATTCAAAAGTTTGTGGCGGAATGTATGTTTTTCCAAGAAAGTAAAGTGGAGACAATTAAGACCTTGAGTCTATTACAACCTTTAACCATTCCAAGTCAACATTGGGAGGAGTTTTCAATGTATTTTTTTACAATTTTACCTAAGTCTGAAGGAAAGAATTTCATCATGGTGGTAATTCATAGACTTACCAAGTATGCACACTTTTGTGCATTATCTCATCCATTTAAAGCCAGTAAGTTTGCTACTGCATTTATGGAAACAATTCAAAAGCTACATGGAAACCCGAAGATTATTCTAAGCAATAGAGATCCCATTTTTGCTGAAACTTTTTAGACTAAATTATTTTCTTGTCTCGGTACTCAATTAGCTCATAGCTCATCTTCTCATCCTCAATCTAATGGGAAAATTGATATAGTGAATTTTTTTTTTGGAAGGATATCTTTGTTGCTTTGTATCTGATAAACAAACATAATGGGTCAAGTGGTTACCAATGTCTGAATGGTGGTATAACACTTCCTTCCATGTGTAGCAAAAATGACCCCATTTATGGCACTTTATGGATATCATCCACCATCGATCACATCATATTTAAGATAAATTTCCAAGCTTCAAGGCCCATATTTTTGGCGTTTCATTTCCTAAGGGTATGACTTACTCTTCTAAACACTATTTTTACTATATTTAACCAAGTAAATCAAGATTAAGCATAGTCAACTATTTCCAATTAACTACAACCACATTAATAAAGTGATTGAAATACCTTGACAACCTTATTTTCCAATAAAACCTACCAATATACTTCAACCATTTTTATTATATATTTATATTAATTTTATTGATTTAAAAATCATTTTCAAAACATTTGTATTCTGCTAAGATTTGGAGAGGGTTGGCCTTAACTTCCCACTTGTTTATGAAGGTCTGATATAAAGCAGGAAGGTCTTGGATATTATTAGGAGGTAGGCCTTAAACCATTTTTTCACATCACCTTCTAAGCTCTGGGCAAATATTCTCATTTTGACTATATCGTCATCTATCTCCATGTAGTCAAAAGAATCCTCCATCCTATCTACATGGTGCTGAGCTGTGGTAGACTCTTTTGCAGTGAAATGTGGGATCTTTGATTGATAATCATTGGGTAAGGGTACTAGAGGCTGGGGTAATACTAGAGGTGCATACCAGGCTACCATGATGGTGTTTTGATGAGGTGCAGGGTTGGCTTGAGCAGCTGGTATGTAGATGGCAGGGATATTAGGACCAGCAGAAGTCTTTTGAGCTGATTTAGGGTGGCAGAGCCCCAAGTTTTGAATGAAGTGAATATCACGAGGTGTAGATGGAGGGGTCTCCCTGTCCCTAATGTGTCTACCACTTTGAGGTGGTGAACCAGGGATTTCAAGGTCTGGCTGGTCTAGAGCATTGTGTGACCTAGTTCTTGGTAATCTGCTTTGAGAGTCTAGGTCAAGATGAGTGTCTGATAGAGCTGTAAGGTCTTCTGGTGCAGAGTTATCTCTATGGATGTGGCTGGAAATAGTTGATGTTTTAGGTGTAGGAGATCTCTTGAGGATGCTCTCAGGGTTGTCAACTATTCCAGGTGGGTTAGGGTTTGGATAAGCTCTTGTGTGAATGGTTCTTGAAGCCAAAATGTTGTTTTCCAACAAAGCAACTTAACCCTACCCGTTACTTCTATTGTAGCTGATGTTGTAACGGGCTCTGGTCTCCAAGTGGAGTCTTATGTGAACCAAGATAATCAGTAGGCCTACTGATCACCAGTGGAGTTTTTTAATCGTTTAGGAACTATGGAGTTTCCAGGTGGAAGGTTTAGGATGTTTCAAGAGGGTACACTGTCCACCATAGTGTTTCTGTAATGTCCCTTTTAGGGAAATCCTTAAAACACCACAAACTCTAACCAGAGATGGACTGGGAGGGAATTTACCAGATATTTCACCTCTAAAAGAGGATGAGATCCGGAGGCTATCTGGCCCTTTCCAGGCTCTGTCTAAGAGTATGGGAGAAAACACAACAAGTGGTTTAGAAGTTGATTTGCGAATAGGAGTGTTTAACTTCCAACCTAACCAGAGATTGTGGGTTTCTGAGGCTCTTAGAATGTAGTAAGATGGAAATACTCAGAACATCCCTAGCGGATTCACCATTATGTTGGTGATGACAATGGGAGACAGACAAAGTTATCAGTTATAGACTCTCAGATTATTCCCCAGCGGAGTCGCCATTATGTTGGGGTTCCCATGTTTTGGTAGGTTGGCAATACCAAAAGATGATACAACATCATAACCACTTCCAGACCCTAGGATCTAGCCCTCCTGGGTCCAGAGACGGATCTCTCTATATAAGCAAAGGTTTTATGTCTTTGAAGCTCAAAGTTAAGATATTAGACTAGTTATAGGCACGTGGTTTGTTTGTTTGATTTTTTTTTTGTTTGGTTGTTGGGAATCAGGAAAGAATGGTTCAATATAAGACAAGGATGAGTTCAAGTCCAAGTCCAAGGTGCATTACTAACACGAGCCCTCCATAGTGAGAGGCCCATTAGCCAAGCAGCCATAGTCATGAAGAAGAAAGGCCACGGGCAAGGTTGAAGGTTTACCTTTTTTTGAAAGGCTAATTTTTAAGGTTTGCTATATATTAGAGTTTGAAGTTCTTTTTTTATTTTTTTTACACACGGTGAATTATTAATTTTTTAGAGTAACCTAGACGAGACACAGGATCAATCCTCATGGTCGCCAATATAACACCAATACCAATTCTTATGACATGAGATTTGAACTGCGGTCTCTTAGGTTTCACCCAAAGAAACTTTCCAGTCAAACCACACATCACTGTATGTTTTTTTTTATTATTATAACAAGGTTATAAAGTTTTAAAAGGGTTTTGAAAAATAAAAGGGAGTCTTATAAAAGTTTTGATTGAGAATATTAAAGTTTTATTTTTAGGGGTTTCTAAAAGAGAAAAGGTTTATTGTTAAAAGTTTTGTGGTGGATTTCTCTCATCATAAAGATATATTTTGTGAGAATTTTTTTAAGTGAATTTTTCATTTTATTTTTAAAAGAGAATTAAAAAAAAAAAGGAAAAGGGTTTTATTAGAAAGAGAGTTTATGTGTTGCAAAGGTTTATTTGTTTATATATTTTTTTACTTTATTAAGCATGATAGTGTTTTGGGTTCGAAAAAATTTCTTTGTGTACGAATATAGCGAAGATTATGTTTTACGAAGGTGTGTTTTGAAAATAATTTTTTTCGAGAGCGATATGGAAAAAAATCTCATGTAATAAGGAGAGCAGAGAGAGATAAGGAGAGCAAAAAGAAGATAAAAGAAAGACAACAATCATTGGTCACAAAGCAAGATTGAAGCAACAGAAATGAATTCAAAAGGAAGAGCTTGAATATTTTGAGGAGCTCATAGACGTGCTGCAACCAAAGAATCTATAAGACAAGCACATGGAATAGAACAAATAGAACAAGTCAATAATTCATGGACCGAGATGGATATGGTAACACTACAAAAATTTGCTGGTAAAAATTTGATTTTCGGGTTGTCAAAATGAAAACTTTTCTTCAATGTAAAGAGTTAATTGAGTACCGATATAATAACGCATATGAAGAAGTATGTGATGCTTTAGTATTAGATTTTATAAAAATAAGAATTGGATGAGAAGTTTTTGTGCAAGGTAGAAAAAGCTACATCTTCCCAAAAAGCATGGAAGATCCTGGAAGTATAATTTGGTATAAAGGAAAGTGACATGCAACAACCAATTGTGTCACAACCTATTTAAGAATCAATAGAAAATCTAGCCGCAGATTTGAGAGTAGGTGAGAAAGACACTGGGAGAGCAACAGAGCTTGGAGAATCCCACTCGAAAATGGATGATGGTCATGAAGACTAAAGTGAATCCCAATATGCAGACATGCATATGGATGAAGAAGGCACAACATAGATTGTAGAGAGAAAAGTTGAAGCCTCTATATGTGAAGCAGAGCATGAGCCCATAGATACTCGAGAACTCCATTGTAACATGGATGGTGAAGATGATGGTTAATTCCACTGTCACAAGACATATATGGATGATGACTGCAAAGTGAGATGTGAATTGGAGAATTCAACAACAATTAATGAATTTGGTGAAGTTGAAATTGTTAATGAGCACATGCATGCTTATATATCCCACCATAGAGTGGATGAACATTATGTTAATGACATTTGTGGTATATTTTTTGAAATAGGGAATAATCGTGGAAATATTATAAGTCCCGTGTTTGATGAATAATTGAAGATTGAAGTTGCCACTGTAGTAGCAAGTTATGAAGCAGAATTTGGAACTACTCAGGAATTAGTGTGTGAAATAGCAATAGCTGAGTATTACATTAGTAGAGCTACCAATGGAGCAACAAGTGGTTTGGTGGATCTAGAAATTGAAATTGTTGATATTGACTTTGATGAAGAATAATTAAATGATTATGAGTGGTTTCACATGACACGACAAAAATATCTAATTGATATGTTGTTATTTTGTGAGAGAAGCCCACTTATGTCTGGAATCCAAGTGGAATACAACACACTTGTAGTAACAGATGTTTGTAAATAAGTGGAAGAGAAGGAAGAGGAAGAGGAGAAAGCTTTCATTGAAGAGCATAATGAATATGTTTTTAACATTTATTTTGAGTGTACAAGTAAACAGGACAACTGGTCAGTTACAATTACAGCTGAAAGAGAAGATGAAGAAAATGATGCTGGAAAGGACATGGAAGTTTCTAAATACAAAGAAGAAAGCATTGAAACAATCTTTCAACAATGGAGTCAAGAAGAGATTAGATTTTTCTATGAAGAAATATGGCAGAAAGAAGATGATGATTATGCAGGGCAAGAAGTAGAGTGAAGTTCACAATTTGAAGATGAAGAGTTGTGGCAATAGTCCATGAGTGAAAATATCTTTAAAGAAGAAGTTGTAGAAGACACGCTCAGATTTTTTTTCAAAATAAATACAAGAGAATTCAAAGAAAAATTGTAGTAGAAGCAAGCGTAGAAGTATGGGGCTTACAACAAGAAAGTGAAAGCGACAATGAAATAGTTTCGAGAGTATAGAATTTGGAATAAATGAGAAAGAAAAACCAAGAGTAAAGAGATGTTGTAGAAGAAAAACTCAAAACAGATACAAGAGAAGTGAAAGAAAAATTGCAACAACAAGAAGTAAAATAAGTATGATGTTTACAACAAGAATGAACCAATTTCGAGGGTATATAATTTGGAAGAAACAAAAAATAAAATCCAACACTGTAAAAGTTTTGAGCCATTGTAAGCTTAGCTGAGACTTAGACCACTAGGCATGTTTAAGTAATGATTGAGTCAATTTTTATTATAAGCCTAGCATGCATAGTTGAGTCATGTTGAGTCATGATTAAGTTATGTTGAGTTATATGGTTGTAATTAAGGGGGTGTTAGAAATAGTAAATTACTCCTATATGCATTCAATGCATGGAGAGTCAGTGTGAGTTAGTTTGAGTTCAGTATATATTTGGAAAAGTCTAATTTAGTGTGAATTTTCATGAACAAGTTAGTCACAGTTGAGGCACCTCTAGTTAGAGTCTGTCATGATTCCATAATTAGTAAGTGTGGTCCTTATATACCCGTGATTAGGTCATTGTAATGTGTGAAATAAATTAAGCCAAAAGAGCTAAGAGTCACAACTCGATGAATGTGTATGTGAGAAAGATTTATGAATAGAAGTTTATTTTGTGTGAATTCTGTTTTTCCTCCTCTTCCTTTCTATCACTCTTGCCAGAGGCTATGCAGGTGGAAAAAATGTTTCAAAGGCATATAATTGGTGTTGCTACAAAAATTCGATCACGAGCAAACAAGTAAAATATTACTTAATTCCTTTTTTAGAGATACGTTCTAATGGAGTTGATTAGAAGAGGAGACATGTCAAAACACAAATTGTCAGTTTAAGGAGTTCGAGGAAACTATTAACAAAATTGGGGTTGGAATTGGAGTTGTCATTATGGATCATTGGAGCTTTTCAAGGGACTTGGATATTGTAATGGTGAATTGTATAACCCTTTGGGGCAATAGAAAATTGATACCATGTGGATCATTGAGAGAATTTTGTACTATGTTGAAACACGATGATATAATAGTTTTGCATCATACAAATTTTGGGGAGCAAGAAGAGGAAAAAAGTTGTTGCAGGGTGAGCTGCTTAATTTTTAGTCGCCTTACTTCGATTTGAACTTTCGACAACAAACCATCTTCCTCTCTAATTTTGAAGTACATTTTTTTCTTAAAGATGAGACTCTTTTTTTTTTAACTTTGATTTGTGGACAAAATAGCTCAAATTGATGAGTTATTAGTAATATTAAATACTTAATAATAGTATCTTTTGTTGGTGTACAGTCAAAATCAGAAATTCATTTTTTTCCAATATTCAAGCATGTTTAAAAGATGCAGAGGAGAAGATTGAGTTTTTTCAGCTCGAATCACAACTCCAATGTGATGATTTACAACAAAAGAGTCAAGGTTTTGTACTGGTTCTTGTTCAAAATAATTTTCCCTTTGATTTTGAGAAATATTCTTATCTGCATTTTAGCGGAAAATTTACCTGAAGATGTAAGGGTTCTACTTGCACTTCGCAAACCCATCATCAAACGTCCGGAAGAAGTCATTAAAAAGAAGAAGAGAATCGGTCTTCGATATGAAAATAAAGTGTCTTTTTATATTTTGGACTACTTCAAATCAATTTAGTTTTTGTGTGTTGGATATCTTCAAGACAACTCATGTTCACTTGCTCCTCTTCCACAGGAACTTTAGACTCTCAAATCCCAACATTGTGATTAGGTTGGCCATGTGAAAGATCAATATTTTTATCTTTAACCTTGTGAGAATTGCAAAAAACATAATCATAATTCAGAGAGATGCTTGACATGTAAGACTCCTACAAGAGCAAAGATTCACCTTAGATAGATCGCTTCTTCAAAATGGTCTTCAACAACCAATAAAATATATTGATCATACCTCATAGTTCATTCTCAAGTTTTAACAATCTTGTAATAACTCACATTTTATTTGACAAGGGGGGATTAATAGTCACTAGCTTCAAGCTTCAAATTCATATTAGATGAGTTTGAGTGACAACCTAAACCAGAACATGTCAGCAAAACCTAAAGCTAGAGTCAGCCTAGTCAAATTGAGAGTTGTAACCATATATAAATTCATGTTCCATGATTTGTTTGGTGACCTACCTTAAACCTTGGTGTCCAAAAGACCATGACAGTTGAATCAAGTTGTCGCACAAAATATATTTGTATGTATATTTTGTGACTAATATCTATCATCTGATTATCTAAATCTTTTATATTTGTGTGTGAGAACACAAACTAACAAGAAAGTGCTAGAATTATCAATGATTTACATAGTTTTAAACGATTTAAAAAATAGAAATAGAACTATTTTGGTAAGATCTTGAAGTTGTTTAAAATGTATTTTTGAGTGAATAAATGGACTCGATTTTTTGGAGATTACATATGATGTTTAAAATAGTAAAAATATCTAATGTTTAGACTACATCCAACTTTATTGCAAATTTTTTAAAACAAGATATTTTTTACCTTTCTTAATCATATTTTTCTGCATTTTGTCCAAAATTATGAGATTTTGTTGAAATGGTATCTAATGTCTAGACTACATCCAACTTTATTACAAATTTTTTAAAGCAAGATACTTTTGACATTTCTTAATCATATTTTTCAATACATTTTGTCCAAAATTGTGAGACTTTATCTAATGTTTAAAGTACATCCAACTTTATTGCAACTTTTTTAAAACAAGATATAATTGACCTTTCTTAATTATATTTTTCTGTACATTTTGTCCAAAATGATAAAACTTCGTTGAAATTGTACTTTCTTGAAATAATAAGTTTGAATTCTATAATTTGTAAAATCCAAATAATTAACCATACTAAATTTAAATAATTACAAATTAATTTATATATGTTATAATTAATTAATAAATATCACAATAATTTTATAAATGTTATAATTAATTAATCTCATAAATATCACGTGATGTAGGGTGATTAATAATAGTAGCAAGTGATATCACGTGATGTAGAGTGATTAATAATAATAGCAAATAGATTCATAAATATTGCAATGTAAAAGAGAAAAAAAATAAGAGCACATAGACTGACCATAAATCAAACATTTGGTAAACCGATTGATATATCCAAGTCAATTATTTATGGGAAACAATGAGTGCAGAATTTCTGATGACAGTTGACTGCCTCGACCATGAAACTTGAAACAGTTGCAGCAGAATTCGACGAAACCAGATTATAAAGAAATAATATGATTAGCCGTTGAACAAAACCAAATTATAAAGAGATAATACGATCAACCGTCCACCTAGAGATCGAAATTAGAAAATCAATATTCAGATCTGACATGAGCAATAATCTTCGTCACCTGAGTTTGGTTTTTAACCCATTTGCAACTATTTCCAGATTTTTGTTGGAAGTTCCTCCTTTCTTTACTTCCATATGTACAAAATCTCTCAGGCTCTCCACCGCCTTCCTTATCTCCTCCCCTTTCATCAATCTCCTTACTTTTTCTGCTATTTCTTCCCTCCCTATAACTTTTTCATTATCATAGTTGCTTTTCAATCTCAGTCCAATCTTCCATTCATCGGCTAGGAATTTGCAGTTGGTGTATTGGTCATTCCCCAGAGGGAATCCCAGCAGGGGAATGCCCGTCGAGATGCTCTCTAAAATGGAGTTCCACCCGCAGTGGCTCAAAAACCCGCCATGGAGGGATGAGAGAGCACTCTCAGCTGTGAGCACCATGGAATAACCACTCCTCGCTCTTTTGTTTCGTCCAGAAAGCCGTCCGGCAGCATGGTTGAGACATCGGTGGCCTCCGGACCGGGATGTCGGAGCACCCACATAAAACAGTAACCGCTTTCCTTCAAACCCATTGCTATTTCCGCTGCCTGGCTTGTCGACACCGGGATTAAACTACCAAACGAAACGTATATCACCGACTTAGGAATCTGGCCGTCCAGCCACTTTGTGCAGTCGATTTATATCAGCGAGCTCGTTCCCACAACGGAGTCGCGAGAATCTGAGTGATGATTGAGGTAGGCCGAAGGCGGCGATGGGCCAACACAGTATAACTGCAATTTCTCTGACAAAGCCTCCACTATATTGCCTTCTAACGCTTCGAAGGAATTAGCTACTACCCAGTCCGCTTCTCTGGCTTTTTCTAAACACCGAACAACACGTCTCGCTTTTGCAGGGTCTACATCTGCTTTCAAAAACGACGGAAGATCTGCGGACTCTATGGAGATTCCACCTGGAACGTGAACTGCCAATCCTGCCTGACAGTGGACTGCACAGCAACGGGAAGAACAAATCATTACAATATTCAGAAGAAAACAGAAGTGACGAGTGGATAAGGGTTCGTAAGGGAAAGTTTCTTGCGGAAAGAAAATCATCACCTGATTCGGAATGGGAAAGGATGGAAAACATTGAGATACTCTGCCTCCAGAAAGAAATGGATAGCAGGCTGAGCTTTTTGGCTAGAGGCACTGCCCATCCGAGGTAAGTGTCGGCCACGATGCAGGACACGGGCGTTACATTGGGTTGCCGATGAAGATCGTTGATGAGTTCCTCTACAGGGCTTTCCATGTTACCCAATGACTGATAAAATTGTTTGATCTTACTCCATCTCTCGAACTCGCTAGGCACGCAAATCGGTGTATAGCACACCAGCCTCGTCATTACCCTGTTGAAAGTCCATAATGTTCTTGCGCACAGCATGCGGCCTATTTTAGACGTGGCGATCTTGCTCCAGACCCGAATATTTGCTTGTTCCCCGAGAATATAAAGTCATGTTGATTAATCACCAAATTTGCAACACCGACGCATAGCCGCCGAACACGTGATCCCGCTCGCGTTCTGAGATGTACACCTACGTTACTGCGTCGGGTTTGCAATGCATCGCGCGATATTTACGAGCGAAATGAATTTGTTCAAAGATGCGGATACGTGCTAATGGCTTTGTGCGAATCTGCATAAATTCAAATTTCAAATTTCCAAATCGACGGAAATGACATACCGTCGCTTTCCTCGATCGAATTGTCGAAATTCGATTTTTACGTGTCGACGTTTCCGATCGCTGACCGAATTCGATTTTTTACCGTGTCCTCGATCCGTCCTCGCACTTCGTTCATTGTCGACACTCGGAAAGCTATCCACTCGCACCTATGATCGATGCCCATGTCCATGCCCTTAGTACTCTTAAGGGCATTTATGGGCGAATAGCAGCTAAGAGAGTGAGCATATACATTCTGGTAATATTAATCTGCCTCCATGATCCCATATACCAACCTCCTGCAACACTCATCTAATCAATACTCACAACAAAGTATACTCCATCCAAGTGTGGAAGTGGTCGCCTCCAAAATATTCCAGAATCTCAGATTTTCTGCTGCACAGGGTTTTTTGAGCCAAAATCTAGTCCAGAAGCAACTAAAAACAGCAACAACAGCAAGGGCACCCACTAATCTCCCACCATTAGTCGCACAAATTAAATCCAATACTTTTACAATGCTTGTAAAAATAAACTTGGTGAGACCACTTTTCCCAAAATGTCACAAGGTTTGGTGGAGAAACGTTGTTCCCCTGTTCGTTGTTGTTGTGGTATTCTAGGCCCACGATTGCTTATTAGGCTGTCAGTCCACTAGTTTAATATTATGGATAACTCTAGCTTCGATCATTACTTCAATCCCATGTTTGTCAATAGAAATTATCCTTGCTTCCTGCCTACTTATTTCATGATTTATTGGTATAGTCCTATCCTCTTATGGTTGTAATTATAGGTTGTCAAGAAAGATTTAGTTCTCTACATATGACATTTATTATAAGTTCTTGTTCCTAGAGTGTAAGAGGTAGGTGAAATTCATATTTCCTTAGGATTTCCTCAAAACTTAGGAGCGCCTAGGTATAAATACATGTTTATAGAAATATATGGAATGTTTTCCCAAACAGGCTCCTGCCTAATAAGTGGAAGCTAACCTGTTTTCCTACTGTTTTGAGTGGACACCATTTATATTTATGAAAAAGACATCTTAACTCTTATCTATGTTCCGGAAAATTTACCATTCTATATCACCACATGAAACTGTATTCTACAAGATTTTTACACAGTTCCACATTCTATCAAATTTACAATAGCTCATCCATCTTTTATGAATAACCGAGAACAAGATTTTTATTTTTTTTACTTCTACAGACTATTTGTTTCTGAAAGAATTACAGAATTCTGAGAAAGAAACCTTTGTTTAATCTCTCATTTGTAGACATAATTAATGTCATTCATAATAACGCAGTTGTTCTAAGCAAACATCAATATTTTTACAATATTTATCTGTTAAAATTAGTCTATCACGGAAATAAAAAATGTATATATATATATTAATATTGTATAAATGCACATTTTCCACACACTATGGCCAAAAACATATTATTTTACATACCCATGTACAATTTTTTTTCATTCAAACATATTTTACAGAAGAACCATACTTCTGCAACTACATAAATTACTTTCATATCTCAAGGAACAACAATTAAATTACTTATTTGTTCTAATTAATAAAGACAAACCCACTATTAACTGTTACAAATCGTGTAGCCCAAGAATAAAATTAAACATTAAAGTAACACCATTGCACAAATATTACTTGTAGTATATAAAGAAATTGTAATAAAATTGTTTGTGTTCATATATTTTCACTCGCCTTTATCATCATTGGCTACAATAAAAAAGTCGAACTATTAAGTGTTACCAAGCCTGCAACCCAGGAATAAAATTTGACATTAAAGTAACACTATTGCACAAATATTAGTACTAATATATAAAGAACTTGTAAGAAAGTGATTTGTGTCTATCTTGATGGGTTATTTAGCACCAAAGAAGACCAAGCGATCGAACCACGATACCGGAAATGATGTCCAGTCTCTCACTCGAGCTTCCTCGCTCTAGAAAATTGCAGTATCCAACCACTGCGTTAATCCATTATTAACCTCAAGAGTTACTCGTCCAGTTCATATTTCCCTTTCTCAAGGTTTCTTGTTCACGGGTTCCACTCGGTGTCCAGCTCAAAAATACCTCAAACCTGACAGTACTTTGCCACGTTGCAAAGACTTCAAAACGATTTCTACTTCTAAAGTTTTCACTTCTCCTTTCTCTTAGTCATCTAACCAGTTTTCACTTCTCCCTTCTCTTCGTCCCCTTGCTATTTTTCAGCTATCCTCAATTTTTTTCCAATGAGATTGAGTTTTTCTTCTTTTTCCCATTCTCTAGTGAGAGTGAAAGTGATAATTGTTTCTAGCTACTTCCAACGGTGTGGAGGGATGGAGTTCATTACTCTTGGTCTCTCTTAAGACTTTTCAAACCCACCTTTTAGGTATAATCAACAAATTTTATTAAAAATCTCCATTAGGCTCTTCCATCAAGCCATAAGTCCAATTATCACAAGAAAATCAAAAGTACTAAGATAATTAATATTAAGGTAACCATAGTAACTTATCCTTGCGTGTTACATACAAATATAATAAAAAGTTTGTCTTTAATATCAAATTTATATTAAACATTTCTTACTATTAAGTGTGTATGTTGGTGCGCTCCCTTTATATATATATATATATATATATATATATATATATATATATATATATATAATTGATTTATGATTCACCCTTATATATTAAAATATTAATGCATGCACTATCATATTTGGATGTAGCAAATATATTTCCAAAAAACTATATATTTCGTGTTTTAGTGTGGATGTAAGTATTTATTAAAATATTACATGTTTATTTATCATTTTTGTTGACACCTAATCCTATGGATGGGTGTGCATATTTAATATTGTATATTAATTAATATTAGGAAACAAGGAAGGTCAAGAGTCATTGGGAGATGAATCCCAATAGCCTCACCTCCATGTATAAATCCATGTGCATCCTTCACCTAATACACATTCTGATTTTGAGGAGTTACCTCCTGGTTTGACATGGTATCAGAGCCAGCTCCATTATTGGCATTTCTGCCTGTGGTGTAACTCCCTCTCCTTTGCTCAGTCAATTTTATTAATAGTTTTTGCTGCTCATTAATTGCTAGACTGTTATTCTGCATTTTTTTTCTCTATATAGCCCTGACATTTGCAGCTCTAGCTCCTGCAAGCTCCTGAAGACTGCAGGCTCCTCTGTCATTCTGCAAATTGCAGGCTCTTCTGTCATTCTGCAAGATTCCATTTCAAAATTTTCTTTTGTAACGGCCTTTTGGGCCTCCTCCATCGACTCACCCATCTCCCTTACCTACCAGCTCTCTCCCTATGTTCCATGCAACGCTTTGCATTCCATACAGTGTTATATCATATGCGCTATCACTCCATATAATACCACGTTGTCACACTGTCTACGCCCCTTGCTCAAACGCCGGCTCTGCAATCCATAATAAAACGCACAATACAAGTTACCTCCTGGCTGTTGGCGTTACAACCGGTCAATACACTTCACCTGTGCCTCTCGACCATCCCCTCTACGCTGGTTCAGTTTGTAATATCTCCGCCTACGCTGGTTCAGTTTGTAATATCTCCTCCTGTCATATATTGCATTACCACCCTCCCACTGTCATATATATCGCTCCCTATCTCCACAGTGGAATACACCCTATGGTAATACCGCCCCTCAATACCGCCTGAATACACTGGTTTTATTGACAGTGAATACGGCATATGACAGTCATCTCTCATAGTATGGTATCGTATTGAAATTTTTGAATATGGCATATGATAGTCATCTCTCATATATATCGGTTTTATTGACAGTAGTAATATGGTATTGACATATGACAGTCGTATGGTATACCATTTCCCATTCATATTTTTAATACCATTTCCCATTCATATTTTTTAATACCATTTCCCATATATATTTCTGCCCCATTAATACTTGAGTAATACTGATTTCCCATATATATTTCCGCCCCATTCATACATTTGTAATATCCCATATATTTCCGCCCCTCTCAATTTTTCGATACCACCCCATTCATAACATTCCATATCGACCTCCCATACAAATTTTTCTCCAAACAAAACAAAAAATACACATATTTTTTGGTGCAGAATTCAGTTTTTTTAGCAAAGAGCTTGTGTTTTTTTAAATTCAGTCTTTAGAAAGAGTTTTTTAAACTCAGAGTATTTTTTCCAGCTACACATTCTGATTTTGAGGAGTTACCTCCTGGTTTGACAATTTTGTATAAAGTATTTTTGTTATTAATATTTAAAATGTTACAAGTCAATTATGTGTTAAAAGTAGATGAATTATAAATTTCCAAAAAAAAAACTATTAATAAAATAAAAAATTTCTCTATCTATATATAGTTTCCATTAAGATATTTCATCGATCAAAATGTTAACACATGTTCCAATCATATTTGGAAGTGGAATCATATGCTCTTTCTCTATATAAAATTATTTTTTTTATAAATAGTTTTTAAAATATTATGTTTATGTGTATTATTAATATTTAAAATATTACATGATAAATTTGTATTGAGAAAGGAATGAATGACAAATATCCCAAAAAAAAACTATTAAATTCCATATTCCATATTAAACGATTAGTTGAATAAAAATACATCTTTTGATATATTCCATATTATATATATATATATATAATTTTTGTTATGAACTTAGAAAAAGTAGTTTTAAATAAACAATTAACTAAAATTTGATATTAAAAATATGAATCATAATTTACAACTTTAAGATTGGTTATCATGTGTTTCATGTATCTCTATTATTTTGGTAGGTCGACCATGCTACGATAATCATACAATAGAGTAGTTAGAAGAAAAATATCGTTGAATCTTGTGTGATCAATCCCAACTCAATACAAGGTCATAAGCTTCAGGAATGCCAACCATGAAAATGCCAATGAATTAGTCTATCTTGGGTTTGAGGGTACCTAATGAGGACATATTTAGTTCTCCCGCGACCTTGACCTCTGATTCGTCCAATTTTATAATATGAGTGGATCCCTTGGAAGGGATATAATTTATATATTTACATGTAAAATACGGCATGGAATTTGAGGATGCCCTTGAGTATACTTGAAAATTGTCAACATTTTGGATAAAAAATTCAAAATTGAAAAGAAAAGGATGGGTTAAATATTTTTTTTTTTTTGGACCATAGTTGTGTTTACATCTAATTTTAAGGCTTCTCCTGCAAAAATTTCATTTTGCAGGATAAATATGCTCTTTGTTGTTTCACTTTTTGAAACCTTTGGTATGAGTCTTTTCTATCTTGGGATCTTATAAAATTCCATTATGAGATATTTTCTTCAATATTTAGTAGGTATTGTATTTCAAGGTTTCCTCCTCCATTATATTATTTTAGGAAACATAGGTATAGATACCTTAATTTCTAGTGAATATCCTATTGGTTCCTTAAGAACCTAAGTTATAGGGGTGTGGATTTGGGTAATTGTTATGTTTCTCCTAGTTTGCATGCCCAATGCATCGTTAATGATATATTCATTATTTTTGATATAAATACTTGGCATTAAATTCCATATGGTATTGTTATTTCCTCAATTATTGAAACAAATTCTTAGATCACCCTAAGGTTGTTTTATTTCATAGTTAGCTAAAGGGAAACCATCTAGTTTATTATATATTGAATTCATGTTATCTATCCATTTGGTGCATGTTTTCTCTAGTCGACGTCCTTGATGATGAATGAAAAATTCATTGAATGCCACATTCACCAAAATTGATATTGAGGATTGTATGAGGTGGCTCTATATCCATTTGTGGAGGAAGTATCCTAAAGAAATGCCTAAATATCCTTTGCTGAGAGGTTCCTTCCCTAGAATTCATTTTCATATCAATGAATTCATTTGATAAATTTTTTGAGAATTCATTAAATATTTTCCATGTGTATGGTGTTTTCTCATTTCCTACCCAAGGTTTGTTTAGAGTATGGTTTAATGTCTAATGTCTTTTTTTTTTAAAATTGAAGTGATTCCTTCCTACGCAAAATAGACTGGATCAAATTACGAATTTTAATTTCAAGCTCTATGTTCTTAGCTTCATCAAAATTTATAGCTACCAAATTATTGCCAAACTTTTTACAACTGTGGAGATGTAAACACGTATGGCATTCACATATATTTCAATTTATTTTTCTTCTAAAAGAGTTGTAGCATGTTAAAAAAATTTCAATACAATTGTGAAATGTTGATGGAAATCCTTTATATTTTCATTTGACACCACATGTAGAGTGACTATTTCACTCATCAATGGGCCATTTGTGGTTTCATCATAATTTAAAATGTTACATGTTATTTTATATTAAATAAATGAATCAATTACAAATATCACTATGAACAACCTATTTACTATAATTTCTACGAACATGCACCTCACGTTGTCATGATCATGCTCCCAAAGAGGTTTTATATTAAATGAATTTTGTTATAAATATTTTATTTAAAAAAAATTAAAGTAAAAACAAATCAAATTTAACATTAATGCTTTTAACTTAACATTTTAAAATTTGATGTCGTCCCATTCTCTCAAGTATACCATTTAGATTTGCCTCGATGTTGTCCCTTCAACACAATCTGCAAAAGTTCATGCTACACTGTATGATAGTTTTGGACCTCTTCTATAATATTGTATATTTTATCAGCACTACCTAAGCATGTGGTGCCAAATCTTTCACATAATGTAGGACCTATTCCTCTCCTAATATAACATGGAAAGATCATAGAGTTATAGATTATCTACATTCACAACAGAGTAAATGAACATATATGGTGGTAAAGTAAGTCGATAAGTATTATTACACACCTTTTCTAGTATCTTAAAGGGACCATACCTTAGAGCCTTAATTTTCTTATGAGGACCCTATATCGTCTCCTTATTCAAGTATAGTAATAATCTGTCTCCCACCTTGAATGATTTCTCTATTATGTGTTGATCATGCTTGGCCTTATGTTTCTCATATAACTTTTGTAGTGTCCCTTCTACTAGTATATGGATCTACCTGATATTCTCTATAAAATTTCAACCCTCAATGTATCTCCTATAATATCTTCCTTCACTCCTCCTTGCTATGCATATGCAATGTCCAAAGGTGAAAGTGACAATTATCCAAAATAATTTCAAATGGGGACCTTCCTATAAAAGTGTGGAATTCTCTATTGTAACCATGTTGTATATATACTATATATTTATTCTAGGTCTTTGGATGAAAATTTACAAATAAAAACCATTTTTTTCATTCTTAGGTCAAAACCCATTTACCGAAGGAAGTTGGATTCCTTAATTTTATTTAATTTGTAACATTCTCCTAAATATACTCTGGAACAACCTATGTTGTTTAGAAAATATATGGGAATTATCTAATTTTGATGTGAATCTACATACTTAGGAAAATTAAAAATCCATTAGATAATCTAACAAAACATATCTAAGTTGTTAATTTTTACATTTTCAATTTAATTAAAAAATTAGAGAGATTGGATGTTAGATGCAATCTGCAAAAATTTTAATTTCCTCATTTAATTTGAATTAATAAATTAGTACATGTATCTATTTATGCATCTGTAAGATTGAATTTGTATGAGTTGAGTGTTGGGTAGTCAGATTTATTTTATTGTTTACCATAGAGTGAATCAATCTAGTTTACGAGTCAATTTCCAATTTATGGATCAAAAAAATAATTCCAGTTTAGATCCCATATTTTGAATGGGGTTATCATCATTTGAGTCTATGTTGTAGTTCATCGGGATTACAAGAACTGATAGTATTAATTCCTCACAAACTAACTAGTTCATGTTTCAAAGTGGAGATATCATTCTTTTGAATCCCAACAAGAAAAATTAGAGGCCAAGAAGTATTTGTATTAAAACATATTACACTCAATGAAATTTCATGCGAGGAAGTCAGAACCCGGATATCGAGATAGGATTTTATAAGCCGTACTTTTTTATGTAGACCCCACTTGTTGGAACAAGGTCCCCTAAAAACTGCGCTTTTGTATAAATTTTGTATATTTTGGTTTTAATTAGTCTAACACAGGGGTTTTGGGGTGGGTCAAAGCCCATAATTCATTGTAACAGGTCAAGGGTAGACCAAGAGTCCGTAAACTATGATTTACGGACCATTGAATGCATAGGCTAAATCAGTATAAATAGATGAGCATTTTTTGAGACATAGGTAGAAAAGAATAGAGATTGATGATAGTTGGGAATTGTTAGATCTGTTTGGGTTGCTAGGGTAAGGACTCCTATTGGCTGTGTGTGCGGACCCTGTTGGCTATGTGTGTAGGCTGCATTGGATTTTATTGGGTTTTGGATGTTAATATATGTGATTTTGTTCAGAGTATCTCTACGTTTTCTGCGTTTATGTATTACTATTGATGTGAACTGTTGGATCTATGGTTGGCTATCCATTGTTGCTACGGATCTGTCTTTGTTATAATACAGAGTATTCCTGTGATCTATTGTTTGTGCGTTTATGATATTACTTGTGTTATTGCTGATGCAAAGGTGCTGATTAATATATGACTGATAGTAACTCTCGTAACTGTGGACTATAACTGATTAGCGAACCCGCGAATAGATATTTTTTGTAGCTGCAAGAATATCCTTGTTCCTGTTATACGAATCTATGATCTATTGACTATTGATATTATAGTTTCTTTACTGATATATCGGTGTTATGCATGTGGATGCGAAGGTAGTTAGTAGAAATGAGATCTACAATATAATTCTGTAACTAGATTTGTTAAATACAAAGCTGATAAGATGGGAACACAACTCTAATTGACTTACCTGCTCTCTCTCAGGGTGCAAAAACCTAGTTCCAACACCCTTCCATACTGCTTCGGGTGAGACTTTGGCTTGCACAAGTAGATCACTACTGAAAGGGCCAGTAGTATAGGGTTTTTTGGCAAACCTTAACCTCCGAACCTAGATTAAGACCCCTCAAGCCAACAAATTGTTCTGTTGCAGAGACCGGGAGAATTTTTAGAAAGGGATTAGGTAATGCCAAGAGAATATTAGAAACTTGAGAAGAAAGAAATTGAGGAGTGGTTTGAAAAAAAAATTCAGGAATTTGCGATAAAAGAGAATCACAGTATGAGGTTGACAGCGGAAAAGTGGAAGAATAAGTACATTTTCACAGAGATCTACGAGATTTTTTATGTGAAATTTGCAACCAAGCTTTAGGAGTGGCTCGGCAGGATTGTAGAGATCCAAAAGTGTTGAGAGGACGAACGGATCACGCAGTGAACCCTAGAGTTGATTCAATAGTTAGAAAGACTGATAACAACATCACTCACACGGTAGATCATTGGGTGGACAGTGTGATAGGAGGGTTTGTTACAGAATTCACAATTGATCAAGTTGTGTCCTACTTTGAGGTGGAACAAAGATTCTTCAAGGGTTTCTGAGGTAAGTTTCTGAAAATTTTGCCATTACTGATTAAGACCTTATTGTGCTAAAATAGTATTTCGTGTAGTCATACAGAGTGAATGAGCTCTGATAAAAATGAGGGTACAACGCATAGTAGTATACTACAAAACCAATCGGGAGGGAGATCAATATGTCTACAGTCCAGTAAGAAATTCTACTACGCATAGCTCTCCGTTTACACAACCGTTGAACCCTCATAGGGGTAATAACTCACCACCTCCACCACCGGAAGATGATATGGCTTCACACATGAAGCTATCCATTTTTAAGGGCATAGGAGATGAGGATATGGATCGGTTTTGTTTCGTCACAGGATCGGTATGGACTACACAAAACCTAGCTAGTGATGTGGTGAAAAGGGGACATCTATCCCTTGCCTTTGAAGGAAGGGCCTTGGAATGTTATATGGGGTACATCAACTAGCATGCGAATGAAACCATTGAAGAAATTAAGAATACTTTGAAAAAACAGTTCAAAAATTCCAGGTCCTACTAGAAGATAGTGAATGATCTGAAGGATTTCAAGCAAGGACCGTCTGAATCTGTATGGGAGGCTGACCAACAGTTAAATAAGGTAACTAGAGAAGGATTATTTTTGTATGATGACAAAAAACACACGGAGTGGTTCATTACTATGCTGCAGCCCCACCTACGCGTGCCAATGGGACATCAAGCCATTGAATCGCAGGAAAAGTCCTTGGAAATTACGATGAAGCTAGAAGCTACGCCAAGAGATGATACCCAGTTAGGATTACAGCAAATACAAGGCCAGCTAGAAGAAATGCATGTGGAGATATAGAATCTGCGGAAGGAGAGAGGAATAGAGGCTAGCCCTGAAAGATGGTGCATACGATGCAGGGCGAATGGACACACCAAGGATAAATGTCCTTTTCTAGCAGACTGCATACAGGCCGGGGGACCCAATCCGTTATGACCTAGGGAAGTTGCAGGATGCAGTTTGGTACTTTGGTGTGATTATTGTTGTGTTTTTGGGATGTACGATACTAACCACTGCCCCTGCCTTGCTGCATATGGCCCAGAAATATAGCAACAATGGTGCAGGTTCTGTAGATTTTTAGGCCATGAAGAACAGAACTACCTTACATACAATCTAATGATAGATCGAGGAAATATGTATAGGATATAGGCGGATCCTTCATCACCAAGATCCCCCTCAGTCATAGGTGGTTCTCCAACCAGGGCCAGGGGAAGGGGCCAAGGTGGAAGCGCGGGTAGGGGGAGAGGGCAACTGATTTTCTATAAATGTGAAGAAATAGACCACTTTGCAAGGGATTGCACGAACCCTACGAGACAATCTTGCAGATATTGTAGACAGTTGGATCACGTGGTTGAATATTGCCCAAATTTGATAGCCAAGATGCAGGAGAAGCAGCAAACACCTATGAAGAATGCATAAAGGGTCAAGGCAGAACCTCGAGATGAAGGACCAAGTGTTAATGTTATAACACATAGCGACATGACCACCGAAGGAGCTGGGGAGAAAGCTAAGGCAGAGCCTCTCATCTGTAAAGTGGTCATTAAACATGAAGGTTTGGACTTACAAAAAGAAAAAGAAACCCTTGTTGCAGTTCTCTAAGACTTTGCTAAAGTTGAGGAACCTATTCATTAAGCCCCTGTGAACCTCAGAACATATGATGAGGTCAAACCATTCTTGCAGGCATGTGTGAAATTGTTGCGCAACCAAAAGGCCGTAGAAAACCTCCAAGCTTTCATAAATAGCTACGCAAAAAAGAAAACCCCAGCTCTGAAAGTTAAGGATGTACACAAAATCTATAAGAATAAGAGGCACACTCGTAGGGAGATGCAGTTGACCGTGCAAATCAGTGATTATGAGATGGATCAGGTTATTCTAGACTTGGGATCGGATGTGAAAATCCTCCCTAAACAGACTTGGTAGCGAATGGGGGAACCTAAGTTCGAGTAGTCCACTATCCAGCTACGCATGGCAAACCAGTAGAAGATCATCTTGTTAGGAAGACTGTTGAAGTGTGTGGTAGATATCGTAGGAGTTAAGGTCTGGGCTGACTTTGAAGTCATTCAGATTGTAAAAGATGCAGACCCTTACTCGGAGCTCCTAGGATTGGACTGGGCCATAGATATGGGTGGTATTATCAACTTAAAAAAGAGGAGAATGGTATTTGAAAGTGAAGGAACACTGGTGATAGTACCACTAGATCCCGTAGAAGGACAAAGGTATACAGAACCAGTGTGTGAGGAAGAAGAGGTGGATCACATCTATAAGCTAACTATGAGGGAAAAAGATTGGATCAATCCTACGGCTGATGGTATACTTTCCTGGGAAGGAGATAGTGAGTGCTTCTCCGAATCCAATGAGGAAATGGAAAATTGGAAAAATTGGTTGAATGATGTCCCTACACTGCGCTGCATACGAATTACAAGGGAATTCCATTGCATATCCTCTAAGGTGAGAGAACTACCCTACTTCATTGGGTTTGGTAGTGTAAAAGAATTTTTGTGAACATTCGAAGCTGAGGTTCCCAGATAACGAAGGTTATGGGCCCTTAATCTATCCATGCGTGCAACACCTGCAAGATGGTGGGATACAAATAAGGGGGTGTTCCAAGACTAGGAGAACTGTCGGGACATGATGATCATGTGGTTTGAGCCTCCGGCTGAGGTGCATGTCAAGACGTTCCTTGGCCCAGGGGATCCGTGTGAACACTTGTTCACTTGGATAGAGAAGTGGTGTGACCGAATTATAGAAGAATGGGTTCACTTGTAATTCATGCGTTAGGTCCAATCCCTACTGCATGGTACTTGGATGCGGAGCTACATCAATGCACCTGCCAATGGGAAACTCTAAAGGATGAATTCATAGGAAAATTCAGACTTACAGGGGGTTCAGAGGCGCTTGACGAAGCTCTGCAGGATATAGATACGTTTTTGTTTGGTGAATCCAGCTCCTCTGAAGTATTCGGGGCACCAACATGGGAAACACAAATTCAGGATATTTTAAATTGTTGGAATATAACGATAGAAGAGTGCGATAAGAATCCACGCAATATCTCTGTCCCAGAAGTAGAGGGGGAGCATGTAGTTGTGGGACCTCCATTATAGGATATGGATGTGACGAAGCCTTTGAAACTGCGGGAAATCAACATTGGCACTGTAGAGCAGCCTAAGTTGGCTAAAATAGAGGACGACTGGGATCATGACACTATAAGAAAAGTTGCTGAATTGCTCACAGAATATCAAGAATTATTCCCAAAAAATCTTTTGGAGCTGAAAGGGATCACATGGGACCTAGGGTTGTGTGTGGCACACTAAAATCGGATGTGCGTGCTGTAAAGCAGCGGCCTTATCGGCTGAACCCTAAGTATAAGAAGAAGGTTAAGAAAGAAATCGATAAAATGTTCACCAGTCAGATTGGGTAAGTCCAATGGTGGTTCAGGAAAAGAAAACATAGGGATAAATACGAATTTGTGTGGACTTACACAAACTGAATGATGCCTGCGTACATGACCCCTTTCCCACACAATTCTTCGATGAGATCCTAGATAGTGTAGGAGGCCAGGAAGCATACTCATTCACTGATGGGTTCTTAGGATACCATTAGATGAAAATCGCACAAGAAGATCATAGAAAAAATACATTTTCCATTGAGTGGGGATCCTTCGAGTATATAGTCATGCCGTTTGGACTCAAGAATGCCCCTGCTATCTTCTCGCGGGTCATTGTTGCAGTGTTCTAGGAATTCATCCACAAATTCCTAGAAGTGTATTTCAATGATTGGAATATCTTCAGCCTGGTAAAGGCGCACTTTTCAAACTTGCGCATGGTGTGGGATGCCTGCCAGAAACACTAGATTTCCTAAATATCAAGAAATGTATCTTCGACGTACCCTTCGAAATCTTGCTTGGACACATACTTTTCCAACAAGGGTTGATGGTGGACCCTGCAAAAGTAGTAGTTATTATCAATATTCCAGTACCTATAACTGAGAAAAAGTTACGTTCAATCCTTAGACATATAGGCTACTACAGAAAATTTATTCAGGGATACGCATTGATCGCAGAACCCTTGGAAAAGCTGCTTATGAAGGATGTTTCATTCTTTTGAGATGACGAGTGCCAGAAGAGCTTTGAGCTACTCAAGGAAAAGATGGTCTCTGCACCTATTCTTATTTTTCTTGATTGGGCGAAGGTATTTCATGTTCATGTTGATGCTTCAGGGATTTCCCTTGGAGCGGTCCTTATGCAACCTAGCGCCAAGGACATTGATCACCCAATCGCATTTGCTAGTCGAAAAATCCCAAGTGTGGAGCGCAATTATGCCACTACGGAGAAGGAAGGATCAGACATGGTCTATGCACTATAGAAGTATCAACACTACCTATTAGGAGGACACTTTAAAATGTTTACAGATCATTCAGCTTTAAAGTACCTAGTAAGAAAGCCTGTGTTTGGGGGGGGGGAATCTACAGATGGATTTTGTTGTTTCAGGAATATGATTTTGAAATCATAGTCAAACCAGGCAAGTTGAATGCTGGGCCAGATCAATTGTCCCGAATTGAGATGGGCGAGGAACCCACTAGTCAATGCAGTCAAGCGGCTTCAGGTGAAAATGGAGGATCCACAACCACTGTGACTCAGGACGAGTCATAAAGATTGTGTTGAGGGACTGTTGGAGTAGGGTCCCCTAAAAGCTGCAATTTTGTATAAGTTTTGTATATTTTGGTCTTAATTATTCTAACTTGGGGGTTTTGGGGTGGGCCAAAGCCCCTAATGCATTGTAACGATTCAAGGGTAGACCAAGAGCCCGCAAACCACAGTTTGCGGACCATTGGATGCATAGGCTAAATTGGTATAAATAGATGAACCTTTTTTGAGTCATAGGTAGAAAAGAATAGAGACTGATGATAGCTACGAATTGTTAGATCTGTTTGGGTTGCTAGGGTAAGGACTCTTGCTGGCTGTGTGCACGGAGATCCTCAATCCTGCTGTGTGTGGACCCTATTGGCTCTGTGTGCAGGCTGTGTTGCATTGTATTTGGTTTTGGATACTAATATATGCAAATCTGGATGGAGTATCTCTGCATTATTTGAGTTTTATGTATTGTTGTTGATGCGAACTATTGGATCTATGGCTGGCTATCTGTTTTTGCTACGAATCTATCTTTTTTATAATACAGATTATTCTTGTGATCTATTGTTTGTGCGTTTATGATATTACTTGTGATATTGCTGATGCGAAGGTGCTGATTTAATCTATGACTGATAGTAACTCTGGTAACTATGGACTATAACTGATTACCGAACCTGTGAATAGATCTGTTTTATAGTTGCGAGAAGATTGTTCCCATTATATGAATCTATGATCTATTGATTAATGTGATTATAGTTGTTGTACTAATAGAACAGTGTTACGCATGCAGATGCGAAGTTATTTAGTAGAAATAAGGTCTGCGATATAAGTCTGTAAGTAGATATGTTAAAAAATAATCTAATAAGCTGGGAATGCAGCTCTGCTTGACTTACGTGCTCTGTCTCAGGGTGCGGAAGCCTGGTTCTAGCACCCTCCCATACTGCTTCGGGTGAGACTTTGGCCTATGCAAGTAGGTCACTTCCAAAAGGGCTAGTAGTATAGGGGTTTGTTGGCAAACCTTAACCTCCGAACATGGGTTAGGACCCCTCAAGCTAACACCTCTCAAATTACAAAAGGTATCCATCTTAGAAGAATTTTGAGTTAGAGTGAGGGGCTAGACATTCAAATACCCGATTGAAAGTGTTAGTTAGACATAATGAATTACACTAGATCCAAGACCATCTCGATAAAAGGCGGATATCCTAACTGAGTATTTTCTACATGAAAGGAAAAATTAAAGCTCATCTAGGTTATCCATATCCTCAAATTGCACATTAATGTACTAATATATATAACCGATAATTGTATCTAGTGAGAGTGGTGGTTGAGATTAAATGCCATATTGGTTTGATGAGATCATTATATTGTACATTGCACATGAAATTTGGGTTCCTACTAATAAAATATATCTAGGATTTAATTTTGATTAAAGATCAATCAACACTAATTTTGAATTCGAAGTTGATCATCTTTGTTCCATGGAAATTCCAACTGTAAAATAGGGGGACAATGTGTATCTCATGAATATTTCTAGGGCATCGATCCAACAATAAAAGAGAGAAATTAGTTTCAGTGAGATGAATACATTAAGTAATATTTGATTATTTAGATTGTTATTCATTTTAAAGTAGATCTCTATTTCTATCATATACAAGGTTTGAGAGATTCTCGCCAACTAATTTTCTTCCTATTTAGGTGTGAGTTTGATATATTCCCTCAACCAATCGGGTGTGTATCCAAAATAGTTTTCCATTTATGAAATATAGCTTGATGTATTTATATTTGTTGAGTGAGCAAACATTCTACAAATGAGTAGGAGGGTGATATGTAATTCCTTCATTACTCAACCTTCACTTAACATGGTCACTTTTTAAAATAAAAATAAAATATTCTTTATATAAAAAAATACAAGTTACAATTAAAAAAATAAAAATAAAAATTATACATATTTAAATAATTTTAATTAAAAGTAGTGTAAAACGTACATAATCCCATTATCATTATAATACTCACTTGTTTCTCAAAATATATTAATAAATTTAAAATAATTTAATGTGGATAATGTGATGTACAAATATATATTTCAATACTGATGTTAACTAAAATATTTTAATGTCAACTATGTATATATTATATATGCTTTAAAAAAAATATTTATATTATATAAAACAATTGAAGAAAATAATTTTTTGTGGTTAAAACATATTAATTAGTCTCACGATTATATATTTTTCACATTTTTCAAGTATATTTTCAGTCAATTTTGTATGAATCATAAAAAATATTTATTAAAATTGGAATTTTAAGTTATGTAGTCTACACAATCCAAGTTCCAAAGGTGATTTTCAAGATATTGAAATAATTTATGCAATTTAAACAATGAAAATTTTCATATGGCTTGCGTGTCTATAACTATTGTAGATCCATCTTAATCATAAATCATTGAGCGGGATCAAATCTCTTGATGCCTAAATCTGTTTTTAAATATTTTACTCTGAAAGCCATTTGTAACTCAAGATATTTGATGCCTCTTAGTTATTTCTAGTCCATGGTTAAGATGAACCTATACTGGCATTATTAAAATGTTAAATATATGGCTTAAACACATTTATGATGTTTGTAACAAATTTTTCTCTTAATCATAATAAATTATTCTCTTACGCATATTAATTGGCTGTTAGAGCTAATCTTGGCTTGAATCCCTTATTTCAACTCTTACGAACAAGCAGGGAGTGTAGTGGATTGGTGTGACTGATTTTCGCTATGTTTTATTTTTCACTTTATTATATATTTTTCAATTATATCTATATAGAGACTAAATATTTTGATATATTTCTCCATTTAAGAGTTGTTGGATGTCACAGAGGAATTAAGGGAGAACATAAAATCAGTGAAAAGCTAAGTCATGATGAAAAAATTCAACATGGGTCCATATGACCAATTGATTTACAAATATGTCTCTATAGTATTAGATGAAAATGATATAAAGTTGAAACTAACATGTGTAAAATTGGTCCAATATTTGTTGCTATAAGGGAATATTAATGTATGATCTAATGTATGGAGGAGTAGATCCAAGGTCTAGACAACATTAGTGGTTTGGAGGTGACGATTTGATATTCTTAACTCGACACCGTAAATGTGTTTTATTTGGTCTAAAATTATGATATTCATTCTGACTACTCTTCATTTATAATAAGGGATATTCCAATTTTGTCACTCTCTCAACCAGATAAATGTTATTATTCCTTGGTAACATTTGCAACAACAACATCAACAGTCAAATCATTGATTTCGCAACAGATCAAAGTGCATATTTTTCTAGATATATAGGTGAAATCAATTTTTTTGTGTTTGAAAACCCATTGGTTAATGATGGAAATGAAAAGTAACACAATTTCCCATGTGTTTGAAGAAGATTCGTAGAAGAATAGATAAAATTCAAGGAAATTTGTTGTAGTGGTTAATGGGAGATATCATATGTATGATTACGGTATTGGTTGTCATGGAGAGTGTCATTTTATTATTGAGGGAAAGGTCACACCTAATCCATTCACTAGTATAATAGGTTTAAATGCAACAAATCTTTAGATTATTGGTAGTAGGATGAAATAAGACATTGTTTATAGCATGGAATTAGAGTGAATTGTTTTGGAGTGCCACATGTTAAATATATTATATTACACACGCTACGTGAATATATCGAGGCACTATGTGAATTGGCTGGCCTACTTACACTAGTCTTCCACGCATAATTTCCACTCTAATATCAATCAAGAAAATGTTTTTTTATGGATGAGCTCTTTTTCATGTCTCCAATTGTTTTCTATTTTTCTATCATGTACTTACCTGTTGTAATGATCATCATCCCTATTTTAACATCTTACTCAAACAAAAACTCTATTATGGTTAGAGAGGTCATATAACCCAAACATTTATCTCTTGCCAAGACTCTTAGTTACAATGTCGCAGTAGGTTGGTTCATTAATAGTCAAAGGGTGCTAACCCTTTATTTATTTACATTATCTTGTTATGCTTCCCATACAATACCCTTTTTAATTCATAACCTATAATCTACCCTAACTTTATTAATGTCATTAACTAAGGTAGCATTGTATTAGCCTTAGCTATGGTGTATTCTAATACCTCTACACCCATGAAAACATAGATAGAGGCTACCATACCATTAATACCCATATTAAATATATGTATGGTCACTTTATGGCTTATACAAATGTTTTACTATGGTTTTGAGGTAAGGGTATTACACCGCTTATATCACCTCATTCACACTCAATGTACTCCACCCTACCTGATGACTTGTCTCACTCAAGAGTTGCCCTGTGGGAGGGCCATGTGCCCTTACATGGCCCTCTCTTTCTCTAAGGCCACAGATGGATGATGGAGATCATATGTGAATAGTTATATGACTCACAAGCTTTTTCGAAACCCCTAAAGGTTTAATCCACCAAAATGATAACTCATTTACCATAGTGTCATATTTCTATGTGGTTTGTGACCGTGTGATCTAAGAGAACTATGCCTCCATAGATCGACCATGAACTTAATTTCTAATAAGAAAAATGGCTCGATTTATCTCTTCAAATAAAACCTCCACTATTTGCATCTTCGTTATGCATAAATTCTAGTTCTATGTCGCCATGATCTCACATGTAAGGGGTTTCATTGTATTGTTTTTTCTTAGTTTTATTATTCATTAGATAGTATAGTGCAGAGATTTTCTTTTTTAAATATTCACGAAAAAGTTATAATGTCTCTTTTGTTTGTGTGTAGGTAAACCCTAGCATGGTGAGCCTCGAATTTTACTAGATGTACCCTCTATTATGTATTTTCTTTTGGAATATTAGGCTAAATTTCATTATTTTTATGATACCCATCTGAGTGTCGGTTTGTTCATCTTTGTAGGTAGGAGTCCTCCACCTCGAGTGAGAAGATGTTTGGGTACATTTATCTTTATTTTTCCATATTTTTTTGAAAACAATTATTTTTGTTCGTTTACAGATTCATTCCTTCTCTTCTCACAAGAAGTAAGTGGACCTTTATGCATTTTTCAGTTCACGGTTTACACTATTTACATATTGTTCTATGTCTGCACTTTTATGCATTCCTTCCATTATTTGATGGTGGTTTTTTTTTTTGGTGCCATAAAGTAGATATGTATATACATGTTTTATTATGAAACCCTCTCCCAATTTTAGATTCTGGGTTTATATGTCTTCTAGCATTCTAGCTAAGTTTGTGTGTGTCTCTCATACTCAGAGATTTAAGGGTTTTCTATTAGACCTTAATTTTTTAAATGGTGCATTGGGTTATGAGTCCCATATGATATTAGCTCTCTTGTCCGATTATCATTTATTGGATATACTTCCTCTGTGTTATATCACATTTGCATAACCTTGGATATAAATTCAAGTGTACGAATAATTGCTATATTTTGGAATTTTAATTTGTGTTTGGCCTTATAATTATTTTCATTGTGTCTGGCCTCTTCTGTCTCCACTCTGTTTATATATGTGAATTAGTCTATGGGATTTGGGAAACCCTTCTCACTATACGATTATTGTATATTTGTGATGTCAACAAAGATCTTAGAATTCCTCTGATTTTATTTCGACTTTCCAAAATTCCTTAATAGATATAGTAAATATGAATTGGGTTGAATTATAATCTCATTTGACATATGAATGTATTGTATTTACCTATTCTACCCACACACAGTTAGTGTCGTGATATTATGTTGTCCAGAACATGCTGTAATCCCCTCATTTACCTTTGTGTTATGGGTTTAGTTATATGAATAGCATATGTTGGATCAACATATCTCCATCCCATTCAATTCTCTATTTATTTGGTGTAATAATTTGCTTTCTAGTTTATTAATTTGTTAGCATTCATCCATGAATTTTGTTTCTTATGTTTAGTATAGTGTTGGGTTATACATTATAATGATAGAAATTAAATCTTCTCGACTTTACTCATAAGATTTCTGGGTTTATTAATTTATTTTCGTTCGTTGTTTGAGAGCTTCTGGTATATACAAGAGGCTTTAGTTTACTTCTGCATTACTCATATCCTTCTAAGTTAATACTCTGTGCTATCTTGCAGCCATACGTCACCCATTGTATCATTTACTACTGATAATTTATGTTATATTTATTTATTGAATTCTATTGCAACATTGGGTTTTCCCTCCTTGCACTCTTCATGGTAGTTGTGTAAGAAAATTCTAGTTTTATTTCACCTTTACGCTTCTCAGGAAGGGTGTGTAACATATTATGGGTTATGAACCTTAAGGTTCACACTAAATTCTGTTACGCAGTTTATGTTCCTTCCCTTCAAGGTTTTGCATAGCCCTAGTATCCCTCATCTATTTCTCATTTTGGTTATTGATGTATATTCGATTTCGTTTATAATTGTTTTCCTTCTGCATAACCTTTCATTTTTATTATCTGAGTTTTCCTATATGGGTTGTGGTCATCGAGGTTTAAACCTTGGCTGAGACCCATATCTTTATTTTAGAAGATGAGGAGGACAACCTCTCATATTCTAATTGGTTACAATAATTTTTGCTATTATTAATTCCTCGTTCATTGTTTTTTGATATACATGTTAGAGGACCCCGTCACTTACATAATTCTATGATTTGTATGCATAGGTGGAAAATAGAATGGTGTAACAACATGCACAGGTAAGACATCTCTCTATATTTTACATTGTAATACTTTTTATTTAATAGTCTACTTGTTTCTCTCAAATTATCGCATTCATTTTCTCTTTCGGGTAAGCTTTCCAAGTTTTTTGGTTGGTCTACGTGACACTACAGTTTCCCTTGCTTTCCATGCTTACCAACTGTATTATTTCTCAAGTCGGTAGCATGTTTTTTCGCCATGGCTTTCCTTCTAGCAGAAAAGTTAGACAAGGTTATAATAGTTTAGCTATCAGCGCCATACGTCGCCTTTGACAATTAATCGGTTGATTTAATAGCTCATCTATTAATTTATTCATTTATAGGTGACTCTATAATCCCCAAGGATTATTATACTATAAAATTTATCTATTTCTTGTTTATAACTCGAATTCTGGATTTATTTTTCCTCATCATATTCATGATGGATATATTTTTATTTCTATCAGAATTTTTATAATAAGTTCATTAGTTTTGAATCCTTTCATATGCTATATGTATATCTCTATAATTATATTGCTTCAATAATGGTTTACTTAGTTATTTTACTCACAACTTTTTCATGTATCTGTAGTTTATACCGAATGTATGTATAATTTCTGTTTTTTTTCTCTCATCTATCATTAGATGCATGTTGTCTTATTTACTTTAACTCTACAAATCTATAAATAAGTATACAGTAATACTATCTGTCCATAACCATTTGGCTTTATAACTATACCTATTTTACTAACATCCATTTACAGTATCTTATCTTTTTTACAAAACATAGTATCCAAGCAAATCCTACTAGTCTATTTCAGAACTTTAGCTTTCAGTATTGATATTGTAGGAAAAATTAACTGGGGCATAGGTTATTAACATGAAATTAATCCATATTTACAAGGTAGAATTTTTTCTATTAAATTAGACAAAATTATGATCTATACTTTACTAAAACATACGAAGTTCAATATAAAATCTCAAAATGTGGCATAGTAGTTTTTAAAGACGAATTTTCATCCAAACCATGAACTTATTCTCAGAGCTCTCCCTCGAGCAAAGATCAATATTCCCTAGTGTTGACAATATCTTGTCACACTAGTGATGGAAATTTTAAGCCCACTTTTCCCAACAAGTTTCCATAACATTTTTATGGGTTGTTGTTTCCCATAGCCTAGGCTTAAATTTTATTTTTTCCACAAAAGTTTACTTTTAAACTCACTTTCCTCCACATAGTTTTTTTTCATACCTCTTCCCAATAACTTTCCTCTTTACTGGGGTTTTTTCTTAGATATTTTTCTCCCATCTAATTTAATATTTTTATTTTTCTCCAAATGATTTTTTTGGAGAATTTTCAGAATGTTTGAAATTATATCCTATCCTCATGGATAAGAATTTCCTAATCTCAATTACTCTGTCTTTACAAAATTGCATAACTTTCATAAATAATTACTAATTTAAAATGTTTATGCCAACATCATAATTGTTCCATAGGTCCACCTATACCTTGGTCTTATTTACATAAACATGAAAGCTATAAATTAGGGGTATTACATAGTCCCCCCCGTAAAACAAAATCACCATCCTCTGTGTTAGCATATAACTCATGTTATTCTTTGAACATCGTTGGAAACACTTGTTTTATACTTTATTCCCAATCCCATGTAGCTTCTTCAGGTGTAAAGTTCTTCCACTGCACTTTCACCTGAGCTATTATTCTATTCTAGAGCATGGCTTCTTTGCATTCCAATATACAAAGTGGTTCTAGAAGAAAGTTCCCTTCTCTTTCCACTTGTATCAAATTTCAGTCAACCACATGAGAAGGATCATGAACATATTTTTTCAATAATGACACATGAAATACGTTATGAACTCTAACATGACTAGGTAGAGCTAATTAATAAGCTACTCAAGCCACTCATTCCAAAACCTCAAAGGGCACGCAGTATCATGGTGCTAACTGAGCTCAATTTTCTGTGTGTAGGGTACTCTTGCAAGGATTGATCCTCGAGTACACATGATCCCCAACCATAAATTCTTTGTGTGTTCTTTTCTTATCTTCATAACTCTTCTAGTAGTCTCGAGCTTCTTTGATGTTCTGTTGAATTTGCCTTACTATCTGTTCCAATTCATATAATGCCTTAGGTCCAAGTACCAGTTTGTCCTTTGGTTGACTCAAAATAAGTGGAGTATGGAATTTCCTGCAATGAAAAGCCTCGAACAGACTCATCTTAATAGATGTTTGATAGCTATTATTAAAAGAAAATTCTACAAAATGCAGAAAATCCTCCCACTTGGTGGGTCTCTCCATTAGATACATGCAAAACATGTCGTCTAGTATTTGATTTTTTTTTTATGTCACATTTTCTCGGGATGATAAGTTGTGGGGAATTTCATATTTGTTCCCATTCCCCCAAACAATGTCTTCTAGAATGTGGATGTGAACTTTGCATCCCTATCAAATATGATCATCTTTGGGATTCCGTGAAGTTAAAAATTTCCTTCATAAACACATTGGCCACTTGTGCTACCCAAAAGTGGATTTTACTCGAAAAAAAATGTGTAGCCTTGGTTAGTGCGTCGACCACTACCATAATGGAGTCATGCTAGTAGTTAGTACATGGTATTACCATGATAAAATCCATGGACGTAACTTCCCACTTCCATTCTTGAATCATAAGGGGATTCAAAAAACCTGCAGGATCTTGATGCTCTACTTTTACCTATTCATACTCCAAACATCTTTCTAGGTAATGAGCTATTTCTTTCTTCATTCCAGGGCAAAAAGAAAAATTCCAAAATTTTGTCACCATATTTTGATAACCTGGATGACCATAATAATGTCTATTATTTTATTGATCCAAAATCAGTTTTTTCAAGGTAGGTATGTTGGGAATATACAACATATGTTTGTAACTTATTAATCCTTTCAGATTCATGGTTTATCTTGGTATTTTAGCTTTTGTAATTTTTTCTGCAATTCCAAATGTGGGGATCTTGTGACAGAACTTCATGGATTTGTTCCTCAACATTGACCTTTACACTGCTACTTGAGTAAGAAAAAAATTGATGAGAATGTCTACTTAAGGCATTAGTAATTTGGATTTCCTTTCAATTAACGTGTTTGATATCAATATAAAATTCGCTAAGGAAATGTAACCATTTCACTTGCTTTGCATTCAAATCTGGCTAACTAAAGAAATATTTTAGACTAATATGATTAGTCATTACCGGAAATTTGTTACCCAACAGATAATGTCGCCACATTTTTAATGCATGTATGACAACAAATAATTCTAAGTCATAAAATGCATAATTTTTCTCATGTTTCTTCAGTTTTCAAGACTTATAGGCTATCACTGCATTGTCTTGTAGCAATAGAACTCCCCATCATTCTATTCAAGCATAAGTGCACACAACAAAGTCCCTTGTTGGCTCAATAATTTTTAGGATGGGGGCAGTAGTTAGTTTTGTCTCAGATTCTCAAAGCTTTCTTGGCACTTGCCTGTCCACTCAAACTTCACACTTTTTTTCTGCAAAGGGGTAATTAGATAGGCCAATGCAAAAAATCCCTCCAAAAATCTATGGTAATATGTGGCAATATACATGAATGAATGTATTTATGGTACACCTATAGGTATAGACCAATTTAAAATTTCTTATACTTTTTCTAGATCTACCACCAACCCCTCTCTTGAAATAACATGACCCTTAGGATTGTAGAACTCACACTTTCTGAGTTTGGCATATAGTTGGTGTTCTCTTAGTGTTTGCAGCACTATTCGAAGATGTTACTGTTGTTCCTCTTTGTTCTTAGAGTACACCAGAATATCAACTATGAAGAATAGCATGAAACTATCCATATGTTTGTGTAGAACAATGTTCATGAGACACACGAAAGTAGTAGGGGCGTTTGTAAGTCCAAAAGGTAGGACTAAGAAATCGTAATGTCCATACCGATTTCTAAATTTTTTTTTGTGGATGTCTTCATATCTCATGTGAAGCTCATGATAACCAATTCTCAAGTAAATTTTTTAGAATAAGGTTCCCCCCATTACTTGATCAAATAGATCATCTAATCATGGTAGGGGGTACCAATTTTTGATGGTTAACTTTTTTAATTGTCTGTAGTCTATGCACATCTTGAGGGTACCATCTTTTTTCTTGACGAATAAAAATGGTGCTCCCCATAGCAACACAATTGTTCTGATATACCTCTTATTTAACAATTCATGTAACTCAAGTTTTAGTTCTAACAATTCATCTGTGCTCATCCTATAATGGTCTCAGGAAACTGAGATCGCCTCTGGTACCAACTCTATAGAGAAATCAATATCTCTCCGAGGGGGAAGTTTAGGAATTTCTTCAGGAAATACATGTTGGAAGTCCTTAATCACTAGTATATTTTCTATAGGTTCATGTCCTGCTTGTTGTCCCAAATGTTCAATTTGTACAACATATAATAGAAAACCCTTCCTTGTTTTCTTATTCAATTCTAATGCAAAAATTTGTCTAACAGACACAAGTTTTTCTTTCCCACACACTAGAATTGATTGTCCTAGTGTATTAGTACAATTTACTTTTTTTTCCAAACAATTTACTACTGTTTTCTACTATTCCATCCAATCCATACCAACCAATACGTCATAATATCCTAAGGGGAGAATATTCGTATTTAGATCTGTAATGTACCCATTCAGATTTACAGGGTACTTGTGAAATTTATGGGTTACCTTCTATTTGGTTCCGGAAGCCAACTGCACCAGCCAAGAGTGCTGAAATGTTTATGTCTACAATTTACATTTTTCCGCTATGTCTAGACTAATATAGATTAAACTAGCTCCAACATAAATTAACACAGATATAGGTTGGTTGGAAATGATACCATCAATTTCAATCATGGTTGATTGATGTTCAGCCTGTCGATCTTCTAATGTGGCACTAAATCGGGGAATGCTTCAGGCAACCTCATTCACTGTGGTTGCCTCACGCACTGATTGAATGCTTTTACTAACATGAGTGTTGTGTGGGTATTCCCCCAACATGTGAGGTTCTCCACACCCACAACACTTCAAAGGTTCCTTGGTTTTTACTGTTGTATCTTGCTTTTTGTTCCCTTCCATGTGTTTGGAACCATTGTGTGAATGGGCTAGCTGATTTTCGCCACTCTTATTGAACCTTTTCTACTGGTGGTTTCTACCAAAATTTTCAGATAGGTGGATCCGATTCTTTTTGAGCTTTCTTCAGCCTTCCTTTTCTCCTTATTCTACTGATTTTTCAAGTGATCATTCCCTCTAAATTTTGATAACACAGTCGGGCTTTCGTAAAATCTTCACCAATAGTATTTGGGTTGTCAAAATCAATTCTTTCTTTATATATGGTGGGTAAAAAATTCAAGAATATTTGTACCTTCTCTTAGTTTTCTCTTATGTATGATACATAGCAAAGTAAATTTTTGAATTTCATAAAAAATTAATTAATAGTAAGTTGTCCCAGCCTTAGCTCATGATATTCCTTCGCTTTGTCATCATACTACCTCTCACTAAGATATTAGGATTTAAACTTCTCCAAAAATTCTTCCCATGAGGCAGTGTTTTCATCCAGCAAGCTTATGATTTTGGTATCTTCCCACCAAAGTGTGGATTTACCTTGCAATTGATAAGCTACTACCTTGCTTCCATATTAATTCGATACTCATATACTTGAAAGTAATTTACCATATCATGATTGAGACTTCCGCATCCTCTTCCTTCTCCCATTGATCTTGTGGAATTACCCTTGGAACTCCCTCATCCTTTTGGAATTAGAGTCTGCTTTCTCAGACTTCTCTGAGTTGGTTTCTGTTTCTTTTCTTTTCATTTTTTATTTTTCTCCCTTTCAGATAATTTCTAGCATATGGGTGTTGGAATCTGGTGGGGCATCCTCCTCCCCTAGTTCCACATACAACTCTTTTCTGTCATACATGAAAGCAGTTGTAATGTTGTATTCACCTTATATCTAATGGACATGAAACCATTATTATTCATAAACCATAATATACAACTAATAATTTCTTTGTAACACCAATTTTTAACCATAATTTAAAATTTTGAGACAACAGATTTTTCGGTGTTAAACTCCATAAGCTCGGTGTTTTAAATTCGGCTCTGATACCACTTATCATGTCTCTAAATATATTTTTTTTTTATCATGTACTTACCTTTTGTAATGATCATCATCCCTTTTTTAACATCTTACTCAAACAAGATCTCTATTATGGTTAGAGTGGTCCTATAATTAAAACCTTATCTCTAACTAAGACTCTTAGTTACACTGTTGCAGCAGGTTGGATCATTATTAGTCTAAGGGCCCTAGCCCTTTATTTATTTACATTATCTTGTTATGATTCCCATACAATACCCTTTTGAATTCCTAACCTATACTCTACCCTAACCTTATTAATGGCATCAACTAAGGTCTCATTGTATTAACCTTAGATATGGTGTATTCTAATACCCCTACTTAATATATGTATGGTCACTCTAATTTTTATACAAATGTTTTAATATCACTTTGAAACAAGGATATTACTTCCCTCACATCACCTAATTCGCATTTAATGTACTCGACCCTACCTGATGACTTGACTCACTCAGCAGTTTCCCAATGGCAAGGCCATGTGCCCTCACATGGCCCTCACCATTTTCAAGGCCACGGATCGACGATGGAGATCATATGTGAAAAAATATACGACTCGATATTTTAAAAAAAAAACTAAGGGTTTAATCCACCAAAACTCTACCTCATTTTTTATTTCGTAATTTCTCTGCATGCTTTGAATCTGATTGGTCTAAGAGAGTTATGCCTCCATAGCTTGACCTACAACTCAATTTCTCAAATTCATCGTGGCTCGATTTCTCTCTGAAAATTGAACCTCCAATGTTCACACGCTAACTATGGATAGAGTCTGGCTCTATGTCGCCATGACCTCACAGGTAAGGGGTTTCATTGCATTTGTTTTTCTATGTCTTATCATTCATTAGATAGTATAGTTGAGTCAGTTTCCTTTCCAAATATCCATGACAAAGTTCTAATGTATTTATTTTTTGTGCACGTAACCCCTAGCATGTTGAGCCTCAGATTTTAACACATGTACTCTCTATTCTGTATTGACTTTTGGAATATTGGGTTAAATTTCATTATTTTTATGATACCCATATGAGTGTGGGTTTCTTCATCTTTGCAGGGAGGAGCCCTCTGCCTCTAGTGCAAAGATTTTTGGGTACATTTCTCTTCCTTTTTACATAGTGTTTTCACAACAATTATTTGGGTATGTTTAGACATTTGATTCTTCTCTGCTCACAAGAGGTAAGTTGCCCTTTACACATTTTTCAGTTCAGGTTTAACCATGTTTACACAATGTTATGTGTCTACTTTTTTGTGTATGTATTCCATTATTTCATGGTGGGGTTTTTTTGTTTACACCACAACGTCAATATGTATACATACTTATTTAATTATTGAAAGCCTCTCCCAATTTTAGATTCTAGGTTTATATGTCTTCTAGCATTGTAGCTCAGGTTTGTGTATGTCTGTCATACTCACAAATTTATGGTATTTTCATTAAAACTTAATTTTTTAAATGGTGCATTGGGTTATGAGTTCCATCTCATATTAACTTGCTAGTTCTATTATCATTTATTTCGTATACTTCCTCTTTGTTATAACACATTTGTGTAACCTTGGATATAAATTCCAAAGTGCGAATAGTTTTTATATTTTGGATTTTTAATTTGTGTTTGGTCTTGTAATTATTTTCATTGTGCCTAACCTCTTCCACCCTCAAACTGTTTATATATGAGACCCGACCTATTGGATTTGGGAAACCATTCTCACTATACGATTATTATATATTTTTTGATGTTGATAGAGATCTCAGAATTCCTCTAATTTTATTTCGACTTTGAAAAAGTCTTGAATAAATATATTAAATATGAATTGGGTTGAATTATAATTCCATTTGACATCTGAATGTATTGTATTTATCCATCCTACCCATATGTTGTTAGTTTCAAGCTCCTGTGATGATATTATGTTGTCCAGAACGTAGGATATGCCCGTCATTTACCTTTGTTTTCTAGGTTTAATTATATGATTAACATATGTTGGATCAGTGTATCTCCATCCCATTCAGTTCTTTGTTGATTTGGTGTAATAATTTACTTGGTAGTTTATTAAATTGTGATCATTCCTCCATGAATTTTGATTCCTCTATATAGTATAGTGCTCGGTTATACATTCTCATGATAACAATTAAATATTCTTTGCTTTTCTCATAGGATTTTTGGGTAATTTATTAGTTTCTTTTTGTCCATTGTTTGATAACATCTAGTATATGCATGAGGCTTTAGTTTACTTCTGCATTACTAATATCCTTCTGAGTTAATACCCTCTGGTATCACACAGACATACTTCACCCACTCTAACATTTAATAATGAGAATTTTTGGTATATTTATTTATTGAATTATATTTCAACATTGGGTTTTCACTCCTTGCACTCTTCATGGCAGTTCTATAAGCAACTTCTACTTTTCTTTCACCTTTACATTGCTCAGGAAGGATGTGTAACCTGTTTGGGATTCTACCCCTTAAGGTTCACACTCACTGTTGTTACGCAGTGTATGTTCCTTCCCTTCAAGGTTTGGCAGAGACCTTGTTTCCCTACTCTATTTCTCATTTTGGTTACTGTTGTCTATGTAATTTAGTTTATAATTTTTGTCCTTCCACATAATCTATTGTTTTGATTATCTAATTTTCATAATATGGGTTATGGTCACCAAGGTTTAAACATTGACTCACACCCAAATCTTTATTGAAGAAGATGAGGAGGAAAACCTCTCATATTCAGGTTGGTTACAGTACTTTTTGCTATTATTAATTCCCCATTTATCATTTTCTGGTATACATGCCGAAGGATCCCCTCACTTACAACCTTATGTGATTTGTATGCGTAGACGTAGAATACAATGGCATAACATCGTTCTTAGGTAAGATATATCTATGTCTTTTATGTACTAATAGCTTTTATTTATTTGTATACTTTTTTTTCTCTAAGTATCACATTCAAGTTCTCTTGCAGGTATGCTTTCTCAGGATTTTGGTTGCTCTGCATGACAGTAGAATCTCCCTTGCTCGCTATGCTTACCAACTATATTCTTTATTAGGTAGGTAGCATGTTGTTCTTCCATGGCTCTCTTGGCACATAACTTAGACAAGTTTGATACAATCCTCTCTTAATTTAGTTATTTATAGGTGCCTATAATCCCCAATGATTATTGTACTAGAACGTGTATCTATTTTTTGTTTATAACTAGAATTTTGGATTTATTTTTCCTCATCATATTCATGATGGAGATATTTGTACTTCTATCAAAATTTTTATAATACACTGATCAATTTTGAATCCTTTCATATCTTATATGTATATCTCTAGAATTCTATTATTTTAATAATGTTTTACTTAGTTATTTTACTCAAAACCATTTCATGTATCTATAGTTTACACTAAATATATAATTTCCATGTAACATCTCCGTTTTCAACAAAAAAAAAATTTATATTTATAGCACTCATACTAATCATGCCCCATATATTGACTATTGTTTGTCACTTTACAATGCATATCATCCATCAAAATTGTGCTTTTATGTATTTTTAATCTTTCGTATTTTGAACATATACTCGTTGGGACTAAAATTCCAATTCGACAATTTCAATGAGACTCTATGTCCTATGAAACCATCCCAATTTATTTTACATGGTAATTTGTAAAGTAATAGTTAAAGTCCCACCTTAACTATTAATAAGAAATTCCTTTGCAATGTTAACCACTTATATATCCTCTAAGTCTCATTCCTCCCCAACCATATATACATTGACTTAACTATTAGTAAGGGTTATGCGTATAGTTCACATTGCGTTTATGTGATTTTGGATCCGCTTTTTAACTTAATCCAATTGAGAAATGCATATTATCCTTTGATTGAAATTATATATATATTAATCGAGTCTCATATGAACTATATTTGAAACCACTCGCCTACTTTTCAAGGTTTAAGTGAAATTTCATTGTCTACGTGTCACATAGAATGGCTACCACATGATATCAAAAAATTATATTTTTTTCACATATGGTAATCTATGTTATGTATTAACCATGTCAATCATAATTAAACCTATTAGTGGATCTACATGGATTTGTAGTTTCGTTGCAAGAATTACCACGTCACTAACATTTACTACATTTCATGAGTTTTACATTCTACCTGTCAACATTTAACACAGATACTAGTTATCGAACTCTTACCTTGCATTCACATACGATAATTTGGGTTATGTATAATCCACATCATCAGGTTAAAACCCGTCGGTTGTTTTGTATTTATTATTGTTTAAAGTTATTGTTTCTCCATATCCAAATACACCAACTCCTCTATGCAATATTCCTTGGGATCAATAATCATTAAATTGATGGCACGTCGTTCACATGGCTCATCCTTGGCTTGATTGAACCCTTCAATCTGGGGGAGTTTCTCCAGATTTCCTACACCTAGACGGTGAGTATTTGTTCGTGGTTAGGGTTTTTGAGGTTCAATAATTGTTTGTGTTTTTTGTTTGAGACTATTTTCTACTCCGCTGATTCGGTTGACCAACCTCCCTTTCTTCCTCTGCTACGCATTCCAATTTTTGGTTAACCAGTTTCATTCTCGGCTTCCCAAACTCTATCATTTAGGTTGGAGAGGAGATCTTATTCTGGCAAGACGGAGGTGAAGACTTCGACTCCCACGTAGAGAATGCACTTGGAATAATTGTAAGCTCTCTCTGGTAACACGTTTTCCTTACCTAATTTGTTTATTTTCCACACAGTGAGTTTAAATTGAAGGGTAGAGGTTATCGTGGTGATATAATGTACTTATATATTATGTCTGCAGTCACATAGTTATTTTATTTGTTTCTTTACTGATATAGGTAATTTATATTTCGTTTCGATCGTGTTTTCTTGTTTCCTTCCGTATTATAGAGATGCTTTCATCCCTTAGCTCATGACATTTCTCTCTGGGGAGCTATGGCTCAATATCATTTGCCCAAAATGAAATCTCGACGAGTAAGTGTTACACAGAATTTTGTCACTTTCACTGCAATCCCTCACCCCGCATATTGGAGGGTCTTTCCCGTGACCTTTGAGTAGTGTCATACTCTGCAAACACCTTCTTTGCATCCTTCTGCATAAGGAAATCATTTCTCCTGTTGAACATTCCTCAGAAAGCCCACAAAAACCTATGTTTTTGCCTTGGAGAGGGTAGCCAGTTCACCCCTCGCGTCAGTGTGGAGGATGTACAATAGAGCCTGCACCATATGGCGCTCTGTCTCTTTTTTGTGCCCGTGCCAGCCTTTTTGGGAATGTATTTTAACAAATTAGAGGTGGAAGTTTCCTTTAACCACCTCAGGGATGAGTCACAGGAAGTGGTTAACTTGATGAGCCAAGGATCTCCCTCTTTAGGTCGTGGTTTCCTCCTCCCATGGAAAAATCCTTGAAGATAGGTCTCTCTTCCATGATTATAGGGATCCTAACCTCTCCCTCTCCCTCTATATAAACATGACTTCTCCCTTTATGAAAGATAGTTGAACATATAGCCAAGAAGATGAACTTGGAGAAGAGATAGCATAACTGAGTAATTGCTATCGAGAAGGTAGAACCACGGAGAATTCCATAGAGAGATCCCCGTCAGAATTCTCGATGAGCCTTTGTGAGAGGTGCTCCACTGGAACGCTGTTGGAGGAGACCGCAACGTTGAAGCTTTGTTGTACTTTTCCTTCCTTTCATTAATATACTTGACTATGTTATTAGTTCCGTCATTGTGTTATGTTTATTGATGCAATTGATTTAGTCTTCTTTGACTGACTGAGAGTTACGAATGAGAAATAGTATGTTGTATGTCATCTTTGTTTCTTGTGTATATACAGGTATCCGAGCGTGAGAACGAGTAGATCGTGATCTGTCAAACCAGGAGCGAGTGGCAGCCACTCTTTCCGACGACATAATAGCGTAGGAACTCCTGTAAGTTATCTATCGAGTCTTTGTCCATTCGTTAACTAGGAATTGATGTTATAGCGTGTCTTGTTTGTGGCTAGACCCACTCTATTGCTAGTGGGATCGCCTTTGTCCGTAGAGGGGATTTACCTCACCAAAAACTTGACAAATCTGCTGGGGATCAGTGTGAGTTTTTCTTTCATCCATTAGGTCTTATTCTTGGTCTTTTCTTACTTAGCTTGCCTTTTCTGATTATTTTTGCTGAGTCTAAGAGCCCTGTTCATCCCTAGAGGATCAGATCTGACCTTTTGTTTCCAATTTTTTCCTTTTTCCAGGGTTTTCTTGATTGGCGCGGTTTCCAGTCTGAAAGTTGCACCCACTGGCACTTGTTGCTAGTTCAGTACCTATGCCATCCCCTGTCTGGCACTGATTACAGCCACACAGTCGCGCCATTTCCTGTAGGTGTTAGGGTTTTCCCTATTTTGGAGTTTTTGGTCAGTACTTGTCTCTCTGGGTGTTTTCTTGACTTGAATTGAGTGTTTTGGGATTGCTTGTGACTATGAACAACCTCCTTCCTTTAGTTTTCTATCCATTTCTTGTCATCATCATGGCCCTACGGTTTTCTAGTGCTTTGGTATGCTGAGCCTCCTGCAGGAGCTTCGGTATTTTGTTTCACAGCCACCTTCATTCTTTGTTTGATTTCATTCAGCTCTCTTGATCCGTTTGAGTGATTGCATTTGGTGGAATGAGTCTTGCCTCTTTCATTAAATTGTGCTTCTTGTAACTCCAAGAATAGATTACATTTCTTGTATGGGTCCGTCTCGACATCTTTCCTCAATTTGAGAGATTGCAACATTGGTCTGAGTTTTGTTTTGTTTGCTTTTGAGTTGATTGAATTGTTTCATTTCAACTCTCATTTGAACATTCTCGAGCTAGTGTGAAGGTTTGTTTTTCATGTCATTTAGTGTATAGTTTGCGCGATTACATTGAAAAATAAAAAAATTTGGTTCTTGCATTCTTACTTGCATTGTGGAATTGGAAAATATTTCACATAACTAGCATTGGGCATTCTAGGAAAGATTTATCATTTTCATTAGCCTGCATCAGGTACTGTTGTGGATGCTTTTGTGTGTTCTCATTATTTGCTATCGCTTGAAAACTCTTAAAATTTCTCTTAGATATCTTTTCATCGAACGAAGTGGTATCTTATGGCATGTAGCTTGCATATAGGGGTTCGTGAGATTCAACATTCAGTAAGACCTTGGAATTGAAACATAAATACAAGATCAACTTAAAATTTATTCAATTAAACTAAGGCAACATTGAAACCTAACAAACAATTTAGTGGTCTAAGTTAGAGATGAGTTCCAATGTCTTTAAACCTAGCAGTTGTCACGTGCCATCTGGCTTCAAACAGTGCTAGTATGGACTTGTGCTCCCCATACCGTCGAGTATATAAAGGGAGACCCCTCTAGGTCACAATCCTTTTATCTGTACGAAGCCAAGTTTGCCGCCTTGTAATCGTGATACACCGAACACAACATTTGCGTAGACTACCTGCACGTAAGTCAAGTCCTTGGTTAATTCTTCTTTCGTTTTATTACCAAGGTGTATATGGCAGTTCATGGGAACCCGGTACACCCTTTTTCCTAGACTACCTGAGTAGCCATTTTCGATCTTTATTGACTCTATAAATTTGAAAATATCATCGAGCACTTGTCCTTTCATGCTTTTTTCAACTTGAAAGTGATAGAGTCACCTTTTTCCTATTTCTCGACTCTTAAAAGATGAAACGGTAGGATTTGGTTTAAGTGTCTTAAAATTAGCTACCCACGAAATATTCCTGGTTAAAGTTAGTTTCCTTAGTGTTTCTTTAATGTTGTTTCTGATGGAAATGTTTCTAGAGTTTACCAACCACGGAATCCCCTCCGAAGGGAATCCTGGTGCTTTTCCTACTTTTGGGAATGTTGGTGCTCCTTATATGGAAACATTGTCTCTTCCAGGGTTAACTGTTGGTTTTCCTGTGTGGTTGTTTTCAACCTCAGTGGTCCCGAATGCCCCAATATTTGTTCGACCATCACCTCCACCTGAACGGCACCATGTTGATTCTAAGGTGGACCTCTCCCCTTATTCGCGTGTTTCTTCGACCTCCTCTTCTACTTCGCCTGGTGAAAGTTTGGATTGCAGTAACTAGGTGGCTAAGAAGAAGAAGAAGAAGATGAAGAAGAAGAAGTCAAATAAGCGAGAGGCCAACTCTGCGGCTATTGTGCCTTAAAAACCTTCCATCGAGAAGTCATCCAACCTTCAACATAATGTCAAATTCCCTTGCATGTTGTGCAAAGGTGACCACCTTCTTCGATACTGCCCTGGCATTCCCAAGGTACGTGAAGTATGGTCCGACGACCATTCACCGTTGCCTTTGGCTTCCGAAATTCATATTGGTAGCACACCTTTGACTAGTTCTAATAAGACTCATAAGAAACAGGGTAAGTTTACCAATCCTTGTAAGTTGTGTGAAGGGCATCATCCCATTCACCTTTGTATGTATATGGATGAATCCAAGAGAGTGCTGGAAAACTCTATTGTTTTTGTACCCTGCCTTCTGGCCGGTTACCAGAAACTTTCTTTGAGTCCTCTGCTAGTTGATTCCACAATCGGTTAAGAGTCATTCTTGGTCGATCCCTCTCCCTTGCAAATTCAAATTCAGAAATACATTCCCAACTAACCATTGGACACGGAATCGGTTGACTTGATCTCGCCTATGGTTCATCAGGACTTTTCCGTCGAGAGTGGATATCATTCCCCTCATGTTCTTCTTGTTTCTTCAGATTCTTTGGACTTGGAGAAAGATTCTTCCATCCCTGTAGTTAAAGAATTTTCTCTTCCTACTCCCATGATGGAAGTCCAGGAGAGTGCTCCTCTTGCTCTGGTAACACCAAGGGAAAACCATATCAGTTCGTTGGTATCCCCTCCAAGTAGTTTGGTCGCTTCCTTTGATTGGATTCTATTTGCAGGATACCGCCTTTCGTCTTATGTGCCTTTCGAGATAATGGTACAGACCTTTGATCTGGTTGTACCGAGCACCATTATAGATGAAGGCGTGTTTATTAGTATTCTGTCTTCCACTACTTCGCAAGCTTTTGGTTCTCCACCGCTGATGCCTATTACCCAGAATCTATTGGCTTTTAACAGACGAACCAGTCAACCATTAGGAAGGCCTCCGAAGTTGCATGTTACTTTCGAAAGGAAAACCGTCCATATACATGTGATGGTTGTTCCAGGCCCCTTGGATTTCAATTTTCTCATAGGGTGCGACTATACTTATGTCATGGTGGCAGCTGTCCCTTCCCTCGCTCGTGTGATCTACTTTCCCCACAAAGGTTGGATTTTGACCATTAATCAGCTTTCGTTCGTTGGTCTTGGCATGACATCTGGTCTACCATCATCCATTCCAGGTCTTTATCCACCAATTTTATCATCGCCACAGGTTAATTATGTGTGTTGGAACAGGGTCTCCTAAAAAGCTGTGAAACTAGTTCATTTTGAATATTTTTTATTAGATTTAGTCTAGAGTAGGGGTTTTGTGGCCATTAAAACCCTCGAATGCATTGTAATGGGTAAAAGGGTAAACTAGGGGTCCGAAAACCACGGTTTGTGGACCATAAGAAATTCTAGGCTACATTGTTATAAATAGAGGAGCATTTTGTATTGTAAAGAACAAGAATGATGAGTTATTGATGCGAATTATGGTTTAAGCTATCTGTTTGAGCTTTGGGGAATGAAATCATGTTCGCTGTGTGCGCGGAGATCCGAGTCCAACTATGTGTGGACCCTGCTGCTATGTGCGCATGTTGGGAATGGAATTGTAAGGAAGAATTGATGAATGAATGAATAAGAAGGATTGATAGAGAACTGGATTTGTGAGTAATCTGGTGCGAATTGTTGGTAATTTCTGTGTTGTGCATTTTCTGTCTTTAAGTTGCGAAGATCTATGTAAGTGTGTTTTTGGATCTGGATCTATTCTGTTCTATTTATATAATGCTGTGTTATTATCATAAAACATATAATTATAGATCTAGCACACGTGGATGTGAATAGAGACCTAATTATGTAATATTCCTAATTAGCCCAAGCTAATAGGAATATTCAATTTCATTTTTATTTTCATGTTCATGAATAAGATCGTAAGGGAGGATCAATAAACTCCTAAAAACTATGTAATAAATCAATGCCTAATGTGAACAAGGCTAAATCAGGGCTGCTTTGATGAAACCCCTTATGTGTGAAAAAGGTTTGTGACAATTGACTAGGTCAACAACACCTTATCTACAGTGATGTCTAAGTTCAATGTACCTCCTAAATACCCAGCGCAAATCTAGAAGGAGGATGTACATGTGAAAGGAGCTATATCTTTGAGATGGTTTAGCGTTTTGCAATACTTTCATCCTATAAAAGAAAGAGGAGAGCAGCAAGAAAAGGTTGTTCAAGATATTCAGAAATTAGTATCCTTAGAATAATTCAAATTCTCTAGGCTATTTAGCCTGAGAATACTGTTTCTTAGCACTGGGTGTTCTCGGGCGGGAATCCCACCTCTTTCCATAGAGTAGCTCTTGGTAGAGTTTTGCATTTGTCATCCACTATCCAGCAATTGGCCAAGCTTCTACTTCCAACTGCAATGCAGATCTTGTTGAGGGTTTGATTTCTTTTCTAAGCTGCAGCAAGTAGAGCTCTAGATCTATTCATATCTAGATTTTTTTTGGGAGTCTCTTCTCATGGAGTCTGTCTCTTAACCTCCTCGAAGAGTGTCTCTCTTGTTGGAGCATAATTTTAGATATTGGCATTAGGCCATATCATATTCCAAAGCCTACTACATAGTTACCCTTCCTAAACTACACAATCTGCAAGGAAGAAGTTGCAGGGTGATTCAACTATCTCTTGGGAGAGAGATCTCCAGTGTTGGGAATCTTCCCTCACTGTGGTGATCCATGGATTGGAAAACCAATCCATGTACCTTCCAGATATGATATTTTAATACATGTATTTTCTTCAGAAATTATGTAGAAATTTGCAGATCTACTGCATAATATTTTAGATCTACTCCATATGCTTCATGATTTGCTGAAAACCCCAAGGGGTATGTAAAATAGGGACAATATAGTGTATAGATGTCATATAGATATAATAATTTGTACAATAATCTATCCTAGATCTGATTTTTAACCTAAAACTATTGTATGCTTCAGAAAATAATGCTGTCAAGGTTTTACAGTGAAATACAATTGTTGTAGTGCCTCTTTTAGAGGGATTTTCTCATAAAAGTCTTAATTTTCTCTCTTCTACTATATGAGTAGTGTTGTGTAACTGATTTTATGATTTTATTAACCTATTGCAACTAATACATTCAGAAAATCACGCTGCCTGAGCTTCAGTAAATTTCTGCATACATTAAGTCTTGGGAAATCAGGGTTTTCTAGCCTAGTCGGGAATGGAGGAACTATTTAACATAGCTAGGAGCATTTTTTTTGAGCTGAAATTTGGTATGTAGAATCCTCTTAGCCTAATATATCATATCTGGCCTTATCCCCTACTTATTTTTACACACATCTCTTAAATTAAGCATTTTAGGGCTGAAATAGTTGCTTTTCCCACTTTTTGGCTTATAAATCAGTGTATAAAGTTGCTGATGCACATAATATTGAAGGATAAGTGGTTTGAAATCTTTTATCAGACATATAGCTTCCTATCCACTCTATAATACCTTAAGGTATTCTATTTGTTGTAGAAAATCTTAGATTTGAAATATTACAGTGGTATCAGAGCATGATCTCTGGCACAGCTTGTGAGATCAATATTTCAGAAGATAAAGAGAAGGAGAAATAAAAATATGATGGATAAGTATGGTTACATGGAATAAATATAGGGTAAGGGCCTAAACCCATTTTCTAAAAGACTACAGAGAGAAGAGTTTTTAGAAACTCTTCATGTAGTGAAGGGAGAAATCAGGGGAATGGAGAAGGGAGGTCATGCAAATCCCTCTGATCTTAAAAGCCTGAGAATTCATTACAATGTGTGTGAGAACTCATCCACACAATCTGATCTACAATGTCAGAATATGGCTACTTTCTTTTCAAAAGAAAGAGGAGGAAGAATAATGATGCAAGAGGAGATCTCCCTGCTTCTTTTCTAGACTTTGGAAGGTATCGAAGAAGATCTCAAGGAGACAGAAAGGGAAGATTGCAGAAAATTTCTAAAGGGGTTTGGAGATGAAGCAAGCCCTAGATATTTTCATGAGGGGTGTGAGCATTCAGCCACACATGTAGACCCACAATGCAGTTCATTTCCCACATTCATTGCAAGGAGAATGGAGGAAGAAGATGAGGCCGTTGGAGTAGCAACGCTACAACTCAAAGGTATGGCTCATGATGGGTTGTTTCATAATTATGTTTCTTGTTATCATGCAACTATAAAATCATATGATGAATTACTAAGGGATTGATAAAGAAATTTGATGAGAAGCAATGTGAACCATCATGTATCAAAACATCCAACACTTTACATGCATTGGAGGAGACCATGCAACCAGCTCCACTCCTTATTTCTAAAGGGGATAAGAACATGTATGATGGATTTTTAAGGGAAAGATCCCCATCATATTAGGGGCCCTCTTCCACTTGTGATGACATGGAGGTACCTCCTTCAAGAGATGACCAAGATCTAGGGTCTCTCATTTATGATGAGGCATTCTTACATATTGATGAAGAGGATGAGCAAAGAAGGAATACCAGCGCTGTACCATTAGAAGAAGAAAAAGAGAAGAGGGATTAGCATGAGGGGATGATGAGAATTCACTCTTATCTATTTCAGAAAGTTTCTGCACAAAGGAAGAAGACTGCGCTGCGTAGAGAAGAGAGGGACAAATAAGTTCACTCATACATGTTGCCCACTTCATATTTTGATGTCTCATTACATGGAGGCATTCCACCTGGGAGGCCACTAGATTTAGATTTCGTGAGAGGCATATTGCCTCTTGGCTCAATATTATTGGATTCCAAGGAGGTGATGAGTTTGGAGGATGACTTTGGCATGGGGTATGTCAAATTAGTAGGCAGTAGCATGAGGAGAGTTTCATATACTAGATCACCAACATTTTCTCTTAGGAGGATTGATCCCTATTGGAGGTCTCAAATTTTGGAAGAGTACTCCAAGGATCTTGGTGCATGCATGATTCTTGATGACCCGGATCAAGATGATAAATACATGTAGGATGATGTGGTCATATATTCCTATGGCAGGATATTTTTGACTAGATCTTCTAGTCTCAAGGATAAGCTGTTACATGCAGCACATGAGGACTTCTCTTCCATGCACTTTGATGCATATTTCCATTTGATGGAGGAGTTCACTTGGGAGGGCATCCAGCATGACATATTTCAGCATATGGAGAGATTCATAGCTCGGATGGTTATGAAGAGGAGGTCAATTCCACTTCCCTACTCATTGGAGGTGAGGGAGAAATTCTAGTTGAGTGATTTCAGCTCAAGATCTCAAGTGCATGATGGAGGAGGTATAATTTCACATTTTGTATTGTACTTCTTTTCCTTGTTTGAGAAACATGATGTATCAAGGAGGATTTTTCTTTCTTATATGATGTATTATGATGTACTTGCAGCTACTTGTAGCATTGATTTTGGCTATCTTAATGGTGGTTTGTGGGGGAAGCCACATGAATTTTGGTGTGGACCATTAACACCACTTTGTACTTTCATGTTTATATTTTGTAATATGATTGTGGCAGAAAACAAGTGGCTGGAAGAGAACTTGTTCTTATTTGATTTGAAGTAGGCCAAGGATGCACTGCACTGGTTCCATGAGAGGAACTATTCATCACTCTCCGGTTGTCATTCGGCAACTTGTTTTCATTGTATTCTGCTTCCATGTATTGCTGATATGTTTATGTTCAGGAGAAGATTTTTTTGGAGAGTGGGCTATGAGTTGAAGATTCCCATTGGGAGTATAATTCTTCCTACTTTGCATGATGTATGTTTTAGGAGAAGAAATGGGCAGTCCATGACTGTCAAACTACATCTCTTTTCTTCATATGGGAGAAGCCATTTGGAGAACTTGATTTTTTGGAGGAGGAACTTCATGGTTCATTTGTTTGGTGGGGTAGCTTGGGCCACTCTTGAAGGTCATAATACTTCAGTCAAAGAGCAACAACAACCCCATACTTATCATAAATGGAGAGAGAAACCACTTGGGTGGGACGATCCAATCTCTCATATAGCCCCAACACATTGTCTAAACCAGGGGTTGAGGATATTTTTGAGCTAACTAGATTGGCTCACATCATTTGGATGGTAGCATGGGTATGGCAGTCACTCATTGGGAATAATATTCCCCATGTTAATCATCACACCTACCTTGAGGAGGCCATTGAGCAACCAAGATATCACCACTTGTACCTTCCATTTTCTCATGATGTACACTTTGCTATCTTGCACTTGGAGGGAATCATTGGAGGAAAGATTCATTGCATATCATTTTCAGCCATGGTGGGATCCATTTATGAGGCCACAGGAAGAGGAAAGGAGAAGTTTTTCTTTCCCTTTCAGTTTCTTGGCCATTTATTTTCATGTTCATGAATAAGATTGTAAGGGAGGATCAATAAACTCCTAAAAACTATGCAATAATTCAATGCCCAATGTGAACAAGGCTAAATTAGGGCTGCTTTGATGAAACCCTTTATGTGTGGAAAAGGTTTGTGAAAATTGACTAGGTCAACAACACCTTATCAACAACGCTTTCTAAGTGCAATGTACCTCCTAAATACCCAGCGCAGATCTAGAAGGAGGATGCACATGTGAAAGGAGCTAAAACTTTGAGATGGTTTAGGGTTTTGCAAGACTTTCATCCTATAAAATAAAGAAGAGAGCAGCAAGAAAAGGTTGTTCAAGATATTTTGAATTCTCTAGGTTTTTTAGCCTGAGATTAGTGTTGCTTAGGACTAGGTGTTCTTAGGCAGGAATCCCACCTCTTTCCATAGAGTAGCTCTTGGAAGAGTTTTGCATTTCTCATCCACTATCCGGAAATTGGCCATTCTTCTACTTCCATCTGCAATGCAGATATTGTTGAGGGTTTGATTCCTTTTGTAAGCTACAGCAAGTGGAGCTCTAGATCTATTCATATCTAGATTGTTTTAGGGAATATCTTCTCATGGAGTGTGTCTTTTAACCTCCTAGCAGAGTGCCTCTCCTATTGGAGCATAATTTCAGATCTTGGAATTAGGCCATATCATATTCCAGAGCCTACTGCGTAGTTACCCTTCCTAAACTACGCAATCTACAAGGAAGAAGTTGCAGGGTGATTCAACTATCTCTTGGGAGAGAGATCTCCGGTGTTGGGAATCTTCCGTCACTATGGTGATCCATTGATTGGAAAACCAATCCATGTAACTTCTAGATATGATATGTTAATACATGTATTTACCTCATAAATTTTGCAGAAATATATAGATTTGCTGCATAATATTTCAGATCTACTCCATATGCTTCATGATTTGCTGAAAACCCCAAGGGGTATGTAAAATAGGGACAATATAGTGTATAGATCTCATATTTATCTAATCATCTGTACATTGATCTGTCCTATATCTGATTTGTAACATAAAACTAATGTATTCTTCAGAAAATAATGCTGTCAAGGTTTTACAGTGAAATACAATTGTTGCAACACCTCTTTTAGAGGTATTTTCTCATAAAAGTGTTCATTTTCTCTCTTATACTGTATGAGTAGTGTTGTGTAACTGATTTCATGATTTTATTAACCTATTACAACTAATACATTTAGAAAATCATGCTTTCTGAGCCTCAGGAAATTTCTGCATACAATAAGTCATGGGAGATCAGGGTTTTCTAGCCTAATTGGGAATGGAGGAACTGTTTAACATAGCTAGGAGCATTTTTTTGCACTAAAATTAGGTATGTAGACTCCTATTAGCCTACTATATGATATCTAGCTGTCTCCCCTGCTTATTTTTACGCACATCTTTGAAATTAAGCGTTTTAGGGCTGAAATAGCTGCTTTTACCCACTTTCTAGCTTATCAATCACTGTATAAAGTTTTTGATGCACATAATATTGAAGGATAAGTGGTTTTAAATCTGTTATCAGACATATATCTACCTCTCCAACTCTGGAATACCTTAAGGTATTCTATTTGTTGTAGAAAATCCCAGATTTGGAATATTACAAATTAACCCTGCGTAGAACAAGGTAATTGGGGATTATAGGACCTAGCGGAGCTCTGCCTGCTTTACCCATCATTTCTCAGGGTGCGGAAACCTAATTCCAGTACCCACCCATACCACTTAGGGTGATACTTTGACCTTCGCAAGCAGGTCACTGCCAAAAGTGCCAGTAGTATGGGGGTTTGTTGGCAAACCTTGCACACCGAACCTGGGTCAAGACCCCTCGAGCCAAAAAATGGTTCCATTGCTGATACCTAAAGAAGTCTAAGAAAGGGATCGGGTAATGATAACAGAATACTGGAAACCTAATAGAAAGGAGATCGAAGACTAGTTCAAAAGGCAGATCCAGGAATTCACAGTAAAATAAAATCACAGTGAAAAGCTAACATCGGAAAAGTGGAAAAATAGAAATGTCCTGACAGAGAGCTATGAAATATTCTTTGTAACATTTTTGATTGAGCTCCAGGAGTGGTTGGCTAGACTGGTCTAATTCTATAAGTGCTGGTAGGACAAATGAGTCACTCAGTGGACCCCGAAGCTGATCCGGCAGCTCGAAAATACTGATAATACTATCACGCGCACGATAGATCACTAGGTGGATAGTCTGCTTGGAGGATTTGTGACGGAATTTTCCATGGATCAGTTTGACTCATATTTTGAAGCTGAGCGAAGATTCTTTAAAGGGTTCCGAGGAAAATTCCTAAGGACATTACCGTTGTTGATCAAGATATTACTATGTGAAAAGAGAATTCTGTGTAGTCATACAGAATGACCTCGGATCTAGATGGGAGCGCGATGTGCAGTGGTAAATACTATCGGACCAACCTTGATGGGGGGAGATCCACCTATAATCTGTTGCAAGAACCAGCTATGCAAGATCCCCTAGTTACATCACCACCTAGGCCGCAGAAAGGTAAGAATTCACCCATACCACCACCCCCCCCTAAACAGTGATACGGCTGTGCACCTGAAACTACCTACCTTCAAGGGGGTAGGAGATGAGGATATGGACTGGTTTCGGTTCATTGTAGGCTCTGTCTGGATTGCGTAGAATGTGGCAAGTGATACAGTAAATAGGGCGTAGCTGTTGTTGGCATTCCAGGATTGGGCCTTGGATTGGTATATGCGATACATTGCCCAGAATGGGAGTGCATCCATTCAAGATATCAAAGACACTCTGAAGAAACAGTTCCAAAAACTAAAATCTTATACCCAGCTAGTAGCCGAAGTAAAGGACTTCAAACAAGGTACGTCTAAGTCAGTGTGGGAGGTTGATTAGCGGTTGAAGAAGGCAATCAGGGAAGGTGGATTCGAGTATGATGATGGAAAACATACATAATGGTTCATTGTTATGCTGTTACCTCACCTGCACATGGAAATGAGTCATCAAACCTTTGAATCGCAGGAGAAAGTTGTGGAAGTCGCTATGAAACTAGAAGCTTCCCCCTGAGAGGATACGTCGGTAGGGGTACAAAAAATTCAGGAACAACTTGGAGCTATGCATATGGAAATACAGAAACTGCGAAAGGAGCGAGGAAGGGACGGTTGCGCAGATCTTTGGTGCATACGATGTCGGGTGTCTTGCCATACAAAGGATCAGTGCCCTCTACTAACGAATTACATGCAAGTGGGAGGACCTAGTCCAGTACGCCCAGGGACAAGTAGGGAACCTATTTAGTCAGGACCAGAGTCAAATAGATCTATGTTATGGTGTGATGACTATTGGGTAGCAGGACTGCATGATATGAACCATTGCCCTTGGCTAGGTGAGTATGTCCCAGAATTGAAGCAAAAATGGTGCATATTCTGTCGATCAGTCGGACACGATGAGCGGAACTGTCATAATTATGATTTAATTATGGATCGTGGGAGCTTATATAGGGTAAAATCAGACCCTGCATCGCCAAGAATTTCTGTGCACTTTGGAGGATCACCAGCGAGAGGCAGAGGAGGTCAAGGAGGAAGCGCAGGACAAGGACGTGGGCAACTAATCTATTATAGTTGTGGGGAAATATGACACTTTTCCAGAGAGTGCCCAAATCCCACCAGACCATCGTACAATTATTGTAGGCAGTTGGACCATGTGGTGGAGGATTTTCTAATTTTAATAGCCAAGATGCAGGAAAAATAACCCACCCCTATGCAGAACGTACAAAGAGTTAAAATTGAGCTTAGGAATATAAATCCAAGTGCAAAAGTCATGAATCGCAGCAGGATGATCACCCAGGGAACAAAGGAGGAGCTGGCCCCTTGGGAAGGAGTGAATCTCAAGGAACAAGCACCAGTGACAAGCCCCGCGCAGCAGATGACGCACCTCCAAATAGAAGAAGGAGTTGAGACCTTTTTTAAGGCATGTATGAAGTTGCTACGAAACCTGCAGGCCGTAGGAAATCTCCAAGCACTACTGAATACCTACACAACATGGCCCAGTTTGATCCATGGGACCAATGATGTACATAAACTATACAGCTATAAGAAATGCACGAGAAGAGAAATGTGGTTGAATACGCAGATTGGTGACTAAGAAATGGATCGGGTCATCTTGGATCTTGGATCAGATGTGAATGTATTACCAAAGAAGACATGGCAACGAATGGGAGAGCCTAAATTAGAATGCCCCACCATCCAACTGCACATGGAAAATCAACAAAAAATCATTCCTCTAGGAAGGCTCCCAAAAGTCATGGTTGACATCGCAGGGGTAAGGGTCCTAGCTGACTTTCAAGTAATAGAAATTGTGGAAGATGCAAATCCCTATCCTGCACTCCTTGGATTGGACTGGGCTATAGACATGGGGGTATCATCAATCTCAAGAAGCACAACATGGTGTTTGAAAACGAAGGTACGCGTCTCATAGTGCCACTAGATCTGGCAGAAGGTGCATGGTATACAGAGCCAGCCTACGAGGAGGAGGAAATAGATCACATTTATAAATTGACTGCGCAGGATGAAGATTGGGTTAACCCCATGGATGAAGGAGTGCTCTGCTAGGAAAAAGACAGTGGATGTTTTTCTGACTCTGATGAGGAGCTAGAAAATTGGCAAGGTCGGTTGCATGAGGTTTTGGTGCTACGATGTCTTCGGACCACCAAATATTTTCATCACATCTCTACCAAGGAAAGAGACCCACCTTACCATTATGTCGTAGGAGATAGTAAGGAGATTTTTGAACCTAAAATCCCCACGGAATGCAGGCTAGGAGCACTGCCACTAGCACTATGCGGAGCACCTGCGCAAGGGCCAGTATTCCTCACTCAGGAGAAGTATTGGAATAGGGTGATCATGCACATAGGGATCCCAATTGTCGAATGGGCCCCACGGTCAGTCAACCTATGAAGATACTTTCTGACATACAACACTCAAATGTGCGATTGAACCTTACCTAGATAGACTCATCTGGTTACCACTACCCTAAGTTTGCGTTCGAGTAGGTACCCACCTGAACCCACGTGCAATTGGGAGAATTGGTGCTCACTTCAAGTAACAGATGGCATGAAGACGCTTGAGGCAGCCCTACCAGAGCAGGATGTCCTACTAAAGGATGAAGAGCATGGCTCGAGAATATTGGTGGCCAACTTACAGATCTAGTACCTAAGCCCTGTTATGGAACACCTCGCATCAACCTTAATTCAGGGTACGCAAACGGCACACAGGCGTCATTCGGAATCTGACATTCTGTGGAAGAGACATCGGGTACAAATAACGACCATCAGTACAACCCATTTTGATAAGGAAGGAACCTTACAGTTACGAAAAAAAGGTTGCGAACCAGCAATGTAGCCATTTATGGTAAGTTTAATCTGACTTGCTGATGGTAAGTTTCCCGTTTGGCTCCACCATTAATTGGCTCCAGACGATGTGCAGTTGGAAGAATAAATTTGCACCAGACTATTTATTGGTTCTGCCATATGATCCTATTATCAGACTACTGGTTTTCTGCGATCATTGGAATTCTCTCGAACACCTGTTCTCTTACTGCTATGACGGACCTTAACTTACCAAATGATTCGTTCCCGAGCTGCTCAGTACCTGCATACATCGTCTCGAGAGGGCCTGGGAATTCTAGGTGTAATCAAAGGATTGAGCGCTGGCTTCCTACAGAAAGTATTGGCTATGAGCCATGCACGGAAAGGCACCAGTACTACGCAATGGGAATAACTGACCTTCGCACCCCAGGGACTCCCGCGGGACCCAGCTAGATGGCCTTGATAGCAGAGGAGGGTACGTTAGTACCGTAGTCCCACACCTGCAGCATCACAGTCAGGTCACCACTAGTTCTGCACCAAGAAGGAACGCTGAGATACAGGGACATGTTGCGACCTCTCCACAACTACAGATTACCGCCCAGCAGAAGCAATGTTTGTTCGCTCCCTCACACTACCCTAGTTAACCATAATGATCCCACCGTTGGGGACATCCAAATATATTTCACACAGCTACCTCACACAGAAATCCAAGGATTATACACCAGAGTGTCGCAAGAGGTTCGCCACCGTGCCCAAACTACGCAACAACAGTCTAACATACCTTTGGAAGTATGGGCACAGCGGATTGCATTAGTCACCGACGCAACGCATATTATTCAGGAGCAGCTTATGTAGGGCACCCATTTGGTCGAAATAGCTACGAAACTATGGACAACAGTTCGGCACCACTCTATGCTTTAGCATATCCAATAGAAATTACAAGAGGCAGATGCTACTCTGGATCAGGTCAGAACTTCCTCACCCTACAATGTCTCCACATAGTGTCTGGCCATCATGGAAAAGATTGATAACCTTCGCCACACCAATAATTTCATCGAAAAATGGTTGAATCCATGGGCCGACACTACCCTCCAGCTTGCCCAAGATGCTGAGTCTGCCATCGCGCACCTCCACCAGCTGCAAGAGTGAGTTATCGTGGCTCCAGATGGTCTTGCCTCCCTGACACATGTCAACATTGTGCAGCAAACTGCGGCCCAGTGTCAAGAAGTGCTCCCTCCACTCGTCCATGCTCTTTCTAACTTGCACACGCAAATAGAAGCCGCACCACTGTAGTGAGTCGGGAGGAGTCACAAGATTGTGTTGGTGTACTATTGGAACAGGGTCTCCTAACTGGCTATGAAACTGGTCCATTTTGAATATTTTTGATTAGATTTAGTCTAGCGTAGGGGTTTTTGGGCAAGTCAAAGCCCCGAATGTAATGAGTAAAAGAGTAAACTAGGGGTCCGAAAACCATGGTTTGCGGACCATAGGAAAGTTTAGGCTAGATTGTTATAAATAGAGGAGAATTTTGTATTGTAAAGAACAAGAATGATGAGTTATTGATGCGAATTGTTGTTTAAGTTATCTTTTTGGGTTTTAGGGAAAATAATCCTGCTGGCTATGTGCGCGGAGATCCAAGTCCAGCTGTGTGCGGACCCTGCTGCTGTGTGCGCAGGTTGGGAAGGGAATTGTAAGGAAGAATTGATGAATGAATGAATAAGAAGGATTGATAGAGAACTAAATCTGTGAATAATCTGGTGTGAATTTTTGGTAATTTTTGTGTTGTACATTTTATGTCTTTAAGCTGTGAAGATCTGTGGAAGTGTGTTTCTGGATCTGGATCTATTATGTTCTGTTTATATAATGCTGTGTTATTGTCATAAAATATATAACAATAGATCTAGCACACGTGGATGCGAACAAAGACCTAGTTAACCCTGCGCAGAACAAGGTAATCGGGGATTACAGGACCTAACACAGCTCTGCTTGCTTTACCCATCCTTTTTTAGGGTGCAGAAACCTGGTTCCAGCACCTACCCATACTACTTCGGGTGAGACTTTGACCTACGTAAGAAGGTCATTGCCGAAAGGGCCAATAGTATAGGGGTTTTTTGGCAAACCTTGCACACCTAACCTGGGTCAGGACCCCTCAAGCCAACAATGTGGCTACCTCTCTTGTGCCCGCGTTCAATGATGATGCCATTATGCATCATGTGCTGGGGGCATTAGGTCCTGATTTTCAAGATGTTTCTCTCTCGTCAAATGAAAACCTCTTGGAATATATGACCTTTTATTCGTCGCAATGAAAGGGTGTTGGAGGAGAGTTCCTTGTCTTGTGTGATGCTCCTTAAACCATGAAACACAGTGTTCCGAGGATAGTTCGTCTTCTATGTCAACCTAGTTAAAAAATGAATTAGGGCATGAGGATAGTTCTTTTAATGTGTCAACCTCGTTAAAACAATGAAACACGTTCCCGTTCAATTCGAGTACTTGTTTAGGTCTCATAAAATCCCAGTCGAGTCTTTCTCTTAATCTCGTAATTGAACCTTCGTTCCATCCACCTGTCAGTGACTAGCAGTCTACTCCAGTGAATGCACTGAAGCTTGCGAGGCATGTACCTCAAATTGAGTCACCATGTTGGGGGCATGCAAACATTTCAAGCATAGTTTGTTTCTGTTTCAAGCCTATGTAAAAATGAAACTGGTTTCAAGCATAGTTTATCTTTGTTTCAAGCTTGTGTAAAAATGAAACCATTCTTATTTTACCTCTCATGACTGTCATTTTATCAGCCCATTTTTCCAGATGAGCCTTGGTTCTCTCATTCCATTGTCGCCATATTCGCGGCCGATCATACGCCTTCACTTGATTGTTTTACCCATTCCTGAGGAACCGCTATGATGAATGGTCTTTTTAGCCAACCTCTTGAAATTTACTTGTTCTGAGTAGTTCCACCATCACCGGAACCAGTTGCTACCCTTTATACCACTCGTTCATCCAAGAGGATTCACCTTTCATCTCTTTTCTGGCTCACTAAAATTGAAAAGATTGCCAAGACTCTTCTCATTTTGAACTCGTTAAATGGCTGTGAAATGATATCTACCCAGTATACGTTTACCCTTTTTTGGGCTAGGATGGATTATTTACGAAAAAGGAATACATTAGCCTATCACGACTAAGAGGTTCTCTCAGACACACTTCTCTACCTTTTCAGATCTGAGGGACTATTCACGAAAAGGGAACTGTGGAGTTTTATTTTCTTCTTTCTTTTCAAACTCTCTAAACATGAAAATATGTCGAGTTCTTCCTTTTTCAGACTCGTTAAACTCTAATGACATGATGTTACCTGAGTTCCTCCTTCCTAGGGCTCTTAAAATGTACTAGGTTGGATTTTTCCGAAGAACAAACTTATATCACAAGCACATGCTATCCCCTTCAAGCTTGTTTTCAAAAACACTTGGGGTACTCGCCAGAAATGGCGGGGGAAAATGGAACACATTGTAGTCATGTTGGCAGTATGTCACTCTTCAACATGGCGATTGTCTGCATTCGTGTCAGGTTGGGGACATCTCATCTCGTTATTTGCCTCCATGGGTTTTGGTAATATCTTTTGACCGCTCACCTTCTCTTTGCCACGTCGCCATGACCTCAGATCCCTTGATATCAAATACTACCAAATCCAATGTCGTGCCACCAATATGTTAAAGAGAAGTTTTGCCTCTGAAATTTTCAACCTCCCTATGATTCTCTGTTGGTCTTGATTCACACACATCATATTCCTCTGTCTCATGTCGATGATGTGGGAAATAGTATGGCCCACCTTCGATCGAGGTCACTTCCTGTCGAATCTAGCTCATGATCGAGGAATTTTATCTAGAGACTCCTTTCAGGTACCCTGGAGCCTACATGCCTCAATGGCAGGTTCTTTGCATTCGATGTAAGGTCCACATCATTGGCCTTCGATCGACTGACTCTGCGGGTGTTTGGAGTTAGATCACTGTTCACATTCCGTGGATTATACCTTTAGTACCTTGAGAGCCATTACAATTATTGGTGGTTTCTCTCGCCCCTGTTAACAAATTTCATCATTGGCTGGTAATCAGATGATTATCTTGCATGTTTGACTTCAGCTCACATATTCGCATGCTAAAATTTGTACTTTGTTCAGGTCGAGATGGAGCGCAAGACTCGAGGTTTTTTCTAATAAAATCTAGGCTGCGGGTTCTTTGTGGGTTACTATGACTTATCACATGACTCTTCTGATTCGATGGCTACGACCATACCTGAGTCTCTTTTTTTCATCACTACTGATGGATGGTTGTGTCCAACAAATCTCATTGTTTATGTACTCTATTATGGATGGCTGCACCCACTCCACATGTCATGTATCAGATATACTAGTTGTATTCATACTTGTAGGTTTTCCAACAACAGTGTTTTGGTCGAACACATTCTCATAAATCATTTCACCCCTCCCTCTCTCTCGTACCTCATGCTTTAGGGGGAATCTGTTACACAACATTTTGTCACTGTCCCTACCATCCCTCGCCCTGCATATTGGAGGGTCTTTCCCATGACCTGTGAGCAGTGTCATACTCTACAAACACCTTCTTTGCATCCTTCTACATAAGGACATCATTTCTCCTGTTGAACATTTCCGCAGAAAGCCCACAAAAACCTATGTTTTGTCCTTGGCGCAGGTAGCCAGGTCACCCCTCGTGCCAGTGTGGAGGATGTACACTAAAGCCCACGCAATATGGTGCTCTATCTATTTTTTGTATCCACGCCAGCCTTTTTGGGAATTTTTTTTAACAAATTAGAGGTAGAAGTTTCCTTTAAGCACCTCAGGGATGAGTCACAGGAAGTGGTTAACCTGATGAGCCACAGATCTCCCTCTTTAGGTAGTGGTTTTCTCCTCCCATGGAACACTCCTTGAATATAGGTCTCTCTTCCATGATTATAGCGATCCTAACATCTCCCTCTCCCTCTATATAAACAGGCCTTCTCCCTTTATGAAAGCTAGTTGAACATATAGCCAAGAAGCTGAACTTGGAGAAGAGATACTATACCTGAGTAATCTCTATCGAGAACATAGAACAAGGGAGAATTTCGTAGAGAGAGCCCTGTCCAAATTCCCAACAAGCCTTTGTGAGATGTGCTCCACTATAACCCTGTTGGAGGAGACCGCAACGTTAAATCTTGGCTGTAATCTTCCTTCCTTTCATTAATATACTCGAATATGGCATTGGTTCCATCATTGTGTTATGTTTATTGATGCAATTGATTTAGTCTTCTTTGATTGATTGATAATTATGAATGCGAAATAGTATGTTGTATATCATCTTTTTTTCTTGTGTCCGTGCAGGTATCGGAGCATGAGAATGAGCGGATCTTGATCTGTCAAAGCAAGAGCGAGAGGTAGCCACTATTTCCGACAACACAACAACATAGGACCTCCGGTAAGTTATCTATCGAGTCTCCTTCCATTCGTTAACTAGGAATTGATGTTATAGCATGTATTGTTTGTGGCCAGACCCACTCTAGGGCTAGTGGGGTCACCTCTATCCGTAGAGGGGATTTACCTCACCAAAAAATTGGACCTTGAGCCTGCATGCCTCAATGGCAGGTTCTTCACATTCGACGTAAGGTCCACATCATTGGCCTTCGATCGATTGACTCTGCGGGTGTTTGACTTTAGATCATTGTTCACATTCCGTCGATTGTACCTTTAGTACCTTGAGAGCCATTGTCATTATTGTTGGTTTCTCTCATGTCTGTTAACAGCTTTCATCATTGGCTGGTAATCAGAAAATTTTCTTGGATGTTCAACTTCAGCTCACATATTCTCATGCTCGAATTTGTACTTTGTTTGGGTCAAAATGAAGTGCAAGACCCTGGGTTTTGTTTGATATAATCCAGGCTATGGGTTATTTGTGTGTTAGTATGACTTATCACATGACTCTTCTGATTGGATGGCTGCGGCCATATCTGAGTCTCTTTTGTTGATCCCTACTGCTGGATGGTTGTGTCCATACCTCATATCTCACTGTTTATGTACTCTGTTATGGATGATTGCACCCATGCTACATGTCATGTATTAGATGTATCAGTTGTATTCGTACTTATAGGTTTTCAGACAATAGTTTTCAGGTCGAACATGTTCTCATAAAGCATTTCACCCCTCCCTCTCTCTCAGACCTCATGCTTTGGGGGGCATCTGTTACATAGCATTTTGTCACGATCCCTGCAATCCCTCACCCCGCATATTGGAGGGTCTTTCCCATGACCTGTGAGCAGTTTCATACTCTGCAAACACCTTCTTTACATCCTTATACATAAGGAAATCATTTCTCCTCTTGAACATTTCCTCAGAAAGTACACAAAAACCTATGTTTTGGCCTTGGTGCGGATAGCCAGTTCACCCCTCGACTAGTGTGGAGGATGTACACTAGAGCCCACGCACTATGGTACTTTGTCACTTTGTTGTGCCTGCGCCAACATTTTTGGGAATGTTTTTTAACAAATTAGAGGTGGGAGTTCCCTTTAACCACCTCAGGGATGGGTCGCAAGAAGTGGTTAACTTGATTAGCCATGGATATCCCTCTTTAAGTAGTCGTTTCCTCCTCCCATGGAACACTCCTTGAAGATAGGTTTCTCTTCCATGATTATAGGGATCCTAACCTCTCCCTCTCCCTCTATATAAACAGGCCTTCTCCCTTTATGAAATCTAGCTGAACATATAGCAAAGAAGCTGAACTTGGACAATAGATACTATAGCTGAGTAATCGTTATCGAGAAGGTAGAACCAAGGAGAATTCCGTAGAGAGACCCCCGTCAGAATTCCCTATGAGCCTTAGTGAGACATGCTCTGTTGGAACCCTGTTGGAGGATACCACAACGTCAAAGCTTGGTTGTACTCTTCCTTCCTTTCATTAATATACTCAACTATGGTTTTGGTTCCATCATTGTGTTATGTTTATTGATGCAATTTATTTAGTCTTCTTCGACTGACTTATAGTTACGAATGCGAAATAGTATGTTGTATATCGTCTTCGTTTCTTGGGTATATGTAGGTATCTGAGCGTGATAATGAGCAGATTCGTGATCTGTCAAACCAGAAGTGAGAGGTAGCCACTCTTTTTGACAACACAACAGCGTAGGACCTCCGGTAAGTTATCTATCAAGTCTCCATCCATTCGTTAACTAGGAATTGATGTTATAGCGTGTCTTGTTTGTGGCTAGACCCACTCTAGGGCTAGTGGGATCACCTCTGTCCACAGAGGGGATTTACCTCACCAATAGTAAGGCTATCATGCATTTTAATGCTCACTGTATACTGCATTCATCAACACATTTTTCCCCTTCTCTTTCATTTATGAGTTACTCTTGGAGTATTTGGTTGTTTTCTTGTAGTAAAAAATAAATCAACTTTTTATTTAATTCTCCTATATTTTAATACATTTTCTTTGTGGCTTCAGGCGAATGAAAATGTAAGATGTTCCATGTCTTCCATTTCAAACCTCAGGGTATTCTCTTTACAACATTACCTTATATTATAGGTAATATGCACCTCTTAGCACGTTATTTCTCTCTTATTCTTATATGTTTACGGTCTGCCCGTCCTCGCTAAGTTCGGGCATTTCCGAGACCTCCATAGGGTTATAGATTTATTTTCTTACCATTATTAAATCTCTGTGGTAGCATTTTTAATGTTAATTGGAAAACACATTTCCATTGTTCTAGAATACAAAATTGGGTTTGTATATTATACTCAAGAACTTCGATTCCTCAGTCCATCTTCTCACATAAATATGTAATATAATGTTTTATTCAAATTCGTATATTTTGTGAAATGATAAATTATTTTGTTCTAGTATTCCCATTTTAAACCTTTTTTCCTATTGGTTTTATTTTACTTTGTTCACGGAAATATGAATAATTTTAATTCTTTGAATTTGGTACAGGAGTCATTATTCCTTACATGAGCATTTCCTTTCATCACAAGTCAGGATTCTTAAGGTAAGAAGTTTCTGGAGTTAGATTTATTTATTTCGAATTACGATTTATACTTATCAATATTCCCTGTAGTAAATAAATTTCCTCTTGTTAATTGAAAGTTGTATTTTCCACCTCTATCCCTCAAGTAATTCCTTATGCTTTTGGGGTTTAAAATCTATTATTATTTCCTTCTATGTTTATATTCATGAACCAAAAATAATTCGTAGTTTTTGTTTTGTGCAGGTACTCTTTACATCTTACTTGGCTTGCATGCTACTGATAGGCTTTCCTATTCAATCATAACTGTGGGTTTTTCCTCTTTAGGTTGGTCCAGTAACCCACTTGGGGATTTTTGATATGCTATCTCTGCATAATTTCCATAGATATTGTACAGTTTATTATATATGGTATAGAGTTCCCAATTTGTATAATTTAGTTATACCAACATTGAATTTGGACTGTAACTATATGGACTTATATCTTAAAATTTCCATAACTCTGTAATATGGTTAACAAAATCTTCTCTTCTTTAACGAATTTGTGGTTGTAATTCAAATGTAATACTTCCCTTTAGTTTGAATTTCAGTTCTAGTAATAATTTATGAGTTCCTCCATTGAAAATTATTACTGTCAATGTCCATCATATTTTAGTTCTAGTATTACATTATGCAGTCCTACTACAACATAGAATTTACTTGAATCTTCTAGATTCATATACACTATCATGCATATTTATTTTCATTATATAGTAATTTATTGATAGAAATTACTCATTTGTAAAATAATTCTAAGACAATAATTTTATTCAATAATAACTCTGAGAGTTAACCTAACCTCAGATTTAAACCTTCCTAAAGGTTTAGAGATTCTGAGAGTTGTTACTCTTCAAATTATTTTCTGCACAACCATACAGAAACATGCTATATTTATTATTAACTACTCTGTTAAATGTACATACCTAACAGTTCACTTCCCCTTAATCTTTTTAACCTTTCTTTCATATACAACATCTACTCTTGAAAAGATTTAATAAAGTCCATTACTACTAGTTTACTTTACCATACTAAGAATAATAATAAAATTCTAAATTAAAATGAATTAATTGGTGCAGGCCAGTTAAGGTAGACTAGGTTCCACCCAACCTATGAGATCTTTCTCCACAGCTCCCCCCGAGAAGAGATGAATTCTTCCAGCAGTAGAAAACCTCTTTTCTAACCATAATTTGTTTATTTAAGCCTGATTTACCACCAACTTGTTTCCTTAACCGCGTCCAGTTAATCAAGATGTTGGTTTCCTTTTTGCCTAGCCTTTCCTTTTTTTTCTTCCACAAAAGTACTTTAAAACTAGCTTTTCCTCTTTCTAGTTTTATTCCACCTCTTCCCAGTAACTTTCCTCTTTACTGGGGTAGCTTTTTATATTTTTATCTCCAATCTAAAATTCAATATCTAATTTATTTTCTCCAAGTATTTTTGGGGAACCAGGAAAGTCTTATGATCCTTATCCATCCTCATGGATATGGATTCCTGATCTCTAATCATTATCTAGTATTTTGACCATTAATTCCATTTCATTTTATTAATTTAAATTAATAAAATATATCCACAATAAGCATTTTCCCTCGGGTTGACTTGACCATTAGAGCCTTTGACTGCCTAAATTAAAAGCAAAAAATTAGGGACATTATATTCCATTTTTTGTCTCTCATTCTATCATTAGATGAATGTTGTCTTATTTACTTTACGTCTACAAATCTATAAATAAGTACATTGTAATACTATCTGTCCATAACCCTTTAGGTTTATAATTATATCTAATGTAATAGCATTCAGCTAAAGTACCTTAGTTTTTTGCGGAACATAGTATTAACACTGTATTTACTACAGTACTGACATTGTACAATATACATATATCATAATGTATGATACACATATATGGAACTTTACAATACACATTTAATAATATATTGTAGATGTTATTATTAAACAAGCACAGGCTACTAGTCCATACCAAGACTTTAGATTTCAGTATTTATATTGTATGCAACATTAAGCAAGAATAGATTATTAACATAACATTAATCCATATTTACAAGGTTTAATTTTGTCTATTAACTTGGACAAAATTTTGACCTAGTATTTACTAAAACATAAGAAGATAAATATAAAATCTCAATGCGTGGTGTACCAATTTGTAAATACTAATTTCCCCCCCAAGCACAAGCTTCTCCTCAGAGCTCTCCCCCAAGAAGAAATCAATATTCCCCAGTGTTGGCAACCTCTTATCACATGAGTGATGCACTTTTAAGCCCACTTTCCCTAGAAAATTTCCAGAACGACGCCTCATTATATGGGTTGTTATTTCCCATAGCCTAGGATTCGCTTTTGTCTTTTCCACAAATTTTTACTTTGAAAATCGCTTTTCCTCAACGTAGTTTTTTGTCTTACCTCTTCCCATTAGCTTTCCTCCTTACTAGGTATTTTAATTACATATTTTTCTCCCATCTAATTTTATATTTCTTTTTTATCCAAATGATTTCTTTGAAGAATTTTGGGAAGGTTTGAAATTCTATCCTATCCTCATGGATAAGAATTTTTTGAAATTAATTACTCTATATTTACAAAATTTCCACAAGTTTCATAAATAATTATTAATTTAAAATGTTTCTTCCAACAACATAATTGTTTCATAGGTCCACGTAGACCTTGGTATTATTTACATAAACATGAAAGCTATAAATCAGGGGTATTACACTCTTCTTTTGGAAGAATTTCTTTGTCGTTAGTTTCCATCACCACCCTAGTGGAGGAGAACACTATCCACCAAACCCTAGTTTCCCTAAAAGCCAGCTTAATGAAAAACAACTCTAACAATGATAAAAAATGTTATTGTGACCAATTGGTGGCCATAATAGCATCACCTTAACCCTTTATAATAACTCTAATGAAATCAGTGAATGACAAAGGGACTTTATATATTAATGATGAAGGAGATTATTTATAGTTATATTTTTAAATATCACATATATGGGACCATTACTACTGAAAATATACTCACGTGTATACCTATCGAGTAGTAACACAAACGGAATTAGCGTGCTAATTTATGTATCTTTTGTGGGTTTCCTTAATTTATAGGGATAAGATTATCTATTAGTTTATTGCATGTAGTAGAAGTCGAGAGAGACATTGAGGAAGTGCAGAGAAACAAAGGGGAGGAGAAAAATGTTGAATGGATTTTGAATTTGTAGGACGAAAGTGACAATGGATTCTCTTGAACCCATGCTCAAACACGTCATATCCATCATAGTGTCATGTCCCCATTTTTTTCTTCATGTCACTATTTTCACTTATTAACCACCAGTTCAATCATTTTGTCTTTAAATGATTAATCTACTTATAACATCATCCATAAATTTGGTTCTTAAGTAAACTTGAAGAACTCTATCTCCCTAGATAATTTCATGCAAACTAAGGTTTGACTTACAATGGTTTCCTAACCATTACATATATAATTAGTCTTTACCTATACCCTTAGTCACATTAAACCATATCCTAGCCATATACCCTTAATTGATTTGGTACGGTATAGTTGGATATAATGGTCACCAAAATATTTCATATTATTAATACCCTTACATATTTCATGGAATTTATATTACTGCCTCCTACCATATGCATATGGTCCTCTCATGTATTGATGCTATGGTTCATTTAACCCAATACACACTTAATGAAATTTCCCCTCCACGTCACATGTCTCACTCTAGACTTCACCATTTCTCAGAGGCCATGTGATATTTTTCGCTCCTAACATGGCCTTCACACGTCTCGATGCTATGGAGGGACGACTCAGATCGCTTGGGGAAGATCTAATGGTCGAAAGGGATCACGAAATACCCTCAGTGTTTACCTGGCTTACCTTTCCTCATTTTGACATTTCCGCTCACAGAGGTGGTTGTCGTGCTTGAGGTCATTGTTCCACCATTAGCTTAGACCTACATATCGATTTGACGTTTCCATGGTAGCTCTATACAGTCACAATGCCACCTCTCTATGTTCATCCTGTGCATTAGAATGCTGACTAAGGGACTCTATGGCTAGGTAGTGCTTTTATTTCCCATTTTGCTTACAACTAATGTAATTTTCATTGTTTCTCAGTTTATGAGTTTTGCACTAAATGTATAAAGTATTTTGGTATCTTATATTATGAGAATAAATAATAAATTTTTATTTTTATGGTTGCCAAGAAACCCCATGACAGGGTTAGCCCGGGCACTTGAAATCTCAAGTAAATATTTCTTTGTCACTCCTATATACTCTATTATATTTCTTTGATTTTATTTAATTTTTAAATACCCATCTCATAGTGTGATTTGTCCTACGTAGGGGAAGAACATATGGTTTTACTACGTAGCCACCAAGTTAGGCTTTTCACCCTTCTTATAGTGTAAATTTGGAAATGGTGTTGGGGGTTTTTCTTCGTCAGCTCTAGAGTGTAATTTATGTTATACCTATTTAAGTTATGGGTTAAATATTGTACATTCCATATATTCAACAGATTGTTTTCTAATATGAAATATACCCATGTCATTTTTGGTTTGGTCATTGTGCATTTGATATGTTAAACAAATTATTTTTTACATGCTATTCTACCCATTCGATTATGGGTTTTACTCTTGTACATTTGATTGTTAAACATGGTATTTTGAATTCTTTGTTTTATTAACTTTTTTGTTTTATATTTAGGAATTCGTTATGTTCACAAGAGTATCTGTGATTGGGGTTTTTTCCTCTTACTATTCCATGATAATTCTATGTTCACAAAGGTATTTACAATTGGGTTTTTTGTCTCTTACTATTCCACGATAATGCGTATAAAAATCTAGGTTTTTTTCCTCTTACTGTTTCAGGATAATGCTTATAGAAAATATGGGGGTTTTCCTCTTACTGTTTCACTGTAATGTGTATAAAAAATATGGGGTTTTAGTTCGATGTTTTTTATAGCCCTTGTTGCCTCTTTTAATTTTATTATTTTAGTATGACTGTACATTGAGTTAGCATTGCACATTTTCTACTCTACGTATACATTCTGTTTTAGTTTCTAATTTAAATTTTTGGGTTTTCCCGCCCATGTTGAACCTTCCATCCAGGATAAGGAATTGTGGGCAAAGAGAAGTGATGACCATTCCTCACGTTCCTCCTCCCACACGTAATTTCAATACCCTATGAGATTTTGGGTTTTCAATTTGCTCTTTTACATATTTAATGTGTTATAGTATTATTCTCTCACAACATTGTTTTTCTTGTATGCACAACTGGACCAATTTCACATTGTGTCAGTGTATTCAGGTAAGGTATCCATCGATCTTTACACAATGATAATTTTGATGTGATGGCATTTTGGCTTTTCTTTGGCTACTTTGTGATTTTTGTATTTATATTATTGTGGGTATGACTCTGATGTTTTGGGTTTGCATGAATTTCTTAACCCCTCCATTTTCCCATACTTACCAACTGCATCCTTTCTCAAGTTGGTAGTACATTGGCTATGCCATGTTTCTTCTTCTAGCAAGGTTTTGGGTTTAATACCTTGGCACCTTCTACTGTAGTTTCAAAATTCTAATGTTAATGCCATAAATATCCTCTAAGTATAATGAACTCTTGTAATATGTTTTCCTATTTACAACATAGTCATCACATTTGACTGTGTAACCTTAAGGATTCAAGTGTTATTTTTTTTGTTATATATGGACAGCTTGATATTTACTGTGGATCTAAATTTCATTTCCTCAGCATTTACTGTGAGGGATGTGTATGCATTTTGTAATGCTATATTAATGAAATTATCAGTTTTTGGTCTATCCTGGATACCTCCAGATGTTATGTGATTCACTCCTCTTTGATATCGTTTGATGTCTTTATTAAATTTTAATGACTAAGCATTATCTTTCATAATACAAATCTATTGGTTTAGTTTTCTATTAGATGCTAAATGCATCTATTGGTTGAATTTATTCTTAAATGCAAAGTGAAACTTCTTTTTGCATCATATTATGCTTTCACTTCTTTTTTTACTATAATAGTTAGAAATACTTTTCTTAAAAAATAAATGATAGTTCACCTTTTCATTTACACAATAGATTAGATGTACCATTCTCAGTTTGATTTATTCTTTCAAGAGAATTGAAATAACATCATTTTTCAAATTCTAGATTTGTTTTAGCTTAGTCTCTAAGTTTCAAACTTCTGCTATTCATTCCTGCAATAGATTTGTTTTAGCTTAGCCTCTAAATTAAAACATTCTATTATTCATTCAAGAAATAGATCATTATTAAATTTTCCTAACACGAACATGATTCGATGTACCTACTAACCTTTTATCCTCAAGGTAGTGTTACTATAATTATTATTTAGAATAATGACTAATGGTCACAATATTTTTTTCAGAGACATTTAATAATAAATCTCCTTTATCCCTCACATAAGTTATAAAGGATATATTATTTTTTCTTCTGTACATGTATGAATACATACAATATTGACCACGTGTTCATATACTTGTGTTTATACTTAAATATATTGTATATTTGTCTACGATATATAAATATATTGTACCTAACTCTATTGTACATAATATTGAAGGAGCATAAGGGAACTAATAGAATTAACCATTCAAGACAAAAACACAAGAAATTTAATATAAATATTCTTACATGCTACATACCAACTTGTAAAGATGGTTTTCCTCCCAACCACGAGATTCTCCTCAGATATCTCCCCCAAGAGGAGATCTATCTTTTCCCAGTTTTGACAACCTCTTGTCAAACTAGTGAAGGCACTTTTAAGCCAAATTTCCACATCAAGTTTCCATAATGACGTCCTGTTATTCTAGGCTATTGTTTCCCATAGCCTAAGCTTTTAATTTTTTTTTTTTACAAAATTTTGTTTTAAAAGATCGCTTTTCGTCTGCATTGTTTTTATTTCTTACCTCTTCCTTGTAAGTTTCCTTTTTACTGATGATTCTTTAGATAATTTATTATATCTATTTTTTTCAATTTTATTTCTCTTATAGGATTGTTTTTAGAGAATTTGGGAAAGTCTAAAATTCTATCCTATCCTCATGAATATGAATTTCCAGATATCTCTATACTTTTTCTTTACAAAATTGATACCATTTTCCTCAAAAATTATTAATAAAAATTATAATTTCTCCAACATCATAATTGTTTCATAGGTCCGCATAGTATTTATCCTATCTACATAAAAACATAATAGTTATAAATGAGGGGTATGACATAGTCCCCCCCCCTAGAACAAAATCATCATCCTAAGTGTTACCAAAAAACTGTTTATTATTTTAACATTGTTTTTTTTTTTTTCTGAACAAGACTAATTCTATTAAAAAGAAAACATATTGTACAAACAGAGCTTGCATGCAAGCAATGCTGAGAAGCAAGGGAGCTAGAGGTGGAAGGCTAACAACCTCGCTCCTGAATAAATATTAAGGAATGAACAAGAGATAACAAGGAGAGTAGAAAAACAAGAGCTAGACAAAGATATCTACCTAGAGTGGGTGGAATCTGCGAGACATAATTTTTTCCCTTTTTTCTTGCTTAATTTGACCCAGCCATTAGAATTTGGCTAGATCGCGACCAGCTATAGAGTATTCTGCGTTAAGGGCGGAATATCCTTATCAGAATCAGAGGAAGCAGATTCATGCGAGCATTTCTGAGAGAACAGAGGGGCAGAGGGATCCGTGGGATTGACTAGGGGAGCGTCCATCGGAGTCTCAACATTCTCCCCATTTGCATCAATTTCTTCTTCATCCGAGCTAGAAGAGTCTGTGTCCTCCATGGGGGGAGGAGGAACACAGGGATTCCAGCTCTTGGATTTGGATTTGCGATTCAGATTTTTCTTTTTTTCTTGGAACTGAGAGCAAGTATTTTGGAGATGCCCCGTTTGATGACAATGGCGACATCTGAAGGCCGTATTCTCATAATCCAAAGTTTGTGTCCAATGGAAGTCCCCAAATTTGAGGTTGATCTGATCCGATAATCCTTTACTGATGTCTATTTCCGCACACAATCTGCCATAGGTGTAGAGACCCTTCTCCCTTCTTGAGGTGTCTGTGGCAAGATATTGGCCTAAGGAATCACCTATGGCTAAGAAAACAGAGAAGTGCCATAGATGCGCCGAAAGGTTTAGAAGCCTAACCCAAATGGGGATTTTGGTGATGACAACTGTAGAAAGGTCGAAATATGGAAACCATGGAGTGATGAAGAGCCCAACCATGCCCCAGAACCAAGGACCTCCATTTAGGGCTTTCTGGTAATCTTCATTTGAATCAAAAGCCATAGTGAAGAAGCCTTTCAAGCATAGGTAGATCTTGCTTTTATTAGTCCAGTTGGAGTGGATCCATTGGTATAAATATGTTGTACAAGGCCATAGGCCATTAAATATGCATATGATTGCGGTATCAGCGAATGTCTGATAATAATCGATAAGCGCAAGATGAGAGAGTTCTATAGAGGGAATTTCCTCCAATTTATCCACTAGAAATGGCTTGGGAACCATGGCTAGCTGAGCAGCTTTCGAAGAGGTCTGAGGATGGACTGCATCTTTGTAAGAGAAAGGAGGCGCATAGGAGGTCTACCCAAAGGACCCTCGTCTTAGCCTCAGTGTTAAAATAATAGAAGCATCTCTTTGAATACAGTTAAAGGAGAGGGGAAAAGGTTCCTCTAACTATTTACCTTTATACAGTAATCTTTGATAATAGGAGGGAATCCCTAGCCGAAGTTATAGCTTTCTTAAAAGCTCCTGTACAAGATCTGTTGCATGCAGCCATTGCAACATCGTTTTACCAGAGAGGAGGGTGATTTGGATCTGAAATGCAGGGGCTCCTATTGGTAGATTTGGCTGGCCCAAGAGGCAAGACTGCTTCTTGCATGGGGAGAAAGTGGGATCTAAGGCCACATTTTCTTGGAGCTCATGATCCCTGTAGATATGGCTTTCTACAACATATTCTGTCCAGCTTTCTATCACCCCACTGCTGTGGAGAAGCGCTTTTACCTGGGCAGTCCAAAATGCAGTCAAGACTATAGTGAAAGCTCCCAATCCCTTGCCCTCAGTGGTGCCGGTGGCTATCCATAGAGTTGGAGAGTAATCCCAAATCTGAACTCTAGCCGAAACCCTTGTAACTGTAGCAAGAACAGTGGTGGTATGGCTACCGGAAGCCTCCATGAGAAATGTGCCATTGCCGTTAGCGTCCTCATATTTGCAGGTGGGTTTAAACCTTGAATCTACAAACATAGCCAAATATGTTTCCGAATGGGTGAAACGGTGCTGCGTGCTGTGCATTTTCTGAGCGTGGAGACTCCAGGAGATCGCGGCAAGGAAACTTGCAGAGCCTGCGTGCTCTGCCTTGGTGTCGGCGGCTACAGAGCTTACCAAGACCGAGGAAATGAAGGTAATGGCGGTGGACATGGCAATTATGTTTTGCAGAGCTCAGGGATCCCTAATTTTCCAGACAGGTATAGACAAGAAATTTTTAGGTGAAAACCCTTTCAGGAGGAAAATCATCGAATTATTCTTTTAATAGTGTTGGGAATGATTTTTTCATGCTTTATTTTTGCTCCCATGTAGTCGCCTTAGGTGTAAAGTTCTTCCATTTCACTTTGTCTTGAGCGAATGTTCTATTCCACAACACAGTTTCTTCCCCTCCCAAAATACGATGTGGCTCTAGAAGAAATTACCCTTTTGTTTCCAACTGTATCAAATTGGATTCAACCATGTGAGAAGGATCACGAATATATTTTTAAAATAACGAAACATGAAAAACATTATTTACTCTAACATGACTAGGTAGAGCCAATTTATATGCTACTGGTCCGACTTGTTCTGAAATGTCAAAGGGCCCACAGTATCAGGGTGCTAACTTAGCATAAATACTTGCGTGAAGCGTAGTCTTGATGTTTCGGGAAATAATACCCTAAAGGTCTTTGGTTGAAAACCTTCACAGATCAGGGGCATTCCATTCAAGAAGCACTCACTTAACCAACTTTTATACTGAAATCTAGATACTACTGGTCGCAGAACTTACTTGAAAGCTCCTTGGTTGATGTATATCCCACAGGGTACAAACCCCCTGCAACACTTTATGCTCTAAGAACCATAAATCCACAAAGAACGAACACAAAAATATAGTTGAACAACATATATAGTTCCAAGATGTCAATTAAAATCATCCATAATATCATAAAAATAATATTATATGTTCAATTAATGATCATTACACATGTATAAATCATCATAAACAAGTAATCATCGCGAACAAGATGGATGTTCTTATGGTGAATGACACGTATAGTAATCAAAATGTGGAGAGATCACCTGAATCCTGCCACGGCCTTTGAGCATACCGTCCTCTGGATCCATCCATCCCTAGCCTCACAAGGATTCCTCCAAGATGTGTGCACAATAGATATCATATAGGGTGATGAACATCTTCAAGGAAACAAGGGTTTCCTTAATATACCTAGGAAGTGTAGGAGGCACAGGAATATCAGACTTGAATAGGGCTCCAATAGAGTATAATATCTATATTTTTCTCTCTCCCTTAGACCATTCCTTTGAGGGCCTTTTATACTCTCTCAAATTAGTTTCTATAATTAAGATAAGTTAGGCCATACGTTGGGGTGGTTAATTTACTGGAATTACCATCAAACCCACCTCAAAAATAGGGAAAATATATATGTTTTAATAATTAAAAAGGTACACACAGATATCGATGAATGGACTCGCGTGCATACGCGGAAAAGTCTGGGCAGAGTCACGTATGGGTTTTAAGATATTGTTTTTTATGAAAATGTTCAAGTCTGAGTGGAAAGGGTGCCCAAGGCCAAAGTGTAAATCATCAAGTACATGAAGGTGATAAATGATACTATAATAGATGCCCCCTAATATATGAGTTTAGAAGGGGTACATGATGGCCGAAATACATTATGTGCGTAGAAAGAAACTTGCAAGGACTAGAGAGGACCTCACCAAATTTCAGCCTGCCAAAAAACCAGTGAGAGAGATCAAAGAGATAGCCCATGTCTGATGCGGGTAGACCCATGCTTAGTGAAAGAAAAGCATGTCTGCATATAAATTACAAAGAGGATCCAAAATGTATACAAGTATAGCTGAAAATGTAAAGTACATAGTGAATCATCTGATCACTTCCCAGAAGTACAAGTCAAAATCAGGTCCAAGTATCACATATAGAAGACTAATCAATGATGATGTAATAGATGTATGATCACAAAAGTCACAACTGAATCTCCAAGTACCAAATAATGAGTGGTGGAAAAAATGGTACAACACGCAACTTGGGAGTCAACATATAGGATGTTGTTGTAGTGAAACTGTAACATATAATGGTGGACGGTGTCACTGGTAGAAAACAAACGGAGCTGTCTAAGTGAACTCAATTATGCTGATGCAAACCTGAGGTCTTCGCTGATCACAATGGTAGAATTCTACATGATGGGAATAAATGAGCTGAAGGTGACCATGTGAGAAATCGTTTGATTACCGGCCATTGATGTATAGTATTAACAAATGTGAGACAACCCACCGATAATGATAATGAGTGTCAAGGTGCCCTAGTACAATCTAGCAAGTGTGAGTAAATGAGTTGAGGTTGAACACTTGAAATAATATATCAATAAGGAGGCAATGATATATTCTCACTGTCGATAGCGAAGAGTCTACCACTAATGACTGCAAACCCTAAGGTACTGACAAAAGGAATCTAGACCTTATTTCTAGAGAAATGAGTCAGATTCGATGGGAAACGATCTGCTGGAAGGAAGGAATTAAAGCATCCCACATTAGTCCAGCGCGAGTGTAATCTACAGGCCAATATTTGGAAGGAATCAGATGAGTTAGAGTGAAGTAACCAACCCGAAGTACATTTTAGGCATGCAAATGATGAAGCTGCTGCACGACAGAAACCCTATGAAGCAACCAATAATGAAAGTTGACAAAGAGGCGATATATCCACCGATAGGTTCAAATGGAAATCAAGGTACTGCATGAATCCCAGGTGTGATAATGTGAGCTAATGTCGAACACAAGGGAAACCACTCAGTCAAAGACCCATGATGGTGATCAAATGCTGAGCCGAAGGTCACCTATAAATGATGTAAATAGGGCTAGGGTGTAGCTCTAGGTTTTCTCTTAGAGAAATATGTCGTAGTTGATGAGAGGAAAACCCGCCGGAAAGAAGTCAATGGAGACCTTCTCAAACCAACATGAGCATAGGACCAAACATATGATGTGATAGAACAAGATACTGACAAGATAGGGAAGGCCGACTGAAAAATGAGTCAAGAGACACTGCAGAAAGGATGACTCAGGTTAACTTCCCTTCAAAAAAAGCATGACTGATGTTGACTATGGCAGCAATCGATAACTTTGTAGAGGTTTTTCATGTAGGAGGCATGGAAAAACCCTCCATATGATTGGAAGTGATAACAAACCGGGGGAGAACTGACTCATGAAAAAAGGTTATTGCTTCTCCTAAGTCAAAAACTAAAACCATCCCAAATGAAGGAAAGACATAGTTTTTTGTGCTTTGTTCAAGGGCAAAAAAACTAACACTGTAGCTGCCATCAAAATATGAAGTAATATCCCATTTTCGCTCTTTTTAATATATATATATATATATATATATATATATATATATATATATATATATATATTTTCTTTTTCATATTTCAAAGCCTAAAAAATAATGATAGAACGAGTGTCATGAAACAGATGCACTAGTTCCTTGAATAGGAGCAATCCTATGCTCAATGCAAGGTGGTGAGAACTGGTAAGTGATACTCAAAGGAATGTTCCATCCATGGGTAACAAGGTGTCAACTCGCAGTAGGTAAGTGATTGCATGGTTAACTTGTACAGAAGGTCATGGTCAAAAGATGGCTTAAACATTGAGTTGAAATGAAGCCAGCTGAAGGACAAGATAAACAAGTAGTCAATATGCAATGCAGTAATATAACTCGAAAACATAAGGGAGCTTCTATGGTAATGGCCAGAAAGGTGATAGCAACGAAGAGGAAGAAGAATGAAGCTTCAACACATATGTCATGGCGAGACGAAAGAGGAATATCAAGCCTACATAAATTGCAGCATGGGCGACAAATGCTAGCGAGGAACTAACTAGGAAGCCCATGTAAAGGAAGGCTCTACCACCAAGTCATGATTAAAAAGTCAGCGAGTGAAATGGGTTAACTACTCATGACATGATGGGATCAACCCTATGGCAAGTGATCAGAATGGAGGCTAGTATGCAGAATGCAACAGAAAATGGGTTACCTAACCTATATGAAAGCTCAAAATCATATACCTACCATGACAGGTTAGTGGTCATGGATTTGAATTAAAAACAGAAAAAATCTTGAACTCAGCAAAATGTTCTTGAAAAAAAAAATTACCTTACCCAACACTTACAAGAAAAACGGTTATATAGCCTCAAAATGATTCGAAAAAATAAGAAAAAAGACATTTTGCAAAATTTTTCCAAAATCTGGCTATAAATACACCATTTACATCATATTTGGGTCATTTTCACATTGCAAAAGTGGAGAAGGGGCTTTTGAAGCAAGAATTCCCTTTCTCAAAACTGGAGAAATCAACCATCAAATCTCGCAGAATCAACTAGGTAAGCTCTAAATTCATCTTTGTCATCAATTTCATTCCATTTTAAGATAAAAATTTAGAAATTTGACCGGAGGAAAGATTTTTTTTGATGAAACACTTTGCGCATACGTGGGTTCATGTGGACGAACTTGTGTATGATACACGACTGTGTGTAAACGAAGTCGCGTATGCGTAGACCGAAAATTTAAAAATTGAACCTAATGAATGATTTAATGAATTTTCTTAGGATTTCTATTAGCTGGAGGGAGTGTGAAAATAGTACCATCGACAGTGAAGTGATGGAAGATCAAAATTCGCTCAATAACCTTTGAAATTGTGGATTGCTCAAGTTCTTTAAAATGCCAAATATGAAAAGTAATGTGTGGTTTCTCCAAATTATGGTAGATCACTAGGAGCCAGAAGAAGACTGCTTCATGCTAGATCAAATTCCAATACACATAGAGGTGGAAGACATATATTTCATCACTAGACTCTCTCGGAGAGGATATCCAGTAGATTTTCACGGAAAGCCTTTGGGAGGGCTTACTGTGGAACATGACATCTAGGTTTATTGCATAGAGGAGTCTCAAAAAGTGGGTGCACAGATACCAATTAAGGATGTGAAAGAACTATATATGAAATCCCTCCTTTTCACCATTGGTAGAGTAGCAGGATCTTCTTCTCTACATCAAGCTTTGAGGACACAAATGGGCATTGTAGTAGAATGTTTGATTCACCTTTTTGATTGGTGCACAACATTGCTTAGAAAGATGAAAAGACAGTTGACTTCGATCCAAAAGGAAAAAACTAAACATTTTGGGTATGGAACTATTTTTCTAATATTCTTCTTTAATAGGATTCCAGGGCTTTGACCCAAAGTCATCTCAACCATCAGAAGCCTAGAGATCCAAGAATAGCCCGGTGGGCTAATATGATTAAGGGATTGGGGGGAGTGAAGTTCCCCGAACCACTTGGGATGACGAGTTCTTCCAATGGTGGGAGGAACAAGTTATCGACATGGAAGATTATCGCTATGCTAGGATGAATTGTCATGGTGATACAAATCTAGTCCTTCCACCCAGTGCAACATGGGGCGCAATTGGTGAGATTGCAATTTTTTATTTTTTATTATATTATTTATTTATTTGTTTTTCCAAGATATGATAATGAGAATTTTTTTTTATGAAACTCAAATTACTTACAATATTATGATTATCATGATATAGATATGGGACCAATCAGACCTGAGGCATACCCAAGGCACAAGCACCACAGAGGTGAGGTAGATACTGAAGACCCTAGTAGGACACTTCATGTCGTCCATAGGAACTTGGAGATTTTGACTCACCAAGTGCCTATGTCTACGGTAGAGGACCTACCAGAGGCTATCCAAAGATGGGTAGTCGGAGTACTACGAGACTGGGTGTGGTTATTTCGTCATGTAGCGACTGCTATCGTTTTCTATAGGAACATAAATATTGGGCAGGGACCACATGATTAAATTTATAGATTTTATCGAATGAATGTAATATATTTTTGATACTGAATATGATCGATCATTAGCCCTAATTTTGTAGGACAAATGGGTCCAGATTTTCTATCTTTTTTAACACTCCGATTATATATATACAACGGTTTATATGTTGTGATGACTCAAATGTATGAAAAATGAATGATGTATTTGATTTATTGATTAAAGTATTGAATGATGAATATTCCATTCAATTGCTTCATTAGCGAATAAGTCTTCCATCCAATCTTCAGCTCGAGGAATGTGAATGAATGTTATAAATTGAAATGATCTTTGTAACAAACATATCTTCAAAAGCAATATGTGAAAAAATGGGTCTCGAACCCAATATGTGTTGTTCAACTACGAAACCACCAGCTAGGAGTCCAAGAAAACTACTAATGAATCAACACCCAGGGATGTTCCTTACAAGAGTAGATAAACCACTGCAGTGTATTCTACTACATTGTTCGAAGTAGGACTAATGCAGACACCTCCTGAAACAAACAACTGACCGGATAGATAATCAATTACCCAAGCCGTGGAAGCCAAGTTCAAGGTATGTCTATAAGTACCATCAGTGAAACCAAAATGACTCATGATATTCAACACAACCTGCCAAAGAAGATCAAATGCATCATAATCACACCATAATTGGAAACCTAGATATGTACAAAAATAAAAATATATAAAAAAAGCATGATGTTAGGCCAAAGCCTAAGCATAATACTTTTTCAAATAGAGCCCATTTCTTGTCTCCGACAACTCATTTCCATCAAAATCAATCAAGGCATAATCTCCTTTCTTGAGGAACTTTTTAGCGATGAAGGGGCCATACCACATAGATTTGAATTTTCCATCTCCCAGAGCATCATTCTCTTGGGCATAAGCCAAGACAAGGTCTCCTTCGGGGAAAACCGTAGGTTTGACTGCTTTATCGTACTGAACCTTTACTCATTTCTTATGAGCCTCATTCATCGTGGCGGAATCCCAACGGTGCTCATCGAGATGTTCCAAATGAAGGAGACGTTCTTCGAGACTAGAAGTGTCAGGAAGAAGTTCTACAGCTAGATTAAGAGAAAGAATTTCACATTCCATGGGAAATATAGATTCCAACCCATAAGCCAATTGAAATGGAGTAAAACTGGTTGCAGTTTTGACAGACATCCGGTATGCCCAAAGCGCAGGATACAACATAATGTGCCAATTGGATTGAGCTTTATCAATTTTTTGTTGATGAATTTTCTTCAATAATTTGTTTATGGCTTCCACTTCTCCATTTCTTGAAGATAATACAAAGATTAGTTTTCCTACCAGAAACCTAATTTCAGAGCCAATTCAGCCATCATGTTGTTTTGAAAGTGACTGCCATGATCAGTGACAATCTCTTTGGGAAGACCAAAGTGAGAAATGACCTGATTGAAGAGGAAAAGAGCCATTGTCTCACCATCATTCCCAAAATTAGGCATAGCCTCGACCCACTTTGTGAAGTAGTCTTCAACTATAATAATTTACTTGTATCCTTTAGCCGAAGGCAGGTTACAAGTAGTATAATTAATACCCCACTTTGTAAATGGGCTGACAGTGATGATAGCAAAGAGAGGAGCTAGATGAGCACATATATTTCAATTATAAACCTGACACAGATGACACTTTTGACTGACTCCATACAATATTTGAAAATTAAATGCCAAAAGTATCTTCCACATAAGATTTTTGGGCTGTAGAAAGCCCAGATAAATGACCACCAGAAGCTCCACTGTGGCAATCATTCAGCACAACCTCAGCCTCTTCAAGATTTAAGCATTGTCTAAGGATTGAATTGACCCCATGACGATATAAAGTGTCACCAATAATAAAGTAACTTTTAGCTACGTGACGTAACTTACAGTGCTCATCTTTCGAAAAATTCAAGGGAAGCTTCACAGTCTGGAGATATACTATGAGATCCCCATACCAGGGATCCTATGAAGAAAAGAGAAAAATATGTTCATTCGAGAAGGATTCATCATAAACCATCTCTTCTCCACAAGGAAACTTAGAAAATAATTCTACAAAAACCAATCATTTCTTGGACTTGGCAGACATAAACTCAAGATCAAATTCTTGCAAAATCACAATCCATCAATTTTGTTTGCCCCCAATCACTGGGCTACTGAGAACAAACTGAAATGGATTGACTGCTGCCAAAACATAGGTTTTTCGAAGAATAATGTAATGTCTGAGCCGCTGCACAGCATGGATAGCTTCTAAAGCAAGATTCACTATCAGAGAGTACCAGAGCTCAGGTCCTACCAAGCCTCGACTAAGGCAGTATATAACAGGCTCTGAAAGAGCATCATCCTCCTGAAACTGAACCATACCAATGGTAGATTCTGCTACCGTGAGATACAAGAGGAAATCCCTGCTAAAATCAGGTGGAGTCAGTATAGAAGCAGAGGTCAATGGTTTTTTCAAAGCATCAAATGAGAGTTGAGCAAAGTCATCCCAAAAGAATGGAACTGATTTCTTTAATAATATCATAAATCCTTTTGTAATATCCCCATAATTTACGATAAATCTCAGTAGAAAATTAGCTTTTCCTTGTAGACTTTGAATTTGACAGATAGAAGACAGGGGAGGAAACTGAAGTATTGCCTCAACATTGAAGGGATCTACCCGAATGCCTTCCGTAGACACAATAAATCCCAACAACCAACTAGATGTGACCGCGAAAACACACTTTTTTGGATTCAACCTGATTTTGTAATACCGACATTTTTCAAATACTTGAAGGAGGTGAGAAGGATGATCAATTCTCTTGCAAGAACGAGCAGCTAAATCATCCAAGTATGCCTCGATAATATGTTTGATGTCATGGAAGGCATAAGACATAGCCAGCTGAAAGCTAGCTCCAGCATTTTTAAGGTCAAAAGGCATTTTCTTGTAAGAAAAGGTACCCCAGGAACAAATAAATGCAGTGCTATGCTGATCTTTAGGACATATAGTAATTTTATTATATCCAGAGAAATCGTCCATGAATGAGAAAATCTGATTTCATACACACTCATCGATAATCTGATCTATAAATGGTGTGGGGTAGTCATCTTTAGGAAATGCCTTATTTAGGTCCCTGAAATCGATGAAGACTCGAATTGTTCCTTGTTTATTGTCCACAGGAATTGGATTTGAAACCCACTCTGTCAAAGGAATTGGAAAAATGAATCTCACCAGAAGCAGCTTATCCACCTCAGCTTTGATAGTTGCTGCCTTTATAGGGTTGACCGGACGAATCTTTTGCCTAACAGGCTTAGAATTTTCGTACACCTTGATATCATGTTAGACACTAGATGGATCTATACCATGCATTTCCTCATAATACCAAGTGAACACATCCCTAAAATCTCGAAAGAGACCAGTGTAAATTTGAATCTCTTTAGGGGAACATTAAGCTCTGATGAAAATATTCTCTATAATGTTGGGATCTCTGGAAATTTTCACCAGGATAGTAGGAGAAATCACAGCCATGTTCCCTTCAGAAAAAAACCAGTGTTGGTGATAAAGGGTTCAGGACCAGGTGAATAGGACCAGAACACAGATGACTAGGAAAACTTGATTCAACTTCGCTCAAATATGGTAGAAAGTAAGACCGATGATGCAATTCATCCTAAGGTCTCTTTACACTAGTCATATCTTGCAGGATGGCCTCTTTAGATGGAAGAGTGGCATCAAGGCAATCCTGCACCGAAGATGAACTAAGAGTCCAAGCTGGGGCCACATCTCCATCCAATTCCTCCAGGGAAAGAGAAACTGAAATGGACTCTGCGGAGTCAACAATAGAGCTATAAGAAATCTCAGTTGTAGACATTGGAAATGCCATTCCACCTACTTTACCTTCTACTAATGTGGAGGTAGGAGAAGGTAATGTCCAAGGATCCGAAAAATAATGAGTTCTAAAAAACTCTCTTCGAATAGGAGCCTTGGAGGATGAAATCACATTGATATGAATCGAAGAAGGTGGAACATCAAAAGTAGCCATCAAAGAAGAATACATCCCAACCCCCAGATTCTCAATAGGAATTTTGGTACCCTTCACCAAAGGAATGGTTGAGTCAAAAGATGCAACTTGATCTATAGGAGAACATTCCATTTGGTCAACTCTGACAATTCTCCATTCGTGAGGGAAAAAAACAATACGAAATAATGATGATGCAATAGCATCCATCTCATAGATCCAGTTTATCCCCAATAGAAGGTTATAGTATAAGCTTGCATCGACTATCTCAACTTTGATATTAACAATTTTTCCCCCAACACAGATGGGCAAAACCAGAACAATACCATGCAGCCTGTGAGAATGACCGTCAAACGCAGTCATAAGAGTGGTTGAAGGAACAAATGCAGGAGATCCAATACCCTTCTAGCATGCAAGAGACATTACACACGTGGAAGCACCTTCATCAACGACCTTTCGAAATATATTGAATTTTTGATAACTCGATCTGATATGGAAAGCCATATGACGAGGGAGTCTCTTTTTAAAATTTAACATATCAAATGTAATAATTAGAGAATTTTTTGGATCTACAACTCCAATAGCATTGAGCAAAGCACTTCACTGAGTAGGACAAGACTGAAGCACGTCTAATGCAGACATGGCATAAGGACTCTGAGCTAGATCTTCTACAAATGAGTAGTTCTAGGCGGCCTAGGAATTTTGATTAATCGTCTTATGTTTTGAAGATGCCTTCGACATCTGAGGTATAGGCTCAATAGTAGGTCTCGTAATATGAAGTTGCTCAGCACTATCAGTAGTACCCTTAGCTTTCGAAGACTTAGCTTTGCCATAATCACTAGATCTCGTAGAGATATATGCACGAGCACTCATCATGTATATGTTTAACACATTTTCCCCTTCCTGGCTGCCCCTAGAGGGAGCTCCAGTATTTTGAATCATGCCATAAGTTAATTGCTTCCCTTGGGGAAAAGGGTTTGTCAACACAACTTGGGAACTAGAAGAACCCTATTGAGCTAACAAGTGTTTCGCATCTTGAATTTTAGGGCAAAGGTGTGTAAGATTGTCTCTAGTGAAAAATTTGCATGGAAACTTCACTTTCCTTTTATTATCCTTTTGACCCTCTCGAACATGATCATTGGTTTTTTTTGCATTCTCCTTCCCATCCTTTCTTTTCTTATTGTTATTCCATCCTTTATTCTTCCCATCGGATTGTTGATTTCCTTTGGTGTTGGAAGTCTGGAAAACATTAATTTCGAAGGATGGGGAAGGAGTTGACACTGAAGGTGCAACTTGACTAGAATAAGCAGATTGTATAAATAACTACTACAATTAACTAAGCAGGTTAGCTACACCACTATCGATCGAATCAATAAGCCCATCACCATGAGGACCAGGTTTAGTTTTGGATAAGTCCAGTATGGAGTGAGGAGCATACAGAAAAAAATTATTAAGGACTCTAAACTGAGAATAAATTAATTCTAATTGTTGAGCCCTGAAAATAGCCTGCTTTTCAGAAAATACCACTGAAAGGGATACATATTTAGAAATATCTAGCTACAAAGACTTCAAAAACCATTCCATAAGGAATTCATTTGAATTATGGGCTTTAATGAGCCTCTTCCTTCTTCGCCATTCATGAATATGATCAGAGATGTGAGTTTCCTTATCCTGCTAAATATGGGCCATTAGTTCAGTCCTGGCATCATAACAGATAGGTAACTGAAAGTGGTTTAAGAACATGGTAGCCAAAACTCCAAACGTGGAAAAAGTACCCCCAGTTAACTCAATATACCACTTGGTTGCATTTCCAGTTAAGGTGCATTGAAATAAACTCAACCTAATCGAATCATTAATGGGGGATTTTAATGAACACCATAAATGGAATGTGGTGATATGATCTATCAAATCCTTTCCATTCTTCACTTAAAATTTTTGAATGTCTGAGGGGAGTTTCATGGGGACCGGAGGCAATTCCAAAATATACCAAATTGGATTGTTAGTCAATTTCGACAAATATGGAAAGTTTAACGTTGCCAAAAATGGTAAGCGAGGAGGAGCTTGGGAATTCCATCCTCCATAGGAAAGATTCCCAACATTCTGAAAAGAATACTCTGGATTTTTTGAGGCATCGGGTTGCCAAATATTGTTCATAGAGAATGCTGGGCCATAAGGAAATCCTTGCGACCCAACATCCAGAGAAGGAACCCCCCCCCACAACATAGAGTTACTACACATAGGACCATTCCCTTTCTTACAAGAGAGAAACTAATTCCCTGATCCCAATGCTGTAAAAATAGGGTTCCAACCTGTAAAGGTATTAGAACTTTGAACTCTAGACCATGGATTGAAACCTTGTGTCTGAGAAGGAAAAGAAAGTATCCTAAGGAAGGGGACGAATGAGGGATGTGCCCACTTCCAAAGGGGAACCCTTGAAATGAAGATGATCCACTAGCCATAGAGGGTATGGGTGCGGATGCAGCTGAAGCAACAGAAAGGAAGAAAGAAGGAATCCCACTAGTGGGCATTCCAAATGAAAAGGGACTAGATTGTGAAGCCTCTGCTTGGGTGTAACCAGAGCCCAACACATCAAGACTATAATTGATTGTAGATATAGCAATAGTGCCACCTCCTTCTACCGAAAGAGGTGTCTGAACACTTGAAGCGCTCACAGCCGAAGTTGTGTTCCCAGTCATGGCCATCGAAAGGTATGAATATGACGGATAAGGACTTTCTAGTATCTGAGACTCGGGTCCGATGTACTGAATGATGAAAGGATAACTAGTAGGAAGAGGAGATAGAAGAGACTCAACAAGCTCAGGGACTTCCTCTACTTCTACTTCTTCTGGTGGAAGTAAAACTCTTGAGATGAGTGAAGCACTTCTCTCTATACTGACACCAACACCAAAACCACCCACAAAAAAAATAAGTCATGACGAAGGATCTCTCTCCACTGCGTCTTAAACCACTGGGTGAAAATCACCCTCCGAATTACTCCTACACCTTCTTGAAGAAGGCTTGGCACTCACAGGAGACAACCCACAAAGCCTCCTTGTTTGATGAGGCAATCGATCAACCACTTTAAGAGATTTATTCTAGACTCAAAAAATATATCAAGCTAAGAAATCTAGGAGTAAAGAGCACACTCTTATAAGTTCCTAAGATACAACCAGACAAGCAGCTCTCAGATATTTTTGCTTCAAGTGATGAGGACCGAACACCAAAATAAGAGAAAGAGAAATAATAGGACCTCTCGAAAGTAGTTTGGAGTAATTACGACCCAGGCCTACTAGCGAAGGTAATAGAAATAGTTACGCTGACCTGCTAACAACAACCTCTGTTGGTGCAAGTCCCCAAGCTTCGCAAGGGCACCCTCCAGAAGTACTGATGGAAGTGATGCAATGTCTACCTCAGATACCACGGGTATTCCCCCCCGCAGTCAATTGTGTGTTCCCTAGGATAGGCAACTATGGGCACCAATCCATGTTGGCAGCCAGGCGGAATGGTCTAGGTCACGACTCAGTAAATAAGAGAGGGGTTATCTCTCTTCTCTGCCTGCACTATCCCTCGCGCTTGACTCTCTAGAGGAGATATTTCCCGGTCCACTTAACGGTGTTGGATTTCACTCATTAATATACTTCTATGTTTAATAGTTTGAGTGGCCTTGGAGAGTTAACTCTCCACACTCCTAATCCAAGGCCCTACAACCTAGCTAGTTGATGTATAATTTAATGACAATAATACAAAAACTACTAGTTGCTTTTAATTATATCTCTTATTTTAGATTGGCTGTTATTTAAGTCAAGGGTGCATGGAAGTGAAAATAATGGTTTTTTTATGACACAAAAGAAACCAATGAAAACCAAACTAAATGCAAATGCAATGATTTTCTTTTGATGAAAACTAATTTCTACATAGGTTCTACAAAACTGATAAGAAAAAACTTTATTTTTTCTTTTCAGACACTCACACTTCACACAATTTAGAAATTTACGAAAAAACACTAAAAATGCTCATATGCACTTAATGCAAGCTACCAATGATATGCAAATCCTAAGATGCTAACTCTAAATGAGAAAAAGGAAGTCTCTAGAAAAACAAAATTCAATCGCTTTTTGATAGATGACAAGGCTAGTTCCAAAGCAAAACTCTTATGTATAATAATGCCAAAATGCACTTGAAATAATAGAGAGAAATCAAGAAGAGACTTCCTTTCAAACGAAGTCAAGAACTAAAGATTAGAAACTAACAAAAAGCTTCAAATATGAAATGAAACTGTAAAAAAACTGAAAGTAAAAAGCAACTGAAAATGAAAAATGTTTAAATTGGGATTTTCAACTTATAAAAGAAGGAAAAGACATTTCAAGAAGACAAATAGAAACTATCAAAGAACTAAATCAAGAAAACATGAATTCCAACCAAAGGATTCAAAGTGCTCAAGCCCACCATGCTATTTTCATAGTGACACTTATATGAGCAATAAGGAACAAGAAAATCAATCAATCAACTCACCACAATAGCACAATATTGCAGCGAATAGCAACTCAAAAAATAAAAAAGAGACCTTTCAAAATTTTCAACAAGACAACTCTATGAAATCAAGAAAACCAAACTATGCCAAGAAGGAAAAAATCAAATGTGAAGCAACGCATAGGGCTAAGAAGAGAAAACGAGCAAAGGCTCGTTGTTATGACTACTCAGGATAGCCAAGAATCTTCAGGGAAATATCTTGGTGCCTAAGCCGCAATTGCAAACACACAAAACAAGGATTTCACCAAATGGATAGGTCTTCATGCAAGCAAGAGAAAAACAGATGCAAAATCACTCTAAACACAGTCCAGAGACCTTCAAGATACTACAAGAATAGATCAACACATACAGACAAGAGCATAGGGGCCAGAAACTAAAAATTTCAAATTTTCCCATGCATACGTTCTTTTGTAGTGAGCAACAAGCATGCATATGCCACTATAACAAAGGAAACTCGCATATACGTGGGTCCCTTTGGAAAAAACAACGTTTATACGTGACTGTGAAAAGAAAAAATTGCGTATGAAAATGAAGATAAGGAAAAAAGAAAAAATCAAGCCTGATCAAAAGACCAGGTCTTATGTCTGATGGAAGAAATACTTGCTAGACTATAAAAAGTGACAGAAACTATTGGGAACCTACAAGACAGATGAAACAACCCAAACGGGAAAATCACAAGAACATGATCCCCAGCGGAGTCACCATTTCTATTTCGGGAAATAATACCCTAAAGGTCTTCGGTTGACAACCTTCACAGATCAGGGGCATGCCATTCAATAAGGACTCACTTAACCAACTTTTATACTGAAAAATAGATACTACTGGTTGCACAGCTTACCTAGAAGTTCCTTTGTTGATTTAGATCCCGCGGGGTGCAAACCCCCTCCAACAGGGAAAATTTTAAGAGCCCTTGTAAATTTATATGTATAATAAATGGGCGAATTCCCATGACACATAGGAAAAATGGAAGGCAATTTTATTAATAATATAATATGTATATATAATTTTTTGGTGAATCTCTCATGAGATTATATTATCTTTTAAAATCATGGCGAATCACCAGTACAAATGGCGAATCACTAGTACAAAATGGCGAATCGTTGTCTAGTGGAGTTCGGGGTGTTGTTCCAATGAAGATATGGTAGTTGAACCAAGAGTTGAAGGAAGCGAACCATCGAGACCAAGCATGGCACATGGTGACTCGTGAGGGAAGTAGTTCTTGTGCAGTTTGGAAAATGCGTTCTAGTTCTATTAAGTGTAATATTGTTGCTCATGCTACTACTAGCACTGATATTGAGGTTGGAGAGGAGTTTGAGGAAGCATGGAAGGTAGCAGTGGTGGAGAATTACAAAGAGAACCCCATGATGGGCTCCATTTTTCCCTTTGGTATTTGGGCTTGCAAGATCTTATGTCCATTGAACCAACAATTAACCGTTCAACCAACAAGCAACTTGACTGAGTTGATTAGGTACGAGTCAACTTAGACTAATTTTCAAAACTATCCTTTGAATTATCCCATATTTATCACACTAATGCACACAACATTGAGCATTTTCACCCAACTCTCATGCATGCACACAAAATTTTCATTAACATCTATAACCCTCACCAAGTGAGAATTGATCAAAAATTTGCACCAAAGTTTGTAATAGTGTTGAAATTTCATAAGAAATTTAGATCCATGGTACCTTAAATAAATTTTGAGATAACCTCCACAAATTTGACCACAGTAGAGCAAACTTGTGATAAATTTTAAACCTACAAAAATTAGGATTCATGTTCCTAGGAACAATCATAAGAAGTAGTTGACATATAGGTCGAGTTTTGAGCCTTGACACATTGATAATGCAATGGCTTAGGTCAAAACTCACACATTGAAAAGTCATCAATGAAGAGAAGAAAATATCATTATGAATTACACATACTCCAAACTTCTTACCAAATTCTACTTAGTTGTCTGCAACTCAGCTATACATAATCTTATAGTAAATACAAAATCCACAAAGCCTTCTTCACATAGCTAATAAATGGCCATTGGAAGAGCACCCCTTATATAATAGTAATAGTAGCAATCAATAGAATATTTCATATTGAACTTCATAGCCATAGCACTCCTATGTATTGTATGTTGTATTCAACTTGCATTATCAAATATAGATACAATCATAGTTTTGATTGATACATGTAAATCATACTTGTGCACCATGTTGAATGCAATGTCAGTCAAGGCGTAAAGTCGGTTTGACGTGTAATGATCTATGAATTTTGCATGCAATTTATTATAACCAACAAAATTTTGGGCCCAGTTTGAATGAGCAGTGAAGGACACTCTTTGAGAGGGAAACTGGAATTTGTACATGTTCTACAGTCCAATCTCAGTCAATGTTACAATATATCAAAAGAGTTATAGTTCAAGGTTACAAAACCGCAGTAAAAATCTCTAGACAGAAAGAGGCAACGTTACAAAACCACAGTAGGCTTAGCCCAGCACCAATTACCATGAACAACTATAAACAAAACCATAAATTAATCTTTCTTTCAGCTCTGCTTCAAACTAGAACAATCTATTTTGCCAAATTTTAAAAAATAAAAATAAAATAAGTTCCTTTAGTTACAAAGCTTAGATATAGCATTAATATTTAATAGGGCTAAAGGACTTTTGTCATGGGAAACACATACAGCAGAAAAAAATAAAAATCGATGGGGATATGGGAGAAGAAAATCCTGTCACATTTGGAAAAAAAGAAACAAATGTCCAAGGAGAGGCAGATGCAAATTTTCAAGATCACCCACCCACGCAACGGATGTAGACTCTTAACCCAACATATCAACAAGCAGAAAATCAAGCATTAGGACATTTCTGGCAGATAGAGACAAACGTATGGATGGAAACACACTCAAGAACAAACCCATACAGCAGACTGACAAAGGTATGCAGATTCAGTAATATCTCTAAACCATCCTCAAGTGGCCGCAGAATGTTCCAAACATTGTATATACTCAGAAGCAGTGAATTAAATTACTAACAGTGCAGCAAAGAGGAGAACTCAGAAACTTGTCAGCGCAACGGATCCATTCACAGAAATATTTCTATATTAGCAGTAGTGAGACACAATTTTTATATCCAGTGAAGAATTATTTGTTGGTGTGCATAATTTTGCAAGCTGAAATTTTGATCAAGAAGAAAAGGAATTATTTTTTCAGCATAAATTATATTTACAGCGGATGGGCAGAAATCTGAACTTTGACAATAGACCATATTTCAGCATACTGAGCAAATGTATACGAACCATGGCAGCAGCATATATTTATAAAAGTATAAACATAAGACAGTAGAAGATGTAATATTTTTTTTATTTTGCAATAGTCCTTCAAAGATATGACGTTGTTCCTTCAGCCTCCAATTATGTAATAAACCCCTCTTTAAACATAAAGGAGATATAAGTAATTTGAATGTCTGCAATTTTATGTTTGTTGAGGTGGAAAAAGGAACCCTGCTCTGTTTTCTGGAGGAATACAGTTTTAAAAAATCTGATCATGGGTAATAAGCAGACTTAAATTTAGGAACCATAAGAAGATATATAATCTTTTTGGAATAAAATGGTGATTTTGGTGGAATGAACACTTTTTAAGATATATGGTTGGGAGTGATAAGATGCTAAATACAAATTTTTCTCCATAAATACAAGGAAATATTGCTAGTATTCAAAAAAAAAATTGCCAGACTCCCATACATTGAATGGGAGAACTTCTCCATCTTGGAAACAGAGGGTGGAGAGGGATTATTTCATACATGAACCATGGGAGATTGTCAATGGAGAAACACCAGAAGATCTGAGGCAATGATCAACCAATTATAAGAACAAAAATGCCCTGCTTCTCATAAATGTTGAACCCCAGGATGACATCCTTCAAAAAATTAGATGATAAATTGTGCTGTCCAAACCTGGTGTAATTTAAGAAGCTTATATGAAACACCAAATGAACTTATGGTTTTAAGACAAATTTAAAGATTTCTGAAAGAAATTAAGAACATGTCCAAAAAATGCATCAAATTGAAAATGAATTGTCAATGCTTAAGACTACCATCGAAGACATGGAGCTTGTAACCATTTTATTGAACAACCCTCCATACATGTACCATAATTTTGTGACCTTTTTATGCGTTTCTTCTAGAATTGAAGTGCCATCATTCGCAGAATTAGTAGGATTTCTTATCCAAAAAGATAAAACATTGAAGAAAGATGAGCACCAAACAAACATTCACAGGAAAACACAATGGTTGTGGCAGGGTTTGAGGTAGAGTCAGGAACAATAGCTAGCAATAAAATCAAATAAGTAATTCACGAAATACAAAAGGTAATTATCAAACCAACAAGCCTAAATATTGTAATTATTGTGGAAAGAATAATATGTAGAAGAGGAATGCTTTCTGACAAAACAGAGGAAAAAAGCTAGAGGCAAATGTAAAGGCCAAGGTGGTAGACATAGAGGAAATTTTGCAAAGAATAATAAAAATATGAAGTTGAATGAGCCTAAAACAGACTAAAAAGAACTAGATGCTTTTCAGTGTCTCAAAAGGGATGCAACAGAGAGGAATAAAACTAGAGCTGGATGTAATGGAAAAGGTGGCAGACATAGGCGCAATTTTGCAGAGTAATGAAACTACAAAGTTGAATGAACCTAGAACAGAAAGTCTTTTTATGTTCGCAAAATAGGAAGTAGAAGCTTCTCAGTGTCTGTGGTCACTGGTATCTTAATTTTGGAGCTTCCAAAAATGTAACTGGGAGGAAAGTTTTCAAAACTTGATAAATGTGAAAATAAAGTTGATAATTATATTAAGCGATAACAGAATATGTCATGTATGAGGTAAAGGAGAAATACCAACAAGAATTTAAAGGACCAGTAATAAAAGCATTAAAATATCCTTTATGTCCTTTGTTTCAAAGGAAATTTTTCTTTTTCATTTTCTAGAAGAAGCAATGTTTGATCAAAGAGGAATAATAATATTGTGGCCATAGGTACACAGTTGCCAGTAATATTTTTTTTAAACAAGAACTGGAAAATTTTATTATAATATAAAAGTTGTGAAGTCAACAGGGGGAAGTACAGCAAAAGAGACAACCAGTGTCCTACCCCTGAGGAGAGATTAAACAAAATATTCTTCTTACTACACCATAAAATTCCCATTTTGACCCAAATACATGGCTATGGAATGTTTTGATAATGCTCATATCCATCTACTATTAATTGCCCCAATTTTTCACATGTGCCAAGATTGCTTGTGTGTCCACCTGTTCATTGTTGACACATAGGACATGAAACCATTGCACCATTCAAAACTTCCTTTGAGGGTTCTAATTCAAAAAAAAGTGAGCCAACTTATTGTCCTTTGGAGTTGTACCCTGAATCATATGCTTGATGATGATTCAGAATCCCCAAATACTAATAACTTTCGTATGCCACATTGGTGTGTTAATGACAAACCTTGGAGCACGGCACATGCTTTTGCCTGGTTGTTTGTCATATGACCAAACTCCATGTAAAACTATGCTCTAGGATTCCTCCTGGGTCCTGTATTATGTTATGATATGTACATATTTGAAAGAATTTCATGCAAGAAACAAGCATTCCAGTTTGAAGAACCAGCTTTGGCATGAAAAGCATGGTCATCTGAATTATTTCTACCTTGATTTGGCCAACAAGCATAATGTGGTGAATGGTGTACCACAAATACAAGAGTAGAAAGGTGTCTATGAGGCATGTTTTGCAAGCAATGCTGAATTAAATTTGATGATGGAAACCAAGAGGAACAGAGGGACTTGAATTAATTCACACTTTATCTATGTGGTCCAATGAGAACTCAGTCCCTTAGGGGTATGAAATATTTTGTTACATCTATTAATGATTTTATATTTGGATATATTTTCTGAAAAATAAATCACAAGTTTTGAAGACATTTAAAGATATGAAAACGTTGATGAGAAATAATAGTGGTATAAATATTAATGTGTTGCAAAGAGACCAAGGAGGTGAGGAGTCATCAAATGAATTTCTTGTTTTCTGCAACAAGGCATTAGGAGACCAACAATAGTGGCCTGCACACTCCAACAGAAATGTAGTGGAGTGGAAGAATAAATCAATTATGAAGATGGCTAGATGAATCTTGAGATGAAAATGTTTTTATATGAATAGAAATCCTAAAAAGCAAGTTCGTAGTATGATACCTGAGGAGCCATGATTAGGATATAGGTAAACAAATTCAGAGTTTTTGGTTGTTTGGCATATGATTGCACAACAGTCCAAATAAGACACGATATAAGTCAGAAGAAAAAAGAAAAAGTATTCATTGGTTATAGCATAGCACAGACTTGAAAGCACTCAAGTTATATGATATTTCGATAAGAAAGTCATGTTTGTAAAAAGTAATTTTTAATGGAAAACCTCCACAAGGGCAGATAACCCGTTGCAAGATAGAAGTTTGCAGGTATAGGAACAACCAGAAACCAAAACTCCTCTCACATATAGAAGGAGACAGCAAGTAGAAGAAGATGAATAAAAATTCCCTACTAATGCAAAAGAAGAAAATCATGAAGAAGAAGAGGTAGAATTGAAGGACGAAGAAGAACAACCAAGCAATGCGCAGAAGAAGTGAAAATGGTTTAATAAATATAATCAAAATGTAAAACTAGATGAGATACCAAACCACCTTATCAAGTATATATTGCATTGATGAGTGAAGTTGTTAACTCCCACGGTATTATTTCTTTTGAAGAGGCTTGTGAAAGGCAAAAAAGTTAGAGATACAATAAAAGCAGAGTATGAGACCTACATGCACAACAATACTTGGAAGTTTATTAGAGTTGCCACCAGATAAAAAGACAATAGGTTGCAAATGGGTATATAGAACAAAGTTCAAAGTAGATGGTTCAGTTGATAAGTACAAAATCAAGCTTGTTGCAAAAGGATATGCACAACATGATGGAATAAACTATGAAGAGACTTTCCAGACTTCTGCTCCTAAAACAAAGTTGACCACTATAAGATTGTTGTTGGCCATGGTAGCACAGTTGATCACTAAAAGTGTGTTCTTGAATGGAGATAAAGTGTTTATGGAGGCGCAACAAGGATTTGTCGTCAAGGTAAAGAAAAGTTGGTATCCAGGCTTATTACAGCATTGTATGATTTGAAGATTGAATCAAAATATTGACCAACATCTCAGATCCCGAAGATTTAAAATAAATGATTAGATTGTAAACTTCATATTAAAGAAAAAGAAGGTGCAAGAAATGTTATGGTGGTTTATGTTGATGATCTAATAATCACAAGTAACAGTACCCAATTGGTTGATGAAAAAAAAAGTACCCTTTTGTATAACCTTCTAAATGATAGATTTAGAATTATTCAATTATTTTTTAGGAATTGAAGTTTGGTAGCAAGAAGACGAGATATTTATATCACAAGTAAAGTTTGAAATAAAATTGCTTGAAAAGTTTAGGATAGAAAATTATAATCCAAATAGGACACCAACAAAGGTAAAATGGAAGATTTCAAAAGATAGCATATCAGAGATTAACAATGTATCCTCAACTTGAATATGGTTTTATTTATCTTACAACAACCAAACCAGATATTTATGATTAGTATGTTGTCAAGATTTTTGAAGAGTGTCAGAATGGTGAATTGGAATGCAGGAAAGAGAATGCTGAGGTATATCATCCTTCTTACTACCCGTGGTTGTGGTCTAGCTGTAAGAAAGAAGGTGATAGGGCTTGTATTAATGCGGAGACCTAGATTCAAAACCCCCAAGTGGATGCAGATGAGGCCAGGCGCAAGTCCTAGGTGACCTTGACAGCATATGTGAGCCACCCATAGCATGGAAGCTTAGTCAAAGGGACTCTATAAAAACATACTTCCTAAAAAGGGAAATTTCTGGTTAAACTATCTTTCATATGTAGATTAGGCAGGATAAGTTGATGGCAGAAAGCCAACACCAACTTATGCTTTTAAGCTTGGATTGATTCTTCTGAATATCTACTCCATGCATTTTTACTGTTAAATCAGCTTTTAACAAAAACCCTACCTTTACAGCAACTTTTGTATCAAAGAAACTTGTTATCTCAGTTTTGTCCAGTTTTTTTTTTTTTTAATTCTAGGTAAATCTCCCAACTCTCTCTTATATCTGAGACCTATTTTTGTTACCATTAAAATTTTAATGAAGTATATTGCGGTGATGGTCTCCCTTTGCAGCTAAATATGGAATTACAGCCACAATTTTGCATAGGATAGGCACAAAAAAGCTTGAATTGCTCGTACCACCAAATTAGGTGATTCAAGAGCGGTGTGGAAGATACTTGAGACAAGCCTTTGTAGGAAAATTTTCAGTACAGCTGGACCAATCGTTCCAAATATATGAAGACTTTAAGTTGGGCCTCAAAAACACTAGTTGTTGAACTTTTAACAGGTTAGAATAAATTTTAAAACCATAGCTCTAATATTTAAAGTTGAAATTTGCATTTAATCATGGAGTTACCAGAGTTTTATGGAGATGGATATAGTAAATACACTATAGAATGGTTAAAAGTCTGAAGAATCAATTTTGAGCATTCTTCATATTGCTAAAGGATGAAACAAAGAAATGGTGAGGTGGTATGACAAATCAAAATTCATTTGGGATGAATCTGGAAAACAGAAAATACTTGGATAGATAGAAGAGAAAACCAAAAACTCAAACGAGTAAACCTTTTTTTGTTTCCATCCATAGAATTTCCCATGTTGTAGATACCAGTAGGAGACCAGTATTGTCCTTATAGACCCACGCTAGCCAATATAACTTCGTTACCTAAAAACTCATGTTTATCAGATGATCAGAATGAAGCAAACATACAGAAGGATCATTGTTGTCTCTTGCTCGAAAATGACGGAAAGGAACAGGGTTGTATCTTGCTCAAAAATGACAGAAGGATTAGAAAAATGAATTTTATAGAGATGAATTTCAACCTTACCCTCGATTTGCAAACCAAGAAATCTGGCTATTGCAACCAAATCTGTATCTTGCTCGAAAATGATAGAAGGATTAACAATCTGTAATTTATAGAGATGAATTTCAACCTTACCCTCGATTTGCAAACCAAGAAATCTGGGTATTGCAACCAAATCGAACTTCAAAACCTATAAATCGAGGTGAATCCGCCCAAATTCAATGATTCCAACCTCCAAACCAGGCGAATTGGGCCTTTGCAATGTAAATCTAGGGCGAATCCCACTTATTCAATTTTTATCCGCTTTAATTTTGAAGGCTAAAATATAATAATTATTTATATTTTAAATAAATTTTGGGCTAATTTGTTAAATATAGAAAAAATGGGTACAATATAAAAAATTCGCCTCTTCAAACTATAAAACCCCTTAAATTTCGCCTTTGGGCTAAAATTTGCCCCTAAAATTTTCAATGCCCTCCAACACTTTGTACTCTGAAACCTGTAGATCTACAAAGAACGAACAGAAAAACCTAGTTGCACAACATATATAGTTCCTAGACGTCAGTGAAAATCATGCATAATATCATAAAAACAATATTATATGTTCAATTAATGATCATTACACGCGTATAAATAATCATAAACACATAATCATCGAGAACAAGATGGCCCTTCTTATTATGAATGACATGTACAATAATAAAAACATGGAGAGAACACTTGAATCCTGCCACGGCCTTCGAGCATACCATCCTCTGGATCTGTTCGGCCCTAGCCTTGTAAGAATTATTCCAAGATGTGTGCACAATAAATGTCATATAGGGTGATGAAAATCTTCAAGGAAACAAGGGTTTCTTGAATATACCTAGGAAGTGCAGGAGGAACGGGAATATCATACTTCAATAGGGCTCCAACAGAGTATAATATCTATATTTTTTTCTCTCCTTTAGGTCATCCCTTTGAGGGTATTTTATACTGTCTCAAATTTGTTTCTGCAGTTAAGAGTAGTTAGGCAACGGGCTAGGGTGGTTAATGTACTGGAATAACCATCAAACCCACCTCAAAAATACAGAAAATATATAATTTTTAATAATTAAAAAGGTATACGTGGATATCTATGAATGGACTCATGTGCATACATGAAAAAGTCTGGGCAGAGTCGCGTATGGGTTTTAAGATACTGTTTTTTTTTTAAATGTTCAAGTCTGAGGGGAAAAGGTGCCCAAGGCCAAAGTGTAAATCATCAAGTACATGAAGGTGATAAATGATGCTATAACACTTGCGAGATTTTATCCTCAAATACAAATGATCCCCAATATTAAATTATTTGTGTGTTCTTCTTTTATCCGAATAATTCTTATGGTGGTCTTGGCCTGCCTTGATGGTTTGTTGAATATGTCGTACTTTTTTTTCCATTTCACGTAATTCCTCGAGTCTAAGTACCAGTATTTTCTATATTTAACTACAGCTAAGTGTAGTATGGCATTTTCTGCCATATAATGTCTCAAACAGACTCATCTTAATAGAGGTCTGATAACAGTTGTTATATGAAAATTCGACTAAATGCATAAAACCCTCGCACCTCATGGGTCTATCAATTACATACATGCAAAGCATGTCCTCTAGTATTTGATTTGTCCTTTCAGTCTACCCCTTGCCCTGGGGATCATAAGTTGTGCTTGAATTCAGTTTTGTTCCCATCCCTCCAAACAATGCCTTACACAGGGCTGATGTGAAATTTTCATCCCTATCAGAGATTATCATCTTTATTATACCATGAAGTTTAAAAATTTCCTTCGTAAACACATTGGCCACATGGGCTGCAACAAAGGTAGATTGTACCATAATAAAATGTGAAACCTTTGTTAGTGTGTCAACTAATAACATAATGGAGCCATGTTGATACTTAGTCTGAGGTAGTGCTGTTATGAGATCCATGGACATCACTTCCCACTTCCATTCTAGAATTTGAAGGGGTTTTAGCAACCTTCTGAGGTGTTGATTCTCTACCTTGACTTGTTGGCCTTCTAAACATATTTCTAGATAATTAGTTGTTTATTTCTTCAATCTGGGCCAAAACAAATGTTTTTTCAATGTCTTCACCATATTTTGGTAATCTACATGACCTGCAGAAGGTCTCTTATGGCATTCATACATTATCATCTGCTTGAAGGTAGGTATGTTAGGAATATATAACCTTTTTTTATAAATCATTAATCCTTTATGTTTCATTGTATATCCTGGAATTCCTATTTGTTGTGTTTTTTTCTACAATTCAAAATATCCAGGGTCTTGGGACAAAACTTCTTAAACATTTTCTTAAAAATTTGTTGTTATACTGCTACCTGTGTAAGACACAATTTGGGAGTTTCCACTTAAGGCATTTGCAATTCGATTTTTATTTCCCTTAATTTGTTTTGTTTCCATATCAAACTAGCTAAGGAAAGCTAACCATATCTATAGTCTTACATTCAAATTTGGCTGACTAAAGAAATATTTCAGAATAATATGGTTAGTCATTAATACAAATTTCTTACCCAATAGATAATATCGCCACATTTTTAATGCATGTATGACAACAACTAGCTCTAAATCATAAACTACATAATTTTGTTCATGTTTTTTCAGCTTCCTAGATACATAGGCTATCACAACATTGTCTTGTAGTAACATTCCTTAGAGTCCCTCTATGTAACCATCAGTACATGCAGTAAATTCCTTTGTTGGATCAACAATTTTTAGGATCAGGGAAATAGTAAGTTTTTTTTTTAGCCTCAAAGATTTCTTGAAATTTGGTTTTCCACTCAAAATTCACCCATTTTTTCTGTAAAGAGGTAATGGGATAAGCTAATGAAGAAAATCCCTCCACAAATATGTGATAATATCCAACAATACCAATCAATGAATGGATTGTTGATACATCTGTGGGTACGATCTAATTTAAAATCACTTGTAATTTTTCGGGGCCTACATCCAACCCCTCCTACGAAATAACATGTCCTAAATACTAAATCTTTGGTTTTTATAACTCACACTTGTTGATTTTTGCATACAACAGGTTTTCTCTTATTATTGGAAGCACTATTCTTAGGTGTACATGGTTTTCCTATTTATTCTTATAGCACACTAGAATGTCCTCTATGAAAAGTAGCATATGTTTATATAGATATTTGTGTAGGACATTGTTCACGAGACACATGAAGGTAGCAGGGGTGTTAGTGAGTCTGAAATATAGGACTATGAACTCGTAATGTCCATACTAAGTTCTGAAAGTTCGTTTTTGGATGTCTTATTATTTTATGCAAAGCTGGTGATAACCAGTTCACAAATCAATTTTTGAAAATATTCTTGCTTCCCTTGATCAAATAAGTCATCTCTTCATGGTAGGGTGTAACGATTTTTTATTGTCAATGTATTTAACTATCTATAGGGTATACACATCCTGAGGGTACCATTATTTTTCTTTACAAATAGAACCAAAGCTCCCCATGGCGACACACTTGGTCTAATCTACCCTTTGTTTAACAGTTCTTTTAACCGAAGTTTTAGTTATATCAATTCCGGTGTACTCATTCTATACTGGGCTTGAGAATCTGGGCTGACTCCCGATACTAGTTCAATAGATAAATATATATCTCTATGAGGTGGAATATTAGAGATTTCTTCAGGAAATACTTCCTAAAAATCTTTAATTACTGGTAAATTTTCTATAAATTAATTTTATTTTTCTTGTCCCAAAACACTAATTTGTACTGTATACATTGGACAACACTTCCTTGTTGTTCCCACAAACTGTCATGCGAAAAATTTTCTAACATGCACATGTTTATGTTTCCCTCTTACTATAATTGACTGTCCTAGTGCATTTGTACAATTTACTCCTTTCTGTTGTTTGAGCCAATCCATACCGATTAGTAAGTCATAAGATCTTAAGGGAAGGATATTCAGATTCATATATATGATATACCGATTCATATTACAGGGTAATTATGCAATTTATTTCTTACCTTCTGTTTGGTTCCTATAGAAAACTACACAAACCAAGATTGTGGAATTTATTTTGTCTGCAGTTTACATTTTTCCACGATATGTGGACTAATATAGCTTAGACTATCTCCAAGATCAATTAAAACAAATACTCGTTGGTTGGAAATGATACCTTCAATTTCAATCATGGTTGACTTATGTTCAACCTGTCGGTCTTCTAATGTGACATTGATTCCGAGAATGCTTCTGGGGACATCATTCACTCTGTTTTCCTAGTGCACTTCTTGAATGTTTTGAATAACACAAGCCTTGTGTGGGAAGTCTCGCAACATATGAGGCTCTTCACACCCCCAAAATTTCAATGGTTCCTTTAGTTTTACAATTGCATCTGGTTTGGTGTTCCCTTCCATGCGCTTGGATCCTGTATGGGAATGGACTAGCTAATATTCCCCACCCTTACTGAATTTTTTGTGCTGGTGGCTTCTGCCAAATATTTTCACATAGGCTAGTTTGGGTCTTTTTGAGCTTGTTTGTTACACTGAAAACTGTCACCTTGACATTCTGCTGACTGTATGAGCTTATTATCACTCATACTTCCTCCTTTTGCAAGTCCAATATACCAGCTCCTCATATCAAGCTTCAAAATCAGAAGAAAATCCCTAAAATACCCTAAGAATTGGTATCACACTTTCTCTATGCATTCCCTGCGGTCCCGCACCTAAATCTCAGCCTGCCTGCGGAACCATACCGCACGTTCTTTGTGTAATGGGTGCGGACCTCTGTAAAACATAAAAGGCGAGAAAGTAAAGATAAAAAGATGAATTCCAGGTGAATTCTAGAAGGTTCTAGACGGGAATTTTTGGGAATGGATACGCCTTGAAGAGGTTCATGCATCCCTCACTTGATGGAGCTAACCCCTTGATGTAAGGAGCTTATCCCTTTGAAGGAGGAATCTATCCCTTCATATTTGGAACTAGAAACCTCCTCTTTTCCACTATAAAAAGAGGCCTTGGGTATCCTCAAAGGGAGTTGAAGCTTATGAGATTTGAAGTTAAATGCTGTTGAGATTTAGACTTAAGTAACTAAGACTTTCTGTGAGGTTAAATCACTCATCTCCATTTGTCTTAGCTCAAGAGTGCAATGCTTGTCAAAGTAAAGGAGATTCCTGCCTCGGACCCCGGGAGGACCTGCACAACATCAAGGCACAGGTTGTAAAGGTTTTCTATCCTTAAAGTTAATACAAATATACTCATTTCTCTCATTAAACTGTCAATTTGTGGTTTATTTCATGAATTCCTTGATCATTATGATAAGCATGATTTATGATAATGTCTATACAGGTGCTGCTTAATCTTTTTGCTTGTTTGTGATTGCAGATAATACAAGGAACGTTATTTCAGTGCACGGGAAGGACTTCAACAAAATCAAGTAAGCAAGCAAAGCATTGGACATAAGGTAAGCATCACACCCGTATAGTGTTTTTATAAATCTTATATGCTTAGAGAGAGATTAGTGTAATTGGCTGTTTGTTACTAGTTACCTTTTGTACTAGAGAGATCGGTCTTGTCCGCAAGACGGATTAATCTACATAACAAAATGGCGACTCCACTGGGGAAGAACTTGTTTGTTCTTGGTTCTCTTTGATTTTTGACTTGAGAAAACGTTTTTTTTCTGGTTTTTGATTGATTCACATCTGTCTGGGTACTTTAAATTTTTCTGTTTATGAAAGTTTAGAAGTGTTTTTGATTTTTCTATAATTTCTGCTAGGACCGCACTCTGCACAACTGTGACAGTGCGGGCAGTTTCGCACATTCTTTATAGAATACAGTGCGGGACCGCACCTGTCAACACTGCTTACATGCGGACCCTATAAAAATTTTGAAAATTTCTAGGTTTCTTTTTCTGGTTAATTTTTAGATCTTTGGTTTCTGCCCAGACTGGTAATTGTGTCTATCAAGAATTCATTGTGTAAGAACTTCAACAGTGTTAGTATTTTGAATGATTTTCTAGAAGTTTTGCCGATTGGATTATTTTTCCTATTTTGGTCTTTGTAGTGATTCAAAATTTTTGACAATTTGCAGTATCTCAGATCACATAGATCTCTCTTTGTCTCTTGAATCCGACCTCATTGTGAAAACATCCTAGATTGAGAAATTAAGCCTTTTGATTTCTTTGCAAATCTTCGAAAGAACTTGCTTCAAAGTTTTGAATTTAATTTATTCTTTGAGTGTTTTGGAAAACATATTTTGGAGTGTTTTTTTTGATCTGTTTGTTATCTGAACGAATAGATTCTTAGTTTGCTGAATAACTAAGAGAAACATTCATAAAAAAAAAACTCTAAAAGCTTCTACTCAATTTAGATTAGTTTTCAAAATTAGTTTTTGTAGTTTTGAATAGTTTTAATTTTTGTAGATTTCTTTCGAAAGAGAATTGTTTTGTAGCTTCTTGTTTGGAAAAGAAAAGAGTTTTTTGTGTGAGCTTTGATAGTTTATTGAAAAGACAAAATAGTTTCTTTCAATTAGTTTTCATGTTTGAAGAAGAAATTTAAAGATTGCATTCTCTAACTCTTCTTTAGATAGAAAGTTCATTGAAAGAGAAAAGAATTGAATATTATCATAGGTGCATTTTAGTGTTTTTTGGGAGTCGAGTCTTCACATCATACAAAGTTTCATTTCCGCACCTTTTTGACTTAAGAAACAACCCTTAAAAGTAACGCTTAAATAAAATTCATCTAGTAATCTTTTTATTTATAGGGCTCTCATCACCAACATAGCTTAGGCTAGTATCTTGGAGTAGGGAGTAATCAACTCTCCAAGATAGATAAAACAAACAAGTAGATTTATCTTGCGCTAGGAAGAATTCCAGTTGTGGCATGTATGCTCTGGGAAGCTCCTCTTAAAGGAGTTCAGCACGAGATCATATCTGAACCAGTGGGGTAATCAATCCTTCCTCATTGGGAACGATAGAAGATATACACGTATTAAAAACGGTAAACCTCGGATAGACCATTGTCGAGGAGCCATGGGTCACTTGTCGGTAAACCTTGGATTATTTCAAGGAGCCTTCAAGGGGATTGAGCTTTGTTACTCTGCCCTTGCGTGTGTGTCGGATCGTAGACTGTTCCCCCAGGTATATTTGTTTCAATTGGTAACCTTAGAGGCCATAATCTTTAGGATTCTTTCCTAAGGTGACAGTGGAGGGAAGATCCCACTGTACCTGGAACAGACGTCGACTAGACTCACTTGGACTCTCTGGGGGTTTATCTTCACTCGAGATGGTTATGTGAAGAAACTTGTGCCAGTCTGTTTCATTAAGCAGGTTGTCGGGGTAACTGTTCCAACCGCCCTTTTCGTGTTAAAATTCTACTAAGTTGGATTTCATCACCAACTAGTAATTTTAGTACGGAAAGTTACTTGTTTGTGTGTGGTTTGAACTCTTAGAATTTTTAAGCGAGTGATTCAATTGTTTGTTTCTTAGAGACTTTAGGTGTTTTCATTGAAATTTTTCTTTGTTTGCGTGTGATTAGATAAATTTTTCATCGTGGCGGAATTGCCGAGACAATCCCGGAGAATACAAGGGAAACCCCCTGAATTTACACCAGGTCATCTTGAAGGGCTTCGAGCTCTAGTACCACACAGTAGTCGTAGACTTAGATCAACAGAAGCTGAAAGCTCTGCTATTGTGATACATCCTGATCATCAAATTCCTACAACAGAATATATTCAAGAACCGATTTCAGTTTCTGAAGTCATTGAAAATATTTCTCCTACTGGAGAATTATCTGACGAACCTGAAATATCTGAGCCTGAAACTGAATCTTCTGTGTTAGAAACATCTTCAGGATTTATCTCACCAACTTCTAGCGATCCAGGTTCACCAAGGGTTAGAAATATCATTATTGAAAATCTTCCTTCTGGACTAATTTCTATACAAGAACTTACTAATCCAGACGAAGACATATCTCTTCCCAACTCCCCTCAATCGTTAAATCTTAGGGAGCGTGAATCTATTTTCTACAGCCCTATTCGAGCTAATCCCTGGTATCTTTCTTTAACTGATTTTTTAGAGAATCCGATTCTTGCTTTCTATCCACCTCGAGTTCCATTTCATCCTACACCCAGAGGTTACTATCCATCATCTATTATGGCTGGAGAGTCATCCATGTTTTCACAAACGCCTGAATCTTTTTTACATGGTGGTCCTTCTGTTCCTGCGGGATATCAGTCTTTGTCTGGTACTTTCTCAGGAGCCACTCCTCAACCTATCGAAAATGTCTTATCATCTGGTCTTGGTGGACTTAAAATTGAAACGTCGAACGCAAAGCAAGTTTATATGATGTCTGGTAACATTCCTAATCCTCAAACACAAGGCAGTCAGTTTCCTTCTGGGGGTCAACCTCAGGGAACTCAGTTACCGCCTGGGGGCAACCTCAGGGTAGTCAATTACCGCCTGGGGGGCAACCCCAAGGTAGTCAGCTACCACCCGGGGCTCAACCTCAAGGTAGCTTTTTCCCAGGACAAACTGTGGATCAATATTATTTTGGGGGGCAACCCCAAGGACAGTACATACCTCAGGGTTACCAACCTCAAGGACAGTACATTCCTCAAGGTCAACCCCAAACTCAATATGCTCCTCAGGGTCCTCAACAACCCCAACTTCAGTACGTGCCTCAAGATTATCAACCTCAAGGGCAGTACCCAATGCAAGGTTACCAGCAGCCTTCTGGTCAACCATCTGTTCAAGGAGCCGGAACTTTACCTTATTATCAACCCTACGTTCAACCGGGTTTTGGTCCTTACGTTCAACCTTCTACGGGACAATACCCCGGAATGATGGTGTGGGATCCGTCCCAATATCAACAGACTTTGCAGCCTAATGTGCAGTTACCTTATCAACCTGGTCAACCATTGGTTTCTGGTTCAACTCAGCAACCTGTTCAGCCAGCTATTCAAATTCCTGCACCTAGTTCAGTTCAGCAGGCTGGGCCTAGTACACCTCAGACTCCGCCCCAAACTGTTGCAACTGCTGCAACGTCTGTTCAACCTGTTACACCTGTTTCTGGAGTGTCTGTAGCTCCGAGTTCGGCTATCCCAGTATCTGTGCAAATTCCTCAAGTCTCTGTACCTCAGTCAGGACCCTCAGTTCAGACTACAGTTCAGATGCCTGCAGGACAAGCCGGTACAAGTATAGTTGTTACGAGTCAACCTCAATTTACTTATCAACCGTACCAAGGACAGCCGCAATACGGTCCCTATGTACAGAATCCAAGCTATCAACCATACCCTGGTTATACTTATCAACAACCTCAGTATGGTCCGACTCATCCTGGTTATCCAGGAGGTTATACAATACCCAATGCTAATCCCATTCCTAGTTATCCTGGGTATCCGCCTCCTGGATCTGCTTTGGCTTCTCAAGGTTTTCGTGACCCTAACCGTCAGTTACCATTCATCGCAAATTTGGACTTACCAGATTTGACGCGCCTTACTAATGATCCTATTTTCTATTATCAGAACTGGCCGTGAATGCCTCATAAGTTGCCCAGTGACATACCAAAATTTGAAGGTAAGTCAGGAGAGGATCCATCAAATCATGTGATGAATTATCACCTTTGGTGTGAATCTAATTCTATTATTAATGATTCGATTCGCTTACGTCTTTTCCAGAGGACACTCATAGGTCTTGCAGCCAAATCGTACATTGAGTTACCACGAGGCTCATTTCATAATTTCAGTCAGTTAGCAACGTCTTTCTTAACTCATTTCCAGTTGCCTGTCAGATACGACAATGGCACAGAATTATTAACTTCATTAAAACAATCTACGTCCACCTATATTTCTGATCATATTCATGAGTGGCGACGTAGACGACGTTTGGTGAAGGTTTATATTCCGGATCAAATTTTGGCAGAATGGTTTGTAAAATCATTATTGCCCAAGATCACTGAAGATGTAGCTAAGGCTGGTGTTGTTACTGAAGAGCAAGTAATTGCTCAGGCTCAGTACCTTGACCTCGTCTATACGCAGTCAGGTACTTTACATGAAAAAATTCCCGATTTACCCAAACAAGGTCAAATAGCTGCTGCTCCTTCAGGGTCTCATGCCGCTGACGGTATGATTGGTACAGCTAGTTCTAAAAGTAAGAAGAAATCCTCAAAGAATTCTTCTCCAATTATAACTTTACCTGATTCCCTGAAAGGAGAATCCTCTCAAGAAGTTTCTGCCGATATTCATGTCGTTGAAACCTCTACGGCAAAATCAAAATCCGGTAGTAAAAAGAAGGGGGGGAATAAAAACAAGAAAAATTCGAAGGAAAAAACAGATAAAGAAGAATCCAATGATGAGAAACGTAAACCTCGCTATCCTTGCTTCATTTGTGAACAAGATCACTTCACAAAAGAATGTCCATATCGATAGGAGGTTACGAAACTCATTAAAGGATCGCAACAACCTGCTGTCTTGAAGGATCCTTTTCCAATTCAAGATAGTAAAATGATTGGTTCTTCCTCGACCACTTTAGAAGAGCCTATTATGATGATGTCTCATGTAAGGATTGCGACGCGATCGCAAGATTACGGTTCTAAGAATCCCGCCGATGGCAAAGAAGGAGAGTCTTCTAATGCCAACGCATCAAATACAACTCCTCCTGTTTCCGGTCCGTTACAGATCGAGAAACAAAATCCAGACTTGATAATCAAACCGCCTGCTAAAGGTGTTCTTCGTAAATCAGCTTTCAATCCACATGCGAGAGCTGCTCAGAATTACAATATTGTTGAAGATTTAGCTGTTTCTCCTTCAGCAATGTCGGCTTTGGAAGTGCTGCAATCGTGTCCAGCACAACGTAAATTGTTATTGTCTGCTATAGGAGCTATTGATGTTCAGGATTCTAACCTCATAATATTCGATTTAGAAACTAGTACACCGCATCTCCCTCACCAAATGGCTTTCCAGATTCCAGTGTTAGTAAAAAATAGACCTATTTTTCGGACTGTGATTGATGAGGGAGCTTCAACGTGTATTATGTCACTTTAGTGTTGGAAATCTCTTGGTTCTCCTACACTTAACCAATCTCCGACGATTCTAAAAGCTTTTGATGGTCGAGGTTTTCAACCTTATGGTATTTTGCAGTATTTACCCATAGGGGTTGAAGGGAAAATTGTTAATCTAGATGTGGAGGTGGTTGATGCCCCTCTAGATTACAACCTTCTACTGGGTCGTAGTTGGTCATATGCTATGACTGATGTTGTCTCTTCGGTCTTTCGACTTATAAAATTTCCATATCAAGGAAGGATCGTGACAATAGATCAGTTAACTTATTTTTCGTCAGACCCAGCCTCTACAGAAACAATCCAGCATGTTGGTAAAACGGCTATCCCTTATAAGGATGTCGGAGTAGGTTTGGTTAAAGATTCTGGTTTGCTAGGAAATTTTTCCTTTCCTCCTCCTAACGTATCGTCTTCTACTGCAACTATTCATATGATTTCATCAGACACAGTTATGTCTGATGATCCTTGGATTCTACCTTCTGAATCCGAGATAGATTCATTTGATGGCGCGATGCCTCTGAGTCCATTTGAAATTGCATATCAGACTGTACAGTCTTTTTCCAACCCCTTTTCAACTAAAACTGATCCAATGAATGGGATCCAAGAGGAATCACTTTCTATTTCTAGTTCAGATGCAACGACATTTCCTGAAATTGCTCATACAGATGAGCAAATTTGTGAGTTTTTGTCTGTTGATGATTTACCATGGGAAGATCTCCATCACCGATCTTCATTCTTACCTGAATTAGATCATTTTGAAAATGATTTCGCTTCAATTTTTACTGCTGAATATGCCAAGGAACCTCAGAATCCATTGCAAAATCCTGATTCTGAGTTAAATTTGGAAAATATATCTAGAACAGTTCTAATTGACATTTCAGTGAAACCGGGAATAATTGAAAACATTCATATAGGAGCTTGTTGTTCAAATGAAGAAATTCAGACTTATAAAGCCCTATTTCAAGAATTCCGTGACGTGTTTTCCTGGTCTTATGAAGAAATGCCAGGAATTGATCCATCGATCGTGGTTCATGAAATTAAGACTTACCCGGATGCAAAACCTGTTCGTCAACGATTACGTCAAATACATCCTAGAAAAGCTGCTGCTATAAAAACTGAAGTTGAAAAATTACTTCGAGCAGGATTCATTTATCCAATTCCCTTAACGGATTGGGTATCGAATATTGTTCCTGTCACTAAAAAACAAGGAATGATAAGAGTATGTATCGATTATAGGGACATTAATCGAGCGTGTCCAAAAGACAATTATCCAACACCCTATATCGATCAGATAATTGACGATTGTGCTGGAAGTGAACTATTCTCCTTTATGGATGGTTTTTCCGGCTACAATCAAATAAATATACTCCCTGCAGATCAACCTAAAACAGCTTTCATTTGTCCATGGGGAACGTTTGCATATTGTAAACTACCTTTTGGACTAAAGAACGCTGGAGCAACTTTTCAACGGGCAATGTCTTATGCATTTCATGACATTAAGCACATTGTTCAGCCATATCTCGATGATTTACCTGCTCATTCATTACGTAGGGCCGATCATCCCACTCATTTACGAGCACTTTTTATGAGATGTCGGCATTATCGGATAAGGTTGAATCCGCATAAATGTGTTTTCTGCGTAGAATCGGGTCGTTTACTGGGATTTGTTGTCTCAAAATCAGGCATTCGTGTTGATCCTTCGAAGGTTGAAGCTATCGTTAAATTGCCTCCTCCTTCGACATTGCGCCAACTCCAAAGTTTGCAGGGGAAAGCAAACTTTTTACGTAGATTTATTCCAAACTATGCCGAGCTTGCGAAGGGTTTTACCCGATTGTTGAAACAGGACATTTCGTTCTTTTGGGATGAGGTCGCTGATCGATCTTTTAATGCACTTAAACACGCGTTGACCCATGCGCCGTTATTGCATCCTCCCAACTACAACCAAGATTACATCTTGTATCTCGCTGCTTCTCATTCCACTATTGGAATGGTACTAGTTCAGGAAGATGAATCTCACAACGAACATGTGATTTACTATCTTAGTCGAAATTTGAATCCGACTGAAATCAAATATACACATGTGGAGAAATTGGCCTTGGCAGCTGTTCAAGCTGTCCAACGTTTTCGACATTACATATTGTTACGTAAAACTACAGTAATTTCTGATTGCAACCCTATGATGTATATTTTGACCAGACAATTGCTAGGGGGCAAGTATTCTAAATGGATAGTTATCCTACAAGAATTTGACTTGGAATTTGAAAAATCCAAGGCAAAGAAGTCTTTGGTTTTTGCGGAACTAATGTGTGATTTCCCCTCTACTGATACTGAAACAGTGGCAGAAGAGTCCATTGTGGACGAATCTTTGTTTCTTATCAGTACGCTTGATCCATGGTATGGGGATATTATTGTGTATCTCCAAACGCAATCTTTTCGGCATGAAATTTCACGAACTGAGCGACGGAAAATACGTTTCCAATCCCCACAATATAATATCATTGGTGATACTCTTTATCGACGAGGAGCGGATTCTGTTTTCCGACGTTGTCTAACTCATGAAGAAGCTGAAAAGGTACTAAATGACTGTCATTATGGAGCATGTGGCGGTCATATGTCCGGGTATGCCACTGCCCAAAAGATATTGCGTGCAGGTTATTTCTGGCCAACATTATTTAAATATTGCATTTATGCGGTTCGGAAATGCCACAACTGTCAAATTTTTGATAGAAAAATGCGCGCGCCACCCGCTCCTCTTCACCCTATAATTTCTGTTGGTCCATTTGCAAAATGGGGTATCGATTTCATCACATGTAACCCTCACTCGGCCGGGGGGCATGCCTATATTATTCTCGCAGTAGATTATTTTACGAAATGGGCCGAGGCGATGCCTACATATTCAGCTGACAGCAAGACTGCTGCAACATTCGTATTCAATCATATAATTGCTAGGTTTGGTGTTCCTCAAGCTATTATTACGGATCATGGAAGTCATTTTCGGAACATCATGATGACTGAACTAACAGAACAACTTGGCCTACGCCACGATAGTTCCACTCTGTACTATCCACAGGCAAATGGTCTCGTTGAAGCCATTAATAAATTTTTAGTCACCATGATTAAACGGATCATTGGTATTCACAAGACGAATTGGCATTCCATGTTATTTTCAGCACTTTGGGCATATCGAACCTCAGTCAAAACATCAACAGGTTTCACTCCTTTTCAACTGGTCTACGGTTTAGAAGTTGTGCTGCCGATTGAATGCGAAATACCGTCATTAAAATTAGCCGTAGAATTACTTCCAGCTACCTCTGAAGAGGAAAAACGTTTCTTATACTTGGCCCAATTAGATGAGAATCAATGAAGTGCTGCAATAGCAAACGAGACTCATGTTAAAAGGATAAAAGCTCAGCATGATAGAAATGTGATCCCTCGAAATTTTTCAAAAGGAGACCTAGTTTTACTTTATGATCAAGCTAACGATAAGCTAGGAGCTGGAAAATTCGTGCCTATGTGGCATGGTCCTTACATTGTGAAACGAAAATTAGCAAAAGGGGCCTATGAGTTAGTAGATTTTGACGGTGTCCCTTTGGATAAACCCAGAAATGGTCTTTATCTAAAGCGATATTACGCTTAAACGAGGTGTGGAGATTTTTGTTAGTTTAGATTTTCTTTACTGCTGGTGTGTTTTAGATTAGAAAAGTGTGCCTAGTTTAGAAGTGTGTTTCTTCATCATGACCGCTTATCCTCAGTTACCTTGATATTTTATTATTATTTCCTTCAAACCTGTATTGGTTTTAGTTTGAGTGAAGTCATTTCAGTACACTGAACATTTCTTCCACAAATTTTCCAAGTTATCTATTCACCCCTCCTCGACGAGTTAGTATCCATGCATAGTAAGGCCTTGGTCAAACAAAAATTCTTCTTTCAGAGTACAGTTGGATTGGAAATGAATCTGAGTCCATACTTTTAACTGAGTTTGATTGTAAGGTTGGATTCTGAACTTGTTGTATTACAGCTTAACATGGTTTATACCATTAGAAATCCGGTGTTATTACGGTTATTTTTGAGAGTTCGTCTCTTGGAACGTGAGTTTGATTACATTGAATATCAGCATATTCCAAGACATTTAAATACATTAGCAGATTCAATTGCTTCTAGTATGATAAATAGACATTTGCAATAGTTAAAAGTAGTAAAACAATTAACATTCATTTATGTACACAGATAGTCGTCAAAATAGTGATATATATCATAGGAGTGTGTTCAAAAAATATACATCGTCTTCGATCATAGGTTGGAAACACCTTATGATCGGCAAAAATGATAACACAAAAGTACAAAAATGAGTCTACACGATCATCCCATCACTAATGATGATCTCGATAGGAAACAACTGCTCGGGCCACCCTGCATAGGAACCTCCTGAAAGGTCCTGGGACTCCAATCACATATCTTTGTAACCTGAGAGGAATGTCATCTATGCTAGTCTCTGGTATATCTAGAGTCAGGTGCTCTAGATGATGCTCCAAATCAGTCAAAATCTCTACTGATTGGCCCGCTGGGGCTGGTGCGGGCGCAGCTGGTTGTCTCCTCTCGAAAGGTTGGAGATGAGCTGGTCGTTGTGGACCTACATTTGTATTCAAAAAAATTTTGATTATTAGTTTTCTAAGACGATAAAAAATTAAAAAAAAAAAAAAATTTAGAACTTAGCAAACGTTGAAAAATGTTTTACCTGAATCGTCCCACTGTTCCCCTGCAGGGAGAGACATCTCTCTATCTCCGCGGAAATCTATCCCTGCATATGGAAAATCCTCTATCATGAAAATTTGGCGATCCAGCCAATGAAAATATGAAGCAGGGAATCGTACAATCTTAGTACCCTCAATAGCATGACGGGCCATCAGCGCGGACCAGCGAACCATTCTCGGTTCTCGAGGTCGACCGGCATCAACTGAAATACTCTGTGGAGCTAATTGAGGAATCCTCTCCAAAGCAAAAGAAACGACAATGGATCCGTATCCAAAGGTTTTTAGTTTCCCGGTTTTTTCTCTGGTAAGTTGGCCTTTTATATTGGCCAACACGGCTTCGCACCAGTTGAAGATGGTGCCGCGAAAACAGTCCACTGCAACACACATTTGGGAACCAATAGCTACATGAAGCGCGACGCTCCCACATAGTTTGGTAACAGTGAATGCTATAACTTTCAGTTCAGGACGGATGCTATGTTTTATGTCAATCCGTTTGTCCCGAGGATTTGCCTGATCATTGCAAAATTCAAGTTGAAGACTAGCGACAGTCTGGCCACCTGGCCTAGTCCCAAACAAGGATACATGTTCGCCCCTCTTGGACAAACCAGTCAAAAAGTATATATCCTCCAGCTCAATTTCGAGCCGGTGGCCACCAATAAAGAAACACTGGTCCTCTATGTGCCATCTGTCTACCAACCATGTTAAGAGTTCCACTTGTGCCCTCATGCCAGAAATGGCCCAGAATTTGTATAAGCAGCATGCTTTTAATACCCTTTGTGTGGGAAAATGGAGTATTGCAGCTTCATCCACTTCCTCATGCTCCCTTTCTCGCCAAATAAGCATCTTGTTAATCCTGCAACACAAAATAAGGCATATTAGAATGATTTCATTTGAGAAATTTTGGCAGAATTTTGAGAAAAACCGTGCTTTAATTTTGACCACGCGGGTACCGCACCTGCTCTTTGTAAACAGAGCGTAGCTCCGCACGCGAGATGTGTGCCGGGTGCGGTACCCTCGATTTTTTCCCGTTCAGAAAAAATCGAGGTCCGCAGGTTACCTGTGTCCCGCCTGCGGACCCCGCGGGCGCATTTTTTGACCGATTTTTGCCCTAAAAAATCAAACTAAAGCCTAAAAACGAATTTTAAACGGATGAAAAACAAGATAAGGAGGTCGTGGATTACCTGGGGCTGACGATTTTCGATTCCAACGGTTGAATTTTCCAGAATCTTCACGGGAACTTTTTTATCCAAAAGCTTTTTACTTTTCACTCTGCAACTGAACGGTGAAAATGAAATAGAAAAAGTCCTTTTATAAGTTTTTTCGAATGAATGAATTGTAAATTTATTTATTTTTCACTTTAAAAGGGATATTTTTGAAAGCATTTTTATTTATCTTAAACAGGTATGTGTAATGTTTTGAGTTTTTGTGCAGAAATAGGATTTTTCAGGTGAAATGATCATTTTTCAACAAAGAGCATACTTTTATCACTTTTTTGGACTCTTCCAAAAAAATTTACGAAAAAGCGAAACCTTGGAGTCCTCTTTAAGCCCTTTTCAGACTCTCTAAATATGAAAAGATTTCCGAGTACTTGAATATTCGAACTCGTTAAAGTAAATGAACAGTCGTCCCTTCAGTATAAGTTTACCCCTTTTACGGACTGAAATGGACTATTTACGAAAAAGGTATACGTTGACTAAATACGGTCAACAGAGTTCTCTCCCGCATTATTTTATCCTTTTTCGGGCTCGAGAGACTAAATTTACGAAAAAGAACACCCATGGAGTTTTCTTAAGTTTTTCTTCTGACTCCCTAAAACTAAAAAACACCGAGTTTCTCCTATACTGGACTCGTTAAAACTTAACAGTAAAGGACCTGTTTAATTTTCAACAGGAACGAACCACTCCTTCTTAGGGTTCGATTTTTAAACTAAGTTGGACTCATCCGAAGGATGAGCTTATAACCAAGCAGATGTTATCCTCCTCAAGCTTGTCAAAAATAAAGAGGTACTTACCAGAAATGGTGGGGGAAAAGAGAGAAAAATGAGCATGTTTGTTGTATTTTAAAATTGTCCGAAGACTCAGCCGACCACTCTTGGACACGACACTTATATTCACCTGGGTTGGGAAATCCTTTGCCTAACAGTTAATCAAACCACATTGAAAATTTTCAGCCGGTTTCGGGGTATTAGCTTTGGGTCAATTGTCACTAAGCCATCTGCAGTGTCGTTATGTGTCCAAGAGAACAGTTCAAATAAAACCATTCATCTGCAAAATATTTGTCATCCATTTTTGACCATCCCTGAGTCAGTCCTTGCCAGTATATTTTCAAAACTTGATCTATGATTTCGTGTTGTGGGCTTGCCTACGACAGATCACTTTCTATCGGCATCAGCACACTATCTAGGAAGTTGATCCAGAAATCGTCAGTACCTTGAAATCTGCATGCCTCAATGGCAGGTTTCTCGCTTTCGACGACAGGTTGCATCAATGCCCTTCGATCGAATGACTCCGTGACATGTTCGACTTCAGCTCATTCATTCACATTTCATGGATTGTACTGAGTACTTTGAGAGCAATTGACATTACTGGTGGTTTCTCTCACACTTGTTAACAGTTTACATTATTGACTGGTAATCAAGTGGTTTCTACCATGTTCGACTTCGACAAATTCATTCACATGGATAGAATCGTACTAGTTCGAGATGCGGAAATCAAGACCCTAGATCTAGTTTCCACCATCCAGGCTGCGAGGAATTTTGTTGTCATCTATACAGTAGAATATTGATAAACAGATGGCTGCGTCCATACTGTGTCTACATATATCTGTACTATGATGAATTCAAAATCATTCCTGTATCAGAACGATTTCAATTAGTTCATAGTTAGTTTTAATCTGAGTATGGGAATGCCTACCTCAGTGATGACATATACATGTATATATTTTGCATTGAATGTTTTTACAGGTATCGACTGGGGTGTCCACAGGATGATCTTTGAAATGATAAAGTACTGCACTCTTCATATATGACAGACTACAGCTTCATTTATTACAGACTTTCCACTTTAGGGGGCAATTTGTTACACTGAAAACTGTCACCTTAACATTCTGCTGACTGTATGAGCTTATTATCACTCATACTTCCTCCTTTTGCAAGTCCAATATACCAGCTCCTCATATCAAGCTTCAAAATCAGAAGAAAATCCCTAAAATCCCCTAAGAATTGGTATCGCACTTTCTCTATGCATTCCCTGCGGTCCCACACCTAAATCTCAGCCTGCCTGCGGAACCATACCGCACGTTCTTTGTGTAATGGGTGCGGACCTCTGTAAAACATAAAAGGTGAGAAAGTAAAGATAAAAATATGAATTCCAGGTGAATTCTAGAAGGTTCTAGACGACAATTTTCGGGAATGGATACGCCTTGAAGAGGTTCATGCATCCCTCACTTGATGGAGCTAACCCCTTGATGTAAGGAGCTTATCCCTTTGAAGGAGGAATCTATCCCTTCATATTTGGAACTAGAAACCTCCTCTTTTCCACTATAAAAAGAGGCCTTGGGTAGCCTCAAAGGGAGTTCAAGCTTATGAGATTTGAAGTTAAATGCTGTTGAGATTTAGACTTAAGTAACTAAGACTTTCTGTGAGGTTAAATCACTCATCTTCATTTGTCTTAGTTAAAAGAGTGCAATGCTTGTCAGAGTAAAGGAGATTCCTGCTTCGGACCCCGGGAGGACCTGCACAACATCAAGGCACAGGTTGTAAAGGTTTTCTATCTTTAAAGTTAATACAAATATACTCATTTCTCTCATTAAACTGTCAATTTGTGGTTTATTTCATGAATTCCTTGATCATTATGATAAGCATGATTTATGATAATGTCTATACAGGTGCTGCTTAATATTTTTTCTTGTTTGTGATTGCAGATAATACAAGGAACGTTCTTTCAGTGCACGGGAAGGACTTCAACAAAATCAAGTAAGCAAGCAAAGCGTTGGACATAAGGTAAGCCTCACACCCGTATAGTGTTTTTATAAATCTTATATGCTTAGAGAGAGATTAGTATAATTGGTTGTTTGTTACTAGTTACCTTTTGTACTACAGAGATCGGTCTTGTCCGCAAGACGGATTAATCTACATAAAATATAGGGACTTAACATGCCCCTCTCCTTCAAACAAGTGTTCTCCTCAACGCTTGATTATTTCTTGATGCTTCTGTATAAAATTCTCATCCTCCCATGTGAAATCTTCTACATGAAAGTTCTTCCACTTGCTGAGATACTCTGAAATTGATCGTACTTTTCTAGTTCTTGTTTCTATGACTACTTCATAACTTCTTTCGATGTCATGTTGATCTTCCTGTTGTTTCATTAGATTCTGCACCAAAGTTGGGTTATCCTTTGAGAGTTGGAGAACTTGTTGTTGATGCTCGATGTGATCTTCCACTAATTTATCATCCATATTTTCTATTATTTGATCCTTCAAACCATCCAAATTAGCCTCCATTTTTGCTTTTAAACCATCTATTTCATCTTCAATTGCTCCTCGTAAGATCGAAACTTGTTGCACTTGGTACCGTAATTTTGATATCTCATACTGCAACTCTTCCTCTTCATGCGTCATAGTATAGATTTTTGAGGGATTAATGGGTATGGAATTATTTTTAGGAGGCATTTCAGAACGAAATACTGAAATATATGCTCAATAGGCCCTTGGAATCTCTTCAAACTGATTTTTCAAACAAGATTTATGCAATTCGGGAAAAACAATACACACCTTTTACTTGCTTTTGAGAAGCTCTATATTGGAATTGGATTATCTCTGTGATTACGACTCTTCAATATCTGAAATTTAGAAATGAAATATCCCTCTGAATTATCTTCTAAATTCCACTGGTCTGATCTGATTTTGATTCTCCAAGACAAAGTTGTGTCCAATCTCCCACAATGACCTAATTCTGGACTGGTTCAGTAGAGCGAAATTGTACGACTTGCCACGTGTCACTGTTTTGTCCTTTGTCTCTGAAATTTATAGCCAAGAAACTACAGTCCTTGTACTTGTGACCACTTTTTATGGAACTCCAATCCGATCCCCAGAGAGAGAGTTATTGAACTTTTCCCACAATCACCTCTTTGAGATGAAATTCAGGAGCCTGAAAAAACACTACCTTCCACAGATCATATCTCCAAGAATATTGCAAACCAAGCTCTGAAATTGTTTGAAAAATTTCCTAAGGATTTCAGCTTCGCACCATACGAATTTTAGATTCTGAACCTTCGTAGAAAAAATTTATAGCGAAAATTCCACGATGACCTGTTTAGGAGCTTGAAAAAAGACCTAACTTCCACAGATGATATCTCTGAAAATATTGTGAACCAAGCTATGAAATTTTTAGATAATATTCCTCAAGATTTCAGCTTCGCACCCTAAAAATTTCAGCTTCTGAATCTTCGTAGAAAAAAAGTTATAGCGAAAATGCCACAATGACCTGTTTGGAGTAGCAAAACCCTAGAATCCAAAGCTCTGATACCAAATGTTGTGTAACCAGCTTCAAAAATAGAAGAAAAGAGATATCAACACCTTAGAAATAAGCCACTTCAAGGGGGCAACCTCCAATACATTACATAAATGCACAATTCTTGGATGATACAAATGAACAAAACCTCCTTCTATATATAGGAGTCCATGGGGACACAATATAATCCTAGTGGGGCCACAATGTAATCCTAGCCGACCTAACAATAATAATGTAAGGGCACAATAATAACAATATGGGGGTTACAGGGGTACAATAATAACAATAAGGGGGGCTACACTAACATAATAAGGGGCTACACTATTAATATAAGGACTTAACAAAATCACATATAAAGCCTCTAAAAAATAAAAATGAACAAGTGAACATGCGCTATAAAATCTAGGAGTCAAAACACACAAAAACAATTTATTTTCACAATAAAATCACTAGTTGGTGATGAAATCAAACCTTGTAGAGATCAATGTGAAAAAATAGCAGATGGAACCAGTTACCCTAACAACCTTCTTAATGAAATGCTCTAGTGTAAGATACTACACTATGCCATCTCAAGTGAAGATTACTGTTGAGTCTCAAATCTGCATTGTTCTTAGACATCTTCCTAGACCTTTTTCATTCACCTGAACCTCCCAAGTTGTCAATATCATTGTATATTAATTGCAAAAGAGCATCTAAAATGGTTTTTAACTATATTTTTGTGTTTGCTGTTTGATTTAGATTTTGCTCATTTAGTTGCGGAATCTTGCCACTTTCCGCAGCTGCTGCAACTTTCCGCAGCCATTTTGTGAAACTCTATGTTACAGGTGTCTTCAGGTAAAACGAGCCACATGGGCAAGTCAGAAATGATGTGGACATGGATCGTGTCCTATTGGCTCGAGCAAATTCACCTAAGGAGGCTACGGTCAAAGGTGGTCAAGTGGAAGTCAACCGTAGAGTTCCACGGTGACAAAACTCTTTTTCTCGTCACGTGGAGATTTATATGGCCGTTTCTGAATTGCGGGAGACAAATCAACATTTGTACATGGCTCCATAAGCTGAATTCAAACATCCACTCTTCATAGATTTACTCCTCAACGCGGCCATGATCCTAGATCTCTGGACGTAATGGTTTACGTGTTCTCTATCAGCATAAACTTTAGGAAATTAGTTATATCACCTTCAGTATAAATAACTCGTTTGCATACGCATAAGAGTTAGTTTTTATTAGTCTTCATTAGCCTCCAGATAGCTTTGTAATGTAATTACGTTGCCACTGTGCCGTAATATCACCTTTCTGTTATGACTGCATTTTAATATATAAGAAGACTCTATTTCCAAGCGTAATTCATACTTGAAGTCTGTTGCCAAGGCTGGTGTAGAGGGCCCCTGCACACGCTGAGGTTTTGTGCATTATTGTATAGTTCTTGTTTTATTTCTTTAAGCTCATTGTGCCATAAGTCATTCATGTGTTTATACATTGCATCTTTCATAGTATATATGCTTCATTTCTGTTTATAATCTTTCATGCTTTACATCTTGCTTCTGTCCATAATCTTTCATGTTTTATGTTATTGTTAACTGATCAGTGTTCTTGTTTCGGGTTATAAATAGGCAGCCCGGGCATTTGCATAACTTTTTGACTAATGACATGGAATTAATATTGTTCTGCTGCTAATTTACTTTTCTTAGTTTCTGTTTAATTTCAGTACTGCTTTGTTTATTTCAGTCTTGCACATTTGTTTTAGTAGTTAGATTTAGATATATCAAATTGTTCATGTCATTTTCAGTTACCTCCGAAAGCCACAGCTGGACTGATGGTGAGGGATTGAAGTATGAATGTATAGTTTGATATTAGTTTAATTTCTGCAAGTTAGATATATTAAATTGCTCATGACATCTTCAGTTACCTCCGAAAGCCACAGCTGGACTGATGGTGAGGGATTGAATTATGAATGTGTAGTTTGATATTAGTTTACTTTCTGCAAGTTAGATATCAGGTTACTCAAGTTTTTTATGGTTACCTCCGAAAATCATAGCTTGACTAATGATGAGGGATCAGAAGATAAGTTGATGTAATTTGATTTAGATTTACTTTGTTGCAACTTTTGGATTTCTTTTAGCATAGTTTCTTTTGTGTTTGAAAAGCAGCAAGAATAATGAGTTTCATGATCAGTAGTTCATCGTTTGTTTGACTAGAGTAGTGATGCAATTTCATTTTCTTTAATTTCATTTTCTTTGAAGAATTAATTTTGTCATTGTGTGTTTTTAAAATTCTTTTGAAGTTTGGAAAATCATTAGAAAGACATTGTTGTCTTGAATATTTGTCTCCATACTTGTCTTTTAGAATTTCACAAAAATCCAAAAACGACAAAAAAATAAGAGATAGGTTATCTTGCACATATAGTGCACCACACTTCGTCAGCGTACGAATCCCAGATTGAAAAATTAAATGTAGCAATTTATGACACACTAAATTGACCAAACATTTTGGCACCGTTGCCGGGGAAGTGTAACTAGGTAGCCAATTTCTTAAAAAAAAAAACAAAATAACAAAAGAAGGGAAAACTTGATAACTTCTTGAAGTATGCTCTCCTCTTGCACCTAGTGTGATCTGGAGGATCAGAAAAGAGAGTTATTGGTTTAGTAATTTCTTAAGTATGCTCTCTTCTTGCACCTGGTGTGACCTGGAAGATCAGAAAGAGAATTATTAGCCCAACTTTTAAAAAATAAAATTAAAAAATTAAAAATAAAATGACATGCATAGAGCAAGAGATTCTAGGGGAAGGTTTATAGCTAAAGCCAAGAGTTCAATTTTCACAACTCCATCTTCTTCAAGGCATAGACCAGATTCACCACCATCTACCCCTAGCCTTAAGATTTTTGGAATTCAAGGAGCAGCTGAATTAGAGGATTCTCCTATACCACCTACTAAATCTCATTTAGAAAAGGAAGAGACTCCCTCTCATCCTCCCTTGATAAAAGAACTAGAGAACTTTAAGGACTCTAAAGAAAATATCATGGCAGAGGAAATAATAGATGGATTTGGAGGTAGAGGTAGAGATAGAGGAGGAGGAAACAATGGAGACAACAATGGTGAAGGAAATAATGGAAGAAATAGGGAAGGAGACAACTTGTTTGGATTCCCTATAGTTGATGAGGAAACTCATAAAACGATGAAAAATATCTCACCATCTGTCCTCCCTAAATTTTATGGATTGCGAAGTGAGGATCCTGAAACATTTCTGTTTGAGTTTGAAGTTGTGTGCCAAACTTATGACTATATGGAAGACTCTCAAAAACTCAAATTGTTTCCTTCAACTTTGGAGGGATCTGCTTTGAAATGGTTCATGGGATTAGCTACTCAATCTATTAGGACTTGGAATGATATGAAACAAACATTTTTGGATAGATACTTGGACTATTGTATGCCCACCAATCACAAGGATGAGGTATTCAAAATGATGCAAAAAGAAGACGAAAATTTGGAAGATTTACTTCAAAGATTTCAATACAACTTGAAAAGAGAAAATATGAGAAACTTAGATGATGAAACCTTGAAAGCCCTCATATTAAAATCCATTAGAGATGAATGGATAGATATTTTAAACATGATGGGGAAAGTAGACATTTCTCAACTTCCACTTCGTGACATAACAGAACTATGTGTCCATCTCTCAAGAGGAAAATCTAAAACAGGAAAAGGGCCTAGGGATCCTTCTCTTATTAGGGCTAACAAATCTACAACTGGATCAGTAAGTAGGGAAGAGATTGGTAATATGCTTGATGAATTCAAAACTGATATCTTAGGGAGCCTTAGTGAACAACTAGACACCCTTAAAATCCAAAACAAGCAGAAAGAAAAAACAGATGCTTTAGCCATCTTTTGTCCAAAATGTAGGAAGAAACATGCTTTAAGGGAATGTCCCTTAGATGCAAAAGTTGTAGAAACATGTATGATTTGCTCAAAGAATCATGAGATCAAGGATTTTCCTTCAATTCCTGGACTCAAAGTTGTTTTTCAAGAAGACCCAAATTTAGTAGAATCTCTCTGTTTTGTTGCAAGAAGACCTTGGCAGGGACAACAAACTCAAGGGTTTAACAACCCTATGAATCTTCAAACCCCACCAAATTGGAATCCTTGGCAACAACCTTGGCCCAACATCAAAATTCATATCAGCCATGGGTACAAGGGATGCAAAATCCTTATGGGAGATTTGCTCAATTTTATCAATATCCTCCATCTTTTCAAAATCAACAAGCTCCACAACTTCCAAACCCAAATCCACAACTTTCATTGCCATTTCCACAACAAAAACCTTCTCAAAAAAATTCAAATCCTCAACTCATGCTCCCATACCAACAAAAGACAAATCAACTTCCATCTCAGCCATTGCCAAATCCTAACAATAAAAATCCTCAGAATACTTACATGGTAGAAGGACAATAATTTCCTACCTATATGATTGTTCCTCTCAACGATGTACAACTCAGATCTAGTAGAGTTTTAGAAAAACCTTCTATAGATATTCAAGAGCAAGATACCTCTAAGGAGGACTCTCTTAAGGCCAATAAGGGTTCTGAGGAAGAATCTCTTCAAAACTCAAATATTCAAAAAGAAAAAGAAAAGTTAACACCCACAACTCCTATAGTTGAGCAACCTGCATCTTCATCAACACCTCCTTTTCCTGAAAGACTACAAATTGACAAGGGGGTGGAAAAACAAATCTTGTTGCCTAATTATGATTTTCTAGATGAATTGAAGAATTTTTGTATCAAGATTCCCTTGCTACAGGCCATTCGAGAGATTCCTATTCTATCAAAAACAATAAAGGAGTTGAGTTTCAAAAGATCACGAAGGAAACTAAAATACACAAGAAGAATCCACCTGGTAGGAAAAATTGCAGATATTATGATGGGAAAAATTACCATGCAAAAGTATGTAGATCCAGGAAGTCTAATTTTCAAGACACATATAAATGGGATAGAAATTCCAAATACATTGATTGACTTAGGGGCTGCTATTAACATTATGAGTAGACAGACTATGGACCAGCTAAAAATTCCTAACCTTCCTTTTACACCTACTTTACTGCAACTTGCAGATTGATCAATTATTAAACCAGATGGTGTATTAGAAGATATTTTAGTCTCCTTATATTCTTGGGAATATCCGGTAGATTTTATGATTTTGACTCCCAAGAGTAATCTAGGAGGGCACCCAATTATCTTAGGAAGACCTTGGCTAGCCATAGCTGATGCTTTTATTAGTTGTAGATCTGGGGATATGTACATTTCTAATGGTAATTCGACAAAGAAATTCAATTTGTATCCTCCAGAAAAAGCAATTACAAAAATAGGAGACAATGAATGGGTCAATGATGAGGAAATTATACAACTTGTCTTTACCATTTCGGACATCAGTGAGGATAGTCAAATTCTGAACACATTAGAAAATTTTGAGATATCTTCAGAATATGACCCCACACAATTTCAGTTGGAATCTGACATAGAATATTTATCATTAAGACAAATGTCTCTTTACTCTATGGAAGAGTTTAGTAGTTCTACTATTGAGATTTTTCCAGGAAAAACATTGAATATCAACAAACATTTGGAAAAGTCACAACAAGAAGAACTAACCAAAATCTTGCAAAAACATTCTACTGCATTTGCATGGGAGTATACTGACATGAAAGGTATTGATCCTAAGACTTGCATCCATCATATCTATATTGAGGAAAATAGTAGACCAATCAGACAACCTCAAACAAGGATGAATCCAAATCTTAGGGAGATAGTGAAAGAAGAGCTCCAAAAACTACTCAATGTAAACTTCATTTATCCAATTTCAGATAGCCGATGGGTTTCTCCTCTGGTTATAGTACCTAAAAAGAATGGTAAATGGAGGGTGTGCATTGATTACAGGGAATTGAACAAAGCAACTTTGAAGGATCACTTTCCTTTGCCTTTTATCGATCAGGTATTAGACACATTAGCAGGTAAAAAATACTTTTCATTTTTGGATGGTTTTAGTGGCTATAATCAGATTCAGGTAGCACCTGAAGATCAAGATAAGACCAAATTTACTTGTCCATGGGGAACTTTTGCCTACCGAGTGCTTCCTTTTGGGTTATGTAATGCACCAGCAACATTCCAAAGAGCAGTACTAGGAATTTTTTCTGATCTAATCCATGATTGTGTAGAGGTTTATATGGATGATTTTACAGTTTATGGTAATTCATTTGAAGAGGCATTAGAAAATTTGGAAAAATTTCTTATAAGATGTAAAGAAACAAACTTTTCATTAAGCCATGAAAAATGCTTTATGATGTTTACTGAAGGGATTGTTTTGGGGCATCATATTTCAGGAGATGGGATTAAGGTTGATAAATCAAAAGTTGAAGTCATCTCCAAGTTACCTATTCCAAATTGTCAAAGAGATGTTAGAAGTTTTCTAGGATTTATTGGTTACTATAGAAGATTTATAGAAAACTTCACTAAAATAGCATCTCCACTCTTCAAATTGCTTACAAAAGACTGTGAATTTAAATGGGATCCTGATTTTCAATCAGCCTTTGAAACTTTGAAAACAAGAATATCTGAAGCACCTATCTTGAGAGGACTAAATTGGAAACTCCCTTTCCATATTTCTACGGATGCTTCAGATACAGCTCTAGGAGCTGTGTTGGGTCAAAAATATTTAGTTCCTTATGCCATTTATTATACCGGTAAAAATTTGACTCCCACAGAGTTGAATTATACTGTGACTGAAAAAGAGTTTTTAGCTGTTGTTCATGCAATTAATAAGTTTAGACATTACATAACAGGCTATGAAACTTTTATTCATACTGACCATTCTGCAATTAGATATTTAATGAATAAACCTGTTACTAATGGCAGAGTGACAAGATGGCTCTTACTTTTGCAAGAATTCAATATTATTGTGTTGGATAGACTAGGAAAACAAAATACAGTAGCTGATTTCTTGTCTAGGATTCAGAATACTAAAGAAGATTCTCCTGTAGAGGATAAGTTTCCTGATGAATACTTGTTTGCAGTAACTATTAAGACTCCTTGGTATGGAGATATTGCTAACTATTTGGTTACAGGGAAACTGCCTTCACATTTATTTCCAAATGAAAAACGAAAAATTATTCAGGAGAGTTCAAAATATTCATGGATTTCTAACGAATTGTTTAAAACGGGGCCAGATCTTGTGATCAGAAGATGTGTCAGGGAAGATGAAATGCCTGATATTCTTAAGGCATGTCATGATGAACCATGCGGTGGACACTTTGCAGACAAAAGGATGGCCTATAAAATCCTCTCTTTAGGATATTATTGGCCTTCCCTCTTCAAAGATGCAAAACAATATGTCAAAATGTGTGACAGCTGCCAAAGAGTAGGGAAACCTACCCTTTCAAATGAAATTCCATTGCAAACATAGGTACTCATTGAACCCTTTGAAAAATGGGCTTTAGATTTCATTGGACCTATTAATCCACCATCTAAGCAAAAGAAGTATATATTGGTTTGTACTGATTATGCTACTAAATGGGTAGAAGCCAAAGCATTAGTATCTGCTACTGAAAATTCAGTTGTTCATTTTCTTTATGAGGATATTTTTACTTGCTTTGGTGTTCCAAGAGAAATTGTGACAGATCAAGGAAGCCAATTCACATCCAACTTGATGGAGAAGTTGATGGAAGAATACAAAATCAAGCACAGAAGATCTACTCCTTACCATCCTCAAGAAAATGGTCAAGTGGAGTCTACAAACAAAGTTCTTGAAAGTATCATCACCAAAACTGTTCATCTACATAGAAGAGATTGGGCAGAAAGGCTTCCTGAAGCCTTGTGGGCCTACAGAACTACATGGAGAAATACAACAGGACATTCTCCCTATGAACTTGTTTATGGGAAATAAGTCTTGCTCCCCATTGAGTTCCAAGTCAAGACCTTCAAGATAGCAGTTCAATTGGGGATGAATTTATCAGAAGCCCAAAAGCATAGAATGGAGCAATTGAATGAGCTAGATGAAATCAGACAAGAAGCAATTCTAAGAACTAATCTAGTTCAATATCAAAGAGCTAAATGGCATGACAAGTATATTAAAGAAAAGAAGTTTCAAGAAGGAGATTGGGCATTGTTATTTGATTCCAAGTTTAAAGATTTTCAAGGAAAATTTTAGACTCATTGGCTTGGGCCATATGAGATTGACAAGATCTTTAGCAATGGAGCGGTAAGAATCAAGACCATTGATGAGTTTCAAACTCCTCTTATTGTGGATGGCCACAGATTGAAAGTTTATCATAAGCCACTCTCAAAAGAGGATTTTGTCAAAATGTTTCAAGAAAATTCAGCAATCAGGTTGGTACAGAAGAATTCTTCTTCTCCACCAGCCTAGCTTTTGTTCTTTTCAGTTAAAAAAAATAAAATAAAATTGTATAAGCCTGAAAACCAATCACTGATTGGCAGTCTTATACAGAAAATATAGGGTGAAAATTAGGAACACCTGACACTCTATATTTTCCAAAAAAATCTTTCTTTCATTTCACAAGTTTTGTGACCACCCACTTCATTCCATTCCACTTCATTCCACTTCATTTCACTCCATTCCACTTCATTTTATCTATTTCATTCCATTTTCACCAATAAAATTCTTTTTCATGACCATTTCCATCTAATCATTTGTCATCTGTTCATTTTCATTCACCCAAATAATAGCTGTGTCAGTTTCCGCAGCTGACATCTGTTTCCGCAGCTGACTCCAGTTTCCACAGCCAGAAGCAGATTCCGCAGCTACTACTCTATTTTCAAAAGAATGTACAGCCAGATGTTATTTCCATAATCATGAAATTAAATGCAGGTGAGAGGACCAATTATGAAGACATGGGGCATTCAAGATATCAATGAGGAGCAACTAATTGAAGACCAAGGAAAAAGGCAAAGATTCCAAGGTATGAGTAAAATTCATTTCAAATAGCATTGAAAACACATTTTTATATAGTTCTAAACCATAAGCTCCATTCATTATGTGCAATGGTTATATTGACAAATTCCGTAACCCTTTCACGATCTCCATATGATCCTCCCGCATTCATTCTCAAACGGTTCCATAATTAAACCCCCGATCTTCACTCATACTGTGATATTCGACCGGTGACAATGAGATGTAGTTGATTTGACCACGAGCTCTTTCAGCCGCATAAAATCCATAGCCGTTGTTTAAACGTGCTTACATTTATTTTGCAGCCACCAAATTTCAAAACACTGTCGGATGTGTTATACTCCTCCTATTGTTCTGTTAATCTCACAGCCGTATCTCTGCCATGCTCACGAAACCCCTCTCTGTTCCACCTCACTCCATTTCGCTCTTTGTTACGCTACAGTCTGTATACCCACTCTCTGATATCTACCTACAATCATTGTGCTCATTTTCGTGCATTAAGACGTTCTACTTCCATTGAACCCTCACGCAGGCAATTTTTTGAAGAGCAGAAAGAAGAATGGGTAAATTGCTAAGAGTAGAACCAGAAGGACCTAAGTTCATGGAAGGATATCCGCAAGTCAGGGATATATTGAAGAAATCAAAGTGGCTGCGGTTTATCCAAAATTTCAGAGGCTATCATAAAGAAGTGACAAAAGCATTTGCAAGGTCGTTCAATGGCCTGGAAGTAGAGATTGGAGACCTTAAGTTTGCGGTGAACAAGGCATCTATAGCAACTTCCACGAAACTTCTTCAAGAGGGTGAACGATGGTTTAAGAATAAAAGCATTAGTGATGAAGCCTGGAGAATAATCTTACGAAACCAAGGTATGGACATAACTATTTTTAAAAGAGGAATTCCTGTTCATGCTTTGAAAGAGGAATGGGCTACTTTGTTGCTAGTTGTTCAAAAATTCATTACCTGTGAAGGCCGTTTTGGGTCCATGTATATGTACCATACCAGATTGCTGATGAATTTTCTAGATAATCAAACTCTCAATCTTCCATATTTTCTATTAAATAGTTTGAAGAAAATGTCTGTGACTGTTCAGAAGCATTTAGGGGATGTAGAACCACATCTATATCACCACGGTCTTGTAAAAATTTTGATTGAAAAAGAGTTAAAGGAGAAGAAAGACACATGGGAACATTTTTTGATTAGAAATTTCTTTGAGGAACCTCAGGAAATTCCTGAAGGTAACACATCAAGAAGGAGTAGGAGAAAAAGAACAAATGATGAAACCCAAAGTACTGCTACTCAAGAAATTCCTGAAGGTAACACATCAAGAAGGAGTAGGAGAAAGAGAGCAAATGATGAAATTCAAAATACTCCTACTACTACAATTGAAAGAAATGATAGGGAAGAGAGACTGTCAAAGAGGAAGAAGAAAGAAACTAAGGGTAAAAATCCAATAACATCAAAAGAGAGAAAAAATATTGAGGCTATACATCAAACTCCTTCTTCCAAAGAAGAAGATCATCAAGTGTTATCTGAGAGATTGGTTCATCTTCAAGAACAGTTATCTATAGCCAAGAAGAAAGAGAAAGGGAAACAAAAGCAAAAGGACAGTGGTCCACAGCGTGTGAGAATAAGTTCCAGACTTAAGGGGAAATTGAGGAAAACGCAAATGAAGGGTCCTCATTTCATTGATTTGGGAGAAGAAACATCTGAACAATCCCCAGCTGACCATAGTCCATCTCACTCTCAGTCAATTAGTGAACCTGGTTCATTTCATTCTTAGTCAGACATTGAACATAGTCCATCCCATTCTCAACAAGATGTTAATGTGAGCCCTTCTCAGCCAGATTTTGAAGATAACTCTCCTTCACGGCATTTTGGGGACAGCCCAATAAAAATGACACCTGATATAGACCCCAAGCAGCAGGAAGTATATGATTATATAGAATCTTTAGAAAAAGCAGCTATAGGTCCCAGTACTTCGTCCATTTAGCCTCACATAGTACAGGATGATTTAGTCCAATCACTGAAACAGGAAGTCTTTGAGCTAGAGCTTTTAAATAAACACATTAAAAATGAAAATGAGACATTTAAGGAACAAAGCAAATTGGAAAAAATCATTCATGATAATACCATGCTACATCTGTGAATATGGCAGAAGAAGAAAAAGAAATTGAAAAAGAAATGCCAGAAGTTAAGCAGAGCACTAGTTAATATCAAATTTAGATGCTTAATGAAGAAGCCTAGGATGTTGGCAGCACCAAGGAAGAAGAGGAGAGGGCTGGATGTACTGTTTGAAGTGTCAAGGCATATGAACTGAAGAATGATTATCAAAATTTTGGTTGCATGAGGACATGCAACACCTTCATAGTGGGGGTATGTTGAGTCTCAAATCTGCATTGTTCTTATACATCTTCCTAGACCTTTTTCATTCACCTGAACCTCCCAAGTTGTCAATATCATTGTATATTAATTTCCAAAGAGCATCTAAAATGGTTTTTAACTATATTTTTGTGTCTACTGTTTGATTTAGATTTTGCTCATTTAGCTGCGGAATCTTGCCACTTTCCGCAGCTGCTGCAACTTTCCGCAGCCATTTTGTGAAACTCTATGTTACAGGTGTCTTCAGGTAAAACGAGCCACATGGGCAAGTCAGAAATGATGTGGAAATGGATCGTGTCCTATTGGCTCGAGCAAATTCACCTAAGGAGGCTATGGTCAAAGGTGGCCAAGTGGAAGTCAACCGTAGAGTCCCACGGTGACAGGACTCTGTTTCTCGTCACGTGGAGATTTATATGGCCGTTTCTGAATTGCGGGAGACAAATCAACATCTGTACATGGCTCCATAAGCCGAATTCAAACATCCACTCTTCATAGATTTACTCCTCAATGCGGCCATGATCCTAGATCTCTGGACATAATGGTTTACGTGTTCTCTATCAGCATAAACTTTAGGAAATTAGTTATATCACCTTCAGTATAAATAACGCGTTTGCATACGCATAAGAGTTAGTTTTTATTAGTCTTCATTAGCCTCCAGATAGCTCTGTAATGTAATTACGTTGCCACCGTGCCGTAATATCACCTTTTTGTTATGACTGCATTTTAATATATAAGAATACTCTGTTTCCAAGTGTAATTCGTACTTGAAGTCTGTTGCCAAGGCTGGTGTAGAGGGCCCCTGCACACGCTGAGGTTTTGTACATTATTGTATAGTTCTTGTTTTATTTCTTTAAGCTCATTGTGCCATAATTCATTCATTTGTTTATACATTGCATCTTTCATAGTATATATGCTTTATTTCTGTTTATAATCTTTCATGCTTTACATCTTACTTCTGTCCATAATATTTCATGTTTTATGTTATTGTTAACTGATTAGTGTTCTTGTTTCAGGTTATAAATAGGCAGCCCAGGCATTTGCATAACTTTTTGACTAATGACATGGAATTAATATTTTTCTGCTGCTAATTTACTTTTCTTAGTTTCTGTTTAATTTTAGTACTGCTTTGTTTATTTCAGTCTTGCACATTTGTTTCAGTAGTTAGATTTACCTCCGAAAGCCACAGCTGGACTGATGGTGAGGGATTGAATTATGAATGTGTAGTTTGATATTAGTTTACTTTCTGCAAGTTAGATATATTAAATTGCTCATGACATCTTCTGCCATCACAAAGCCACACTGAATCGATGGTGAGGATTGAATTGAGAATGTAGTTGATCTATGTTATTTCTGCAAGTTAGATATATTAAATTGCTCATGACATCTTCAGTTACCTCCGAAAGCCACAGCTGGACTGATGGTGAAGGATTGAATTATGAATGTGTAGTTTGATATTAGTTTACTTTCTGCAAGTTAGATATCAGGTTACTCAAGTTGTTTATGGTTACCTCCGAAAATCATAGCTGGACTAATGATGAGGGATCATAAGATAAGTTGATGTAATTTGATTTAGATTTACTTTGTTGCAAGTTTTGGATTTCTTTCAGCATATTTTCTTTTGTGTTTGAACAGCAGCAAGAATAATGAGTTTCATGATCAGTAGTTCATTGTTTGTTTGACTAGAGTAGTGATGCAATTTCATTTTCTTTAATTTCATTTTCTTTGAAGAATTAATTTTGTCATTGTGTGTTTTTTTTTTAAAATTCTTTTGAAGTTTGGAAAATCATTAGAAAGACATTGTTGTATTGAATATTTGTCTCCATACTTGTCTTTTAGAATTTCACAAAAATCCCAAAACGACAAAAAAGTAAGAGATAGGTTATCTTGCACATATAGTGCACCACACTTCGTCAGCTTATGAATCCCGGATTGACAAATTAAATGTAGCAATTTAGGACACAATAAATTGACCAAACAGTATGCAAAATCCTTATGGGAGATTTGCTCAATTTTATCAATATCCTCCATCTTTTCAAAATCAACAAGCTCCAAAACTTCCAAACCCAAATCCACAACTTTCATTGCCATTTCCACAACAACAACCTTCTCAACAAAATCCAAATCCTCAACTCATGCTTCCATTCCAACAAAAGACAAATCAACTTCCAGCTCAGCGATTGCCAAATCCTAACAATAAAAATCCTCAGAATACTTACATGATAGAAGGACAACAATTTCCTACCTATATGATTGTTCCCTCTCAATGATGTACAACTCAGGTCTGGTAAAGTTTTAGAAAAACCTTCTATAGATATCCAAGAGCAAGATACCTTTGAGGAGGACTCTCTTAAAGGCAATAAGGGTTCTGAGGAAGCATCTCTTCAAAACTCAAACATTCAAAACGAGAAAGAAAAGTTAACCCCCACAACTCCTATAGTTGAGCAACCTGCATCTTCATCCACACCTCCTTTCCCTGAAAGATTACAAATTGATAAAGGGGCGGAAAAACAAATCTTGTTGCCTAACTATGATTTTTTAGATGAATTAAAGAATGTTTGTATCAAGATTCCCTTGCTACAAGCCATTAGAGAGATTCCTATTCTAGCAAAAACAATAAAGGAGTTGAGTCTCAAAAGACCAGGAAGGAAACTAAAAGACACAAGAAGAATCCACCTGGTAGGAAAAATTGCAGATATCATGATGAGAAAAATTACCATGTAGAAGTATGTAGATCCAGGAAGTCCAATTGTCAAGACACATATAAATGGGATAGAAATTCCAAACACATTGATTGACTTAGGGGCTGCTATCAACATTATGAGTAGACAGACTATGGACCAGCTAAAAATTCCTAACCTTCTTTTTACACCTACTTTACTGCAACTTGCAGATCGATCAATTATCAAACCAGATGGTGTATTAGAAGATATTTCAGTCTCCTTAGATTCTTGGGAATATCCAGTAGATTTTATGATTTTGAATCCCAAGAGTAATCTAGGAGGATACCCACTTATCTTAGGAAGACCTTGGATAGCCACAGCTGATGCTTTCATTAGTTGTAGATCTGGGGATATATACATTTTGAATGGTAATTCGACAACGAAATTAAATTTGTATCCCCCAGCAAAAGCAATTACAGAAGTAGGAGAAAATGAATGGGTCGATGATGAGGACACTATACAATCTGTCTTTACCATTTCTGAAATCAGTGAGGATAGTCAAATTCTGAACACATTAGAAAATTTTGAGACATCTTCAGAATATGACCCCACACAATTTCAGTTGGAATCTAACATTGAATATTTATCATCAAGAAAAATGTCTCTTTACTCTATGGAAGAGTTTGGTAGTTCTACCATTGAGATTTTTCCAGGAAAAACTTTGAATATCAACAAAAATTTGGAAAAGTCACAACAAGAAGAACTAACCAAAATCTTGCAAAAACATTCTACTGCATTTGCATGGGAGTATACTGATATGAAAGGTATTGATCCTAAGACTTGCATCCATCATATCTATATTGAGGAAAACAGTAGACCAATAAGACAACCTCATAGAAGGATGAATCCAAATCTTAGGGAGATAGTGAAAGAAGAGCTCCAAAAACTACTCAATGTAAACTTCATTTATCCAATTTCAGATAGCCGATGGGTTTCTCCTTTGGTTATAGTACCTAAAAAGAATGGTAAATGGAGGGTATGAATTGATTACAGGGAATTGAACAAAGAAACTTTGAAGGATCACTTTCCTTTGCCTTTTATCGATCAGGTATTAGATACATTAGCAGGTAAAAAGTAATTTTCATTTTTGGATGGTTTTAGTGGCTATAATCAAATTCAGGTAGCACCTGAAGATCAAGATAAGACCACATTTACTTGTCCATGGGGAACTTTTGCCTACCGAGTGCTTCCTTTTGGGTTATGTAATGCACCAGCAATATTCCAAAGAGCAGTACTAGGAATTTTTTCTGATCTAATCCATGATTGTGTAGAGGTTTATATGGATGATTTTACAGTTTATGGTAATTCATTTGAAGAGGCATTAGAAAATTTGGAAAATTTTCTTATAAGATGTAAAGAAACAAACCTTTCATTAAGCCATGAAAATGCTTTATGATGTTTACTGAAGGGATTGTTTTAGGACATCATATTTCAGGGGATGGGATTAAGGTTGATAGATCAAAAGTTGAAGTCATCTCCAAGTTACCTATTCCAAATTGTCAAAGAGATGTTAGAAGTTTTCTAGGATTTATTGGTTACTATAGAAGATTTATAGAAAACTTCACTAAAATAGCATCTCCACTCTTCAAATTGCTTACAAAAGATTGTGAATTCAAATGGGATCCTGATTGTCAATCAGCATTTGAAACTTTGAAAACAAGAATATCTGAAGCACCTATCTTGAGAGGACCAAATTGGAAACTCCCTTTCCATATTTCTACAGATGCTTCAGATACAGCTCTAGGAGCTGTGTTGGGTCAAAAGGATTTAGTTCCTTATGTCATTTACTATACTAGTAAAAATTTAACTCTCACTGAGTTGAACTATACTATAACTGAAAAAGAGTTTTTAGCTGTTGTTCATGAAATCAATAATTTTAGACATTATATAACAGGCTATGAAACTTTTATTCATACTGATCATTCTGCGATTAGATATCTAATGAAAAAACCTGTTACTAATGGCAGAGTGACAAGATGGCTCCTAATTTTGCAGGAATTCAATATTACTGTGTTGGATAGACCAGGAAAACAAAATACAGTAGCTGATTTCTTGTCTAGGATTCAGAATACTAAAGAATATTCTTCTGTAGAGGATAAGTTTCCTGATGAATACTTGTTTGCAGTAACTACTAAGACCCCTTGGTATGCAGATATTGCTAACTATTTGGTTACAGGGAAACTGCCTCCACATTTATTTCCAAGTGAAAGAAGAAAGATTATTCAGGAGAGTTCAAAATATTCATGGATTTCTAACGAATTGTTTAAAACAGGGCCAGATCTTGTGATCAGAAGATGTGTCAGGGAAGATGAAATGCCTTATATTCTTAAGGCATGTCATGATGAACCATGCGGCGGACACTTTGCAGACAAAAGGACGGCCTATAAAATCCTCTCTTTAGGATATTATTGGCCTTCCCTCTTCAAAGATGCAAAAAAATATGTCAAAAGGTGTGACAGCTGCCAAAGAGTAGGGAAACCTACCATTTCAAATGAAATGCCATTGCAAGCACAGGTACTCATTGAACCCTTTGAAAAATGGGCTTTAGATTTCATTGGACCTATTAATCCACCATCTAAGCAAAAGAAGTATATATTGGTTTTTACTGATTATGTTACTAAATGGGTGGAAGCCAAAGCATTAGTGTCTGCTACTGAAAATTCAGTTGTTAATTTTCTTTATGAGGATATTTTTACTCGCTTTGGTGTTCCAAGAGAAATTGTGACAGATCAGGGAAGCCAATTCACATCCAACTTGGTGGAGAAGCTGATGGAAGAATATAAAATCAAGCACAGAAGATCTACTCCTTACCATCTGCAAGCAAATGGTCAAGTGGAGTCTACAAACAAAGTGCTCGAAAGTATCATCACCAAAACTGTTCATCTACACAGAAGAGATTGGGCAGAAAGGCTTCCTGAAGCCTTATGGGCCTACATAACTACATGGAGAAATACAACAGGACATTCTCCCTATGAACTTGTTTATGGGAAAGAAGTCCTGCTTCCCATTGAGTTCCAAGTCAAAACCTTCAAGATAACAGTTCAGTTGGGAATGGATCTATCAGAAGCCCAAAAGCATAGAATGGAGCAGTTGAATGAGCTAGATGAGATCAGACAAGAGGCAATTCTAAGAACAGATCTAGTTCAATATCAAAGATCTAAATGGCATGAAAAATACATCAAAGAGAAGAAGTTTCAAGAAGGAGATTGGGCATTGCTATTTGATTCAAAGTTTAAAGATTTTAAAAGAAAATTTCAGACTCATTGGCTTGGGCCATATGACATTGACAAAATCTTTAGCAATGGAGCGGTAAGAATCAAGACCATTGATGAATTTCAAACTCCTCTTATTGTGAATGGCAAAAGATTAAAGATCTATCATAAGCCACTCTCAAAAGAGGAATTTGTCAAAATGTTTCAAGATAATTCTGCAATAAGGCTGGTAAAGAAGAATCCTTCTTCTCCACCAGCCTAGCCTTTGTTCTTTTCAGTTTCAAGTAAAAAAAAATAAAAAATAAAAAATAAAAAAATAAAAAAAGAAGAAAAGAAGAAGAAGAAGATAGTATAAGCCTGAAAACCAATCATTGATTGGCAGTCTTATACAGAAAATGTAGGGTGAAAATCAGGAACACCTGACATCCTATATTTTCCAATTTTTTTTTTTTTTCTCTCTCTCATTTCACAAGTTTTATGAAAACCCACTCCATTCCATTCCACTTCATTCCACTTCATTCCACTCCACTTCATTTCATTTCACTTCATTTCATCAATAAAATTTTCTTTCATGACCATTTTCATTCAGTCATTTATCATCTATCCATCTCCATTCACCCGAATAATTGATGTGTCAGTTTCCGCAGCTGACACCAGTTTCCGCAGCCAGAAGCAGTTTCTGCAGCTACCACTCTGTTTTTCAAAAATTCACAGTTAGATGTTAGTTCAACAATCATGAAATCAAATGCAGGTATGGAGACATATTATGAAGACATGGGGCATTCAAAGACATCAATGAGGAGCAACTGATTGAAGACCAATGAAAAATGGAAAGAATTCCAAGGTATGAGTAAAAATTTATTTCAAATGGCATTCAAGCACATTTTTACATAGTTATAAACCATAGCTCCATTATATGCAATGATTGTGTTGATAACTCCGTAACCATCCCACGATCTCTATACGATTCCCCCACAATCCTTGCATTCATTTCTAAACGGCCTCATAATCAAGCCTCCGGTCTTCACTAGTGTTCGGCTATACATTGATACTCCACCTGTAATTAAGGAACGTGGTTGATTTGACTACGGCTTCTCTTAGCCGCACAAAATCTGTAGCCGTTTCATAAACGTGCTTGCGTCTAATCTGCAGCCACCCAATTTTAAATACTGTCGGATGCACTTTGCTCCCCTTACTGTTCTATTGACCTCACGGCTACATTTCCACCGTGCTCACATAAGCCTTCACCCCATCTTGTTCTCTGTTCCGCTTCATACCGTGTACCTATTCTCTGAAATCCGCTTACAGTCACTGGCCTCCTTCATAAACCCTGATCATTTCTGTCGTCTTACCTCTGCTAAACCCTCCTCACGCAGACAAGTTCTAAAGTACAGAAAGAAGGATGGGTCAGTTGTTGAGAACGGAACCAGAGGGACCCAAATTTATGGAAGGATATCCGCAAGTCAAAGACATACTGAAAAAGGCAAAATGGCTTCAGTTTATTCAAAAGTTTAAAGGCTATAATAAGGAGGTAACAAAAGCTTTTGCGAGGTCTTTCAACAATATGGAGGTGGAAATTGGGGACCTCAAATTTATAGTGACTGAGGCATCCATAGCAGCTGCTACAGAACTCCCTTAAGAAGGAGAACGCTGGTTCAAGAACAAGAGCATTGGCGAGGAAGCCTGGAGAGTAATCCTACGTAACCCAGGTATGGATGTCACCATTTTCAAAAAGGGAATTCCTGTTCATGCTTTAAAAGAAGAGTGGGCCAGTTTACTGTTGGTTATTCAAAAGTTTATCACCTGTGAAGGACGTTTTGGATCAATGTACATGTATCACACCCGATTGTTGATGAATTTCCTAGACAACCAAACCCTCAATCTGCCATAATTTTTACTAAACAGTTTGAAAAAGATGTCTGTAACCGTCCAAAAGCATCTGGGGGACGTAGAACCACATTTGTATCACCATGGTCTTGTGAAAATCTTGATCGAAAAACAGTTAAAAGGGAAAAAGGACACCTGGGAACAGTTTTTAATTAGAAATTTCTTTGAAGAACCCCAAGAAACCCCTGAGGGCAGTACACCAAAAAGAAGTAGGAGAAAGAGAACAGGTGATAAAACTCAAAGCCCTCCTACTAACATAGTTGAAAGAACTAATGAAGAAGAAATATTGTCTAAAAGGAGGAAGGAAAACACTGAAGGTAAAAAGCCAACAAAATCAAAAGAGAAAAGAAGTGTTGAAGTTGTGTATCAAACCCCTTCCTCAGAAGAAGATCATCAAGTATTGTCTGAAAGAATAGTTCACCTTTAGGAATAGTCATCTATGGCTAAAAAGAAAGGAAAAGAAAAAGAAAAAGAAAAAGACAATAGTCCACAACATGTAAGAAGAAGCAATAGGCTTAAAGGAAAGTGGAGAAAAGTACAAACAAAAGAACCCCATTTTATTGATTTGGGAGAAGGAACACCTGAACAAACTCCAGCTGGCCGTAGTCCATCTCATTCTCAGCCAAATGTCGAAATTAGTCCTCAAGATGTTGACATGAGTCTTTTTCAGCCAAATTTTGAAGTCAATTCTCCTCCACAGCATTTTGGGGACAGCCCAAGAAAAACAACACCCGAGATAGATCCAAAGCAACAAGAGGTGTCTGAATACATAGAATCCTTAGAAAGAACAGCCACGGGTCCCAGCACTTCATCCACTCAGCCTCACACAGCACAAGAAGCTCTAGTCCAATCGTTGAAACAAGAAGTCTTTGAGTTGGAGGTTTTAAATAGACATATTAAAAATGAAAACGAAGCATTAAAGGAAAAAAACAAATTGGACAAGATCATTCATGACAATACTATGCTACATCTGGGACTGTGGCAGAAAAAGAACAGGAAACTGAAGAAGAAATTCCAGAAGATAAGTAGAGCACTAATTAATCTCAAATACAAATGCTTGATGAAGAATCCCAGGATGTTAGCAGTACCAAGGAAGAGAAGAAGAGGACTGGATGTACTGGCAGAGGTATCAAGGCATATGAATTGAAGAAGGATGATCAAAATTTTGGTTGCATGGGGACATGCAGCACCTTCACAGTGGGGGTATGTTGAGTCTCAAATCTGCATCTTTCCTATACACCTTTCTAGACTTTTTCCATTTACCTGGACCTCCTAAGTCATAAACATCATTGCATATTAATCATAAAAGAGCATTTAAAGTGGTTTTTTAACTATGTTTTGTGTCTACTGTTTGAATTAGATTTTTTCTCATTGAGCTGCGGAATCTTGTCACTTTCCGCAGCTGCTGCAACTTTCCGCAGCTGCTGCAACTTTCCGCAGCTGCTGCAACTTTCCGCAGCCATTTTGTTAAAGTCTACATTGCAGGTGTCTTCAGGCAAATCGAGCCACATGGGCAAGTTGGAAATGACATGGATATGGATCGAGTCCTATTGGCTCAGTCGAATTCACCTAAGAAGGCTATGGTCAAATGTAGTCAAGTGGTGGTCAACCGAAGAGTCCCACGGTGATAGAACTCTGTTTTTCATCACGTGAAGACTTCCGTGGCCGTTCCTAAATCGCAGGGGACATATCAACACTTGTGAACTGCTCCATAAGCCGAATTCAACGACCACTCTCCATAGATTTAATCTTCACGGCAACCATAATGCTAGATTTCTGGATGTGGTTTTTCACGTGTCTTGTATCAGTGCAGAATGTAGGAAATTAGTTATGTCATCCTCTGTTATAAATAATGCGTTCTCATACGCATAGTAGTTAGCTACTGTAATGTAATTTACTGGAAAGAAAGCCCACTGTGCTGTGACATTATTTCTTTGTTATGACTGTGTTTTAATTATATGAGAAGAATCTGTTCATAAGCATAATTCGTGGTTGATAGCTGTTGCCCGAGGATTGTGCAGAGGGCCCCTGCAAACGCCGAGGTTTTGTTTATTACTGTATAGTTTCATGCCTTATTTCCTTACGTTCATTGTGCCATAGTTATTCACGTGTATATATTACATTTCTTATAGTATTAACGTTTTGTTTTTGTTCATAATTTTTCATGCTTTATACTGCTGTTAACTGATCAGTGTCTTTGTTCCAGATTATAATAGGCAGCCCGGGAATTTGCACATAGTTTTATAATGACTAATGACATGGAATCAATCTCGTCCTTTTGCTGATTTATTTTTCTTAGCTTTTAATTCCAGCACTGTTTTATTCATTTCAGTTTTGTACATTTTCTTTACTAGTTAGATTAGATATTAAACTGCTCATTTCATTATCAGTTAGCTCCGAAATCCATAGCGAGACTAATGGTGAGGGATTGAAGTATGAATGTGTAGTTTGATGTTAGTTTATTTTTCTGCAAGTTAGATATTAAATTGCTCATGTCATTGTTAGTTACCTCCGAAAGCCATAGCGAGACTAATGGTGAGGGATTGAAGTATGAATGTGTAGTTCGATGTTAGTTTATTTTTCTGCAAGTTAGATATTAAATTGCTCATGTCATTATCAGTTACCTCCGAAAGCCATAGCGAGACTAATAGTGAGGGATTGAAGTATGAATGTGTAGTTTAATATTAGTTTATTTTTCTGCAAGTTAGATATTAAATTGCTCATGTCATTATCAGTTACCTCCGAAAGCCATAGCGAGACTAATGGTGAGGGATTGAAGTATGAGTGTTTAATTTGATATTAGTTTATTTTTCTGCAAATTAGATATCGGATTGCTCAAGTTGTTTATGATTACCTCCGAAAGCCATAGCGAGACTAATGGTGAGGGGTCAGAATATGAGTTGATGTAATTTGATTTTAGCTTTACTTTGCTTGCATTTCTTGGATTTCTTTGAGCACACTTTCTTTTGTATTTAGACAACAGCAAGGGTAATGAGTTTCATGATCAATAGTTCACTGTTTGTTTGACTAGTATAGTGGCACATTTTCATTTTCTTTTAGGAATTAGTTTTGTCATTGTATATTTAAAAATCCTTTTGAAGTTTGAAGTTTGGGAAATCATTATAAAGGACATCATTGCCTTGAACATTTATATCCATACTTGTCTTTTAGAATTTCCATCTCACATTAGGAAACCAACCAAGATAAATAAAAAACCCAAAAACGACAAAAAGTAAGAGATAGGCTATCTTGCACATATAGTGCGCCACACTTCGTCAGCTTACGAATCCCGGATTGACAAATTAATGTAGCAATTTAGGACACACTAAATTGACCCAAACAT
>JAXQQM020063375.1:0-55388 GCA_034641835.2 Pinus albicaulis | reverse complement strand
GATGCATGAGGAGGAGAAGGAAGATACCATGTAGAAATTTGCTGAATAATGATTAATTATCCACCGAGACTATCCTGATCACATACAATTCGAATTTATATGTAACACATAATCTCTTCCACTCAGATCATCAAACATGCGGAAATAAAATCAAGCGATAACACATCAAATCATCATACACATTAACACAGTATGTATGGGGAAAGCTTATAGCTGAAAACCCCGCAGCTATTGTGTATATTATAATGGAGAAATCATGTAACAAAATCAGTACAATACTCCTCACAAGTACTTAGTACTATCTCATGAAGTTACACACAAACTAGCTCAGTTTTGAACAGGTTACTGGTTCAAAACTCACTGCCAATTGCCTTGCCTCTATTGCGCAATCCAGGCCTTTCTATATAGAGATCCAAGGTTCGAATCTCCTTGGCTTGACAGCGCAATCATCATGGGAAATTCCTCCAAGTGTGGTGCAAATCTCATGCACAACTGATGTCGCCACTGATAGCTAACTCCACCCTTTCATCTACCTCTTTCACTGGTCTCCACTGAACTGATCATGCACTGTAGTGAACTGATGTGTTCTTGAGTTGAATAATGAGTTATTAATTAATGAATTAAATAATATTTAATTCACTCCACTCATAACTAGTTGATTAGCTAGTTAAACTAATCTCAACCAGTTCAACTAAAATAAACCGAACACAACTCCACTAGCTGTCTCATTAACTCCACCAAACTTCTGCCACTGAAGTCCTAACTGAAGTCAACCATGCATGTGCTCACCAAACCCTTAGGAATAGCGTAATTCATCTATCAGATGCATGAGCCACTTCCAAGGCTCGAACTGAAGTGCTCCAAGAGAGTAAACTGAAGTTTATAGTCCAAATATTATTAAGGGTAAATAATATTTGACTTCCCTATTTTTAGGATAGGCAGTCTAAAAATAGACATCGACCTATTGACCTATAGGTCACAAAAATAGAGTCCCATCTATTTTTACCAACATGACCAATACTCCAAGAATAACATATTGCAACCCCTGGACCATGCTCCATATGTCTAAAAATAGACATAGTCTAAAAATAGACTTTGCGCCAGAATTTGCCTGCGGGCCCACTTAGTGAAGGCGACTTCATTTCACTAAGCTCCATCATCTTGCCGCATTCTCAACACTCCCTCTCAGCAAGATATGGATTATCTGCAACCCCTATCCTGCCTCTGTGGAATTCGAACTTGCTCCTGGTGAGCGCCTTCGTCAGGATGTCGGCATCCTGATCCTCCGTGGGAACATATGAAAGTATCATGATTCTCCGCTGAACACAATCTCTGATGTGATGGTACCTGATGTCGATATGTTTGGACCTATCATGAAATACTGGATTAGCCGAGAGCTTGATGCAGCTCTGGTTATCACAGTAGATCACTGTAGGCTCCAAATGCAACCTGAACAAACCCGCGAGGATCTTCCTCATCCAAATAGCCTCACATGCAGCCAAGCTTGCTGCCATGTACTCGGCCTCTGCTGAACTGAGTGCCACGGATCTCTGCTTCCTGCTGTACCAGGAAACTGCTGTCGACCCAATGCTAAAAACTCCTCCAGAAGTGCTCTTCCGGTCCGTTGGACTCCCTGCCCAATCTGCATCAGTGAAGCCAGAAAGCTTCACTCCATCCTCTTGTCTGTACCATAGACCATATCCCGATGTGCCTCTGATATAGCGCAATACATGCTTGCCTGCCTTCCAAAAGAGCTTGGTAGGCTTAACCATAGCTTGCGAACGCTGGTTAACTGCATAGCATATATCGGGTCGTGTATTGACTAGATACATAAGCGACCCCACTAATTGTCGATAGACAGTGGCATCCACTACCTCCGCTGAAGTAGCATCCTCCTTCCTCCAACCACCAGGAAGAGGAGTGTCAACAGGCTTGCAACCTTGCATGTTGAACCTCTCCAGAATCTCCCGGGCATACTTGCCCTGAGAAACAAACAGTCCTCCGCTGCGCTGCCAAATCTCCAATCCCAAGAAATAATGAAGGATGCCCAAGTCCTTCATCTCAAACTCTCGTGCAAGATCCTCCTTGCATGAAAGTATCAACTGCTCATCGCCAGTCAAAATCAGATCATCTACATACGGTACGATGATCAACAGCTTCCCCTCCACCACAATCTGGTACAGGTTTGGATCCGCCTCACTCTTGGAGAATCCAAGCCCGGTGAAGTAGCTATCTATCCGAGTGTACCAAGCACGAGGTGCTTGCTTCAGCCCATACAGTGCTCTCTTGAGTCGGCACACATGCGACTCACTGCTGAAGATCTCAAAACCTTCAGGCTGTTCTATGTACACCTCCTCCTCAATAACTCCATTGAGGAACGCAGTCTTCACATCCATCTGATGAATGTGCCACCCCATCTGCGCTGAGAGAGCAAGGATCGTCTGTATGGAAGAGTACCTTGCGACAGGTGCAAAAGTCTCCTCATAATCAATCCCCTTGATCTATGAAAAGCCACGGGCGACAAATCTCGCCTTGTACTTCTCCACACTCCCGTCAGCTGCCTGCTTCACCTTGTAGATCCATCGCGAACCCACCACTGATTTCCCAATCGGTCTTGGGACAATCTCCCATGCACTGTTCCTGACGATCGAATCATATTCTTTGATCATGGCATCAACCCATGCGGGTTCCTCCACAGCTTCCTCAAAAGAGGATGGCTCCGTCACAACACATTGACTCACAAGAGCCATGTATCCAGTGTACCGATCCGGTGACTGTCTCTGTCTGCGCTGTGCTGTAGGTGGTCCTACAACCTTCTCTGCATCCCGAGCCAATCGCTCAGCTTCTGTAGTGCGCATGCGCCCTCTGATGGTTGGTGCTGCATGGGTGGTTTCTTCCACCTCCTGAACCTCCTCTTGTGGCTGATCCACATCCGGAAGCTCCTCCTTAGGAACTAACAGCTCCTCATCTGCATGCAAGTGTAGCTCCCTCTCAAGTGAACACTGTATGGCTTTCTCCTCCTGAAATTTTATATCCCGTCGCACAATAGTCTTTCGACTGTCTGACAAATATACCCGGTAGTTGTGAGGTGTATCAGTGTACCCCAAAAATATTCCAACCTCAGCAGTTGGATCCAGCTTCCTTCTCACATCCTTCGTCACATGCATGTAGACAGGAGAACCAAAGATCCACTGGAAAATTATCAGCTCTCTGCCGATTAAGCTCTCCTGTGGCCTCCATAAGAACCGCCAGAGGACAATCTGGCTCGTATATGCGACACGGGGCCGTATTGGTATGCTCCCAGCCCACAAGTGAAGGGGGTAGGCCCGATCATGCAATATCGCCTGCAAAGCACTCCACGATTGTCTGTTTCCTCGCTTCACCACTTGCCTCTGGCTGTAGGGTTATGGGGGTGCGATGAGCTATTCCTCTCCGAATCCCTTCTGCGCTGCAGAACTCCTTGAATTCAGCCGAGATGAATTCACCACCGTTATCACTCCTTAGACCAATCACCTTCTTCCCCGACTCCTTCTCGACCAGTGCTTTAAACTCACAGAACTTCGCGAATGTATCGCTCTTCTTCTGCATGAAGAAGATCCAGCACTTTCGAGAGAAATCATCAACAAAGATCATATAATACTTGTGCTTTGCTGTCGAAGCAACTGAGAAAGGACCACACACGTCTGTGTGAACTCTCTCAAGGATCGTCGTGGCGCGACTATCCTTCTCGTGAAAGGCGGCTTTCACATACTTCCCTAAAGTACACCCCTTGCACTGATCTGACTGTGCAAGAGTGCCCTTAGGAAGCCCAGTAGAAATCTGGTGATCTGGTCGCAGACCTGGCCCAGGTGGGCGTGGCCCAATCTTTCAGGCTACGCTTCGCCTTCTTCATCCTGCTCACTACTTTCATCCTTTAGATGCCATAAATGCTGCTGTACCCATCTACTCAGAACTGAGAATATCTTGGTCCAACTCATATTCAGTCTCTCCAAATTTATTCAGTCTCTCCAAAGAGTCTATTATAGAGGTGCTGCCAAGACTACAATTATACTTCTTATCCTCCAATAACATTGCTATTGAGACTGGAAAAGCCTCCTTGATCCAGGTACATGCATGACATCCCTCAATACAAAGGTTTTACCAGACTCCCTCTGAAAGGATATGGTACCGATACCAGTCGCACTGTATCTACCATCATCGCCCATCTCGATGTGCACACCCAAATCTTTGTCCTCCAGATCTGAGAACAAATCCCGATCTCCCGTCATATGAAATGACGCACCGCTGTCCAAGAACCACACCGATCCTATCACACTTGAAACTGCTAAGGTGATCTGAACTGCTTCCAACCAGCTCAAAGTTTTCTTCTCCATTCGCAGATCTCTCCCGCTAGCTCATGCTTCTTGACAATGGCAGCATAATGTCCGTGATCATGGCAAGAAAATTTTATTTTTGTTTACATCCCGTTCATAACTTTAGCAATTTAAATTCAGAGGATGTTTATTATCTTCCTCCTCTTTCTTTTTCTTTGTAACTGAGAAAGGTAATCTCTTTCTCTCACGCCTCCCTTGATGCAGTTGCACCAGCAAGTCTCATCTCCCGCATGAGATCCGCCCAAAGGCGCTCCCATCCCGGCAGCTTCTCCCGACCATTGACACTATCTTGATATGAGTGCCAAGCCTTCGGAAGACCAAGGAGAGCCAGGTTGACCATGTCCTCGTCTTCGACAGTCACCCCCACACTTCCCAGCTCATCTCTGCATTGAGTGAACTTCGTGAGGTATTTGGCGATACTGTCGCCCTTCTCCATCTTAATGTTCCTGAGCTTATCTTTGAGTGCCAGCTTCCTTTGGTCACTCTTACTCTGGAATAGATCCGTCAAAGCTTTCCACATTAAATATGGAGTAGCCTTTCCATGCAGGCCGGATACAATATGATCCTTGACGCCCTCCAACAGGATCCTTCGACACTTCGCCATCTTCTTTTGCCATGCTTCGACTTCAGCAGGATCAGTGGGCTTTTGGACATCCGTATCTACGAACTCCTTCAGACCATTATCTTCTAATACTGCCTCCATGCGATCCTTCCATGCAACATAATTCGAACTGCCTTCAAGAGCATATTCGAGTCGTAAACCGTTGAAAGACATTTTCAACACCGGCACCAAGAAAACAAAACTGCTGCAAAATTCGAATTCCACCTCAAAGCTCAACCGCTCTAGATCTGTGAGAAAAAATTATTTCTAGCACAGAGATTGACTGCAAGGGGCATTTACCATACCTTTCACTTTCCGAAGAAAGATGAATCCGGAGGCTACCTGGCCCGCATGCAGACTCTGTCTACCGAAATAAGTTTGTAATCACTGTGATGATCAATCTCTGCTTCAATAGCTCCGATACCATGTAGAAATTTGCTCAATAATGATTAATTATCCACCGAGACTATCCTGATCACATACAATTCGAATTTATATGCAACACATAATCTCTTCCACTCAGATCATCAAACATGCGTAAATAAAACAAGCGATAACACATCAAATCATCATACACATTAACACAGTATGTATGGGGAAAGCTTATAGCTGAAAACCCCGCAGCTATTGTGTATATTATAATGGAGAAATCATGTAACAAACTTAGTACAATACTCCTCACAAGTACTCAGTACTTTCTCATAAAGTTACACACAATCTAGCTTGGTTTTGAACAGGTTACTGGTTCAAAACTCACCACTAATTGCCTTGCCTCTATTGCGCAATCATGGCCTGTCTATATAGAGATCCAAGGTTCGAATCTCCTTGTCTTGACAGCGCAATCATCATGGGAAATTCCTCCAAGTGTGGTGCAAATCTCATGCACAACTGATGTCGCCACTGATAGCTAACTCCACCCTTTCATCTACCTCTTTCACTGGTCTCCACTGAACCGATCATGCACTGTAGTGAACTGATGTGTTCTTGAGTTGAATAATGAGTTACTAATTAATGAATTAAATAATATTTAATTCACTCCACTCATAACTAATTTATTAGCTAGTTAAACTAATCTCAACCAGTTCAACTAAAATAAACAGAACACAACTCCACTAGTTGTCTCATTAACTCCACCAAACTTCTGCCACTGAAGTCCTAACTGAAGTCAACCATGCATGATGCCATCAAAACCTTGGGAATAGCGTAATTCCTCTGTCAGATGCATGAGCCACTTCTGTAGCTCGAACTGAAGTGCTCCAAGAGAGTAAACTGAAGTTTAGAGTCCAAATATTATTAAGGGTAAATAATATTTGACTTCCCTATTTTTAGGATAGGCAGTCTAAAATAGACTTCGACCTATAGGTCCAAAAAATAGAGGTCCATATATTTTTACCAACATGACAAATACTCCAAGAATAACATACTGCAACCCCTGGACCATGCTCCATATGTCTAAAAATAGACATAGTCTAAAAATAGACTTTGCGCCAAAAATAGCCTGCGGGCCCACTTAGTGAAGGCGATTTCATTTCACTAAGCTCCATCATCTTGTTGCATTTTCAACAAATCAAGACTGCAGTGTTGAAGAAAGGAGACCATAATTCTTGCCAGCAGTTGGAGGCATCATTGATCCGGGTGGAAGAAATCTTGTGTTCTATCAATAGGTTCCCACATATCAGTTGATCCAAGGTATGCATGAAACTTCAGCAGATGCATGAGGAGGAGAAGGAAGATACCAGCGCTGGTATGCTTGAAGAAAGGATACCATCATTCTTGCCAGAAGTTGGAGGCATCATTGATCCAGGTGGAGGAACTCTTGTGTTCTGTCAAGAGGTTCCCACATATCAGTTGATCCAAGGTATGCATGAAATTTCAGCACATATTGTTTCAAGATTAATGCACAACCAAGGATTAAATCAAAATGTTGATTTGAATCAAAGACATGTCACAGCGTAGAGGACCCTTGTTCTAATCAAGGAGGATATTGGAAACTATCTCTATGCATCAGTGTTGAACTGCATTCAACCTCTTGAGTTGAGATGTAGAGTTTCAAAAAGGGGGATTAGTACTATCCTATGTTCAATGGCTGATTGTGAGATCAGAAATGTGACTTGCTTTGAGACAGTGCATGCATCACTTTGTAGATCTACAGTGTTGTCACTTAGTGACTGTGAAAAAGAGGCTTCAGCTCTCTTGGAGCATTCTAGAGGTAGCTTCAACCTTGAAGCAGTGGAGAAGAGGAAGATGAAGAGTATACATCTTGAGATGGGAAGCATTTTCCCCCCTCTAGATGACACTCTCTCAATGAACATGTTACAGCTCAAAGAGAGACTTCTACTTACTGTAGATTCAAAGCCTCACTGGTTTTGGAAGGCCATAGATGGGAGAAAGGTCTCACTAAGAGATCTCAACATAGATGCATTTCAATATTTCATGAGATGCAAGGTTCTTCATTGGTTCAAAGGAGATGGTATTCTACAAAGGGAGGATGCCATGATTATGCAACACATCACTCATCTTCCATATTGGAGTGAGTGGATGAGGATGATGAGAAAGAGATCACATGATCACTCGCAGACATATATGGGCCATCAAGCTTGGTTACGCTGGTTTCCCTTGGGAGACTCCTATCACTCTCCAAAGGCACCTATTTATTTGATCTATGCCTTGAAGAATGGTCATGAAATGAATAAGGAGGCATGGAAACGCTGGTTGCTTTGGGGTAAGCATGATCACTACCCAAATATTTTCATTCTCTCATCTCATGCTTTATGCATCATTAATAGAGTATATGAAAAGGAAGCATGGTTGATGTGGCTGTTAAAAGGAGAGTTTGGAAATCACATGTTATACCTCATGTCCATGTATTCACCCATGTTTGAAATATGTCTCATTTATCCACATGTATTTCTATTGGAGGGATGTTTCATGCATGAACTTTGGCTTGGGAGGAGGGATGACTCCCACATGATGTGGTATGAGGGAGCTTGCTTGTACTATGTTGATGAGACATTTCACATGTCCATCATTGTGTTATTGCTCCATGATCCACATGTTGATAAGGAAAGAGGGCTGCAAAGGTCCTTATTTCTATGGCTGCTTCTGGGTGAGTATGATTACTACCCAATAGCTCATCATTTTCTAAATCATGCCCTGGATTTCAATTTTATGTTGCACCAAGAGAAGGCATGTACAATTTTGACTCACTTGGGAGAGTATGGCCACCACATGACATCTCCTATGTCTATGTGTTTTGCATTGTGTAAAATTTGGCATATTGATTTCATGATGTGCATTGATGATGATACTTTGTATTGGGCTGATGTGACATATCATATGTCCATTAGTATGGTTTGGTTTCATGATGAACATGAGGAGGAAAGAAGGAAGCAATACCTCTTGTTGCTTGGGTTGCTTTTAAATGAGTATGGTGACCACCCCATAGCTCATAATTTTCTGATTCATGCCCTATGTATTAAAGATAAATTGCAGCAAAGGAGGGCATGTACATCATCTTTTGGAAAGCTTGGCTTGTCCATATTACATGGAGGAGATGGAGGATGGCAACAAAGGGCCTTGCTCCGGTGGTTATTATTAGGAGAATATGGTTTGACATATTTGTTTACCCATATTACTCCTTACCTTCTTCTTTTTCCTAATGCTAGAATGATGGAGTTTGGATCCAAGGAAGCCAACAGGGCTAACAATGAGAGCATAACAATGCTTAATCAAATCCATGAGACATGGGATGGAGGAATGTTTTGCATGATGAAGCTTCCCCTTTGTGGAAGGAGCTACTATATTTTGTGTCTCTCATGTGCTTATGATGGTGTTGGACATCATGTAATTGTCATCTTGTACTTCATGATAGGAAGAGGACCTCTAACCTTACAGTTGGAAGTCATCTCATGTATTTGTGGAAGACAACTATGGAACCAAACATACATAACCTGTTGCAGCAAATGGAGGAAGCCTTCCTTATGTGGATGCCATTTGGAGGGGAATAGATGGTTTGCATCTACAATAAGAGTTGGTTGATGGCAAGCAACATTTTTCCAGGGGAGACTATAATATTCCCAATTTTTGCAGCTAATGGGAATATTGCATTTTATTTTCAGTTTGCTTAACTCATGAATAAAAGTGTAAAGGAGGAACTATAAAACTCCAAATCAGCAAAATAAATCAATGCCCAATGTTAACATGGAAAAATTTGGGCCATCTTAATAAAATACACTTAGGTGTGAAGAATAATTGAGAGGATTGACTGGGTCAACAAGACCAAATCACAACAGTGTCTAGATACATTGAACCTCCTCATGGATCAACGCAGTTTTAGATGGAGACCCTTCATGTGAAAAGGGTTAACTCATTGGAGGTGGTTTAGGGTTTTCCAAACCCTAATGTTATAAAAGAAAGAGGAAGGCCACAAGGAAAAGGTAGTTGAAGATAATTCGATTTTGAGATTGCTTAAGCAACTCAAACTCTCTTGGCTGCTTAGCTAGAGAGAGAGGAGTTTCCTGTTTAGGTATTCCTCCTCCTTCATTGAGGAGCTCTTGAAGGAGTATGCTATGAAATGCCTCACATCCAGGCTTGAGGCTAAGCTTCCTCCTCCAGCTACAAATTTTTCTGTTGGGCAGGAATTGCTGTGTTGCAGGGTGTTGCAGTGAGGGGTTTTCAACACCTCTTCCAGATTTAGTTTTGTAGAAAAGGGAGCATTCCTTTCTCTGGAAGAGTAGTGAGGAAGCATTGAGCTTTAGTTATAGATATTGGCATCAATCAAAAGGACCTTCCAACATCATCTGCGTAGTTCATTCCAGGAACTACGTCCTTTTTCCAGTGCATTGCTGCAACAGGGTTTCTACCCTAGTTTGGTGCCAATTTCCTTGAGGAAGGGCCATCCCTTCTTCCGGAAAGTCTGTATTTCAGCCCTCTTCTGTAATTTTGTATATTTCAGCTAATATAATTATATTTTCAGTGATTCTACATTTTCCAGATCCATATTCTGCATATCTGATACTTGTATTTGTTCTTTCATGAAATCCCCTTGCTGGGTGATCTATTTGATGTATAAAAGGAGCTGAATCTCCATTTTTCTTTATGATCTGTTATAATAAACTTCAAATATGATGTTTTAGAAATATTTTTTCTAATTTTTTCATAAATCACGCAATGTATGCTTCAGCCATTTTGTGCATACCCCAAGTCATGGGAAATCAACATTTTTAAGCTTATTCGGGAATGGAGGAACTGTTTAACATAGATAGAATGCTTTGTTTGAGCTGAAATTTTGCATGGAAGTTCCACATAGCCTAAGATAACATATCCCAGAGACGTTTCCATTATTTTTTTTCATATTTCTGACTACATATATTTTAGGGTCGAAATCACTACTTTTCCCCACTTTTTGGATCGTAAATTCAGATCTAAGTTGCTGCTGTACTTGAAATGGGTTTCTGAGTGTCTAACAGCAAATTTTCTGCATTGATAGCTCTTTTCACTTTCTCCAGAGCGTTTTACTTTGCTGCAGCCCCTCATTGGGCCTTTTCTTGAAGATAACTAGTTGCGAGAGATCTGTTTAACCCACCTAGTCTTATTTTTTTCAGCTCAAATATTGGATTTAGTTTGTATATTGTCTGATATAAAGGATCCAAGAGTTATTTTCCTGTTCCAAAGCATATTTTTCTGAAAATTCATTTTTAATTGTATGATTCATGAGTTGTTCCCAATCTAGAACATTACATTCACATTGTTCTTCCTTGAATGATCTTCTTCTTAGGCTATTCCAGACTTGAGATCACATTTAATCCATTCATGTATTTGAACTTTCAGACTGTATTCTTCCAAGGCTGTGACCACCACTGGTAAGTTGAGGTCATGCCATTGAGTTCAACAATATATAAGAATTATCTTTATTGGAGGAAACAACGAATCATATATATAGAATTGAATCAGTATTGTAAGTGAATTTGACTGATTTGTACTCGCAAAATCTTGTTGTGGTAGTAGTGAACCATCCATACCGAATTATGATAGTATCATCGTTCTATCACTATGGTAACACTAATGATCGAAGTCTTTTCTATTTAGTCATGCTGAGAATGTCACTTGTAATCACTGTAATTTTCTCACTGATATATTTATATACCTGAAATTGTGCTATCTGAGTTCTGCTTCCTTTTTCAAACTTATATACCATCGAGAATCTCAGGTTGAATCCGAACTGTGGGGATGTATGCATGTCGAGACTGTGTTTAGGATGACTGTGTAATATTACCTCATATACATGTATGTCGAGATTGTCTACATGTAAGAATTAGTGTATAGATATTACTTCTTGACTGAGATCCGAACTTCTTTGACCCATGCACCCAAACTGAAGTATCACCGAACCTGTGATGTAGGTGACATGTTTCATAATATTTGTGCTATAAGCGCTACAATGTAACCAAGCTGAGGTTGTAACCTCCAAACTGAAATGGATTTGTATCACTGATAGCCCTTTTTTGTAACCAAAGCTTTGATACCATGTTGAGAATTTGTATGGCTGTAGGTTAATAAAAAATTCTCTTCTTGATAATTACTTATGAACTTCCTTGGATTACTTATGATTTTTCTTTGTTATCTTGTTTAGTCTTTCATAAAGTCAATTATCAAATAAAAATGACATAAACTTACTTTTATTAACTATGAGAGGGAAGGTAACTTATTACTAGGATTTACCTTCCTCTCTTTTCTTATCCAACAGTGACCCTTCCTCTCATCAATCCGCATAATTTTTCTGTTCATGAGCGCATAATTGAATTCATATTTATCTTCAAAATCATATTCACACTTTTATCTTGTATGTATATCGGCGAACCTTGCTCGCAATTCTTTCTGAGATGGTTTTGTATTCTTGCAGTGATATCCGCACTTCTTTCTCATTTTATCTGCTTACAAAACAATCCACAAATTGATTCAGGCTTATCCGTAATTCTTTCACATGTGATATACACATTTTCTTCATTCAAATAATTTGCACTGTATGTAGTATTATCCACACTTGTGATTACAGAGATCACCATTTTATATTCACAAATGTATCTGCGTTATGCCCAGGGTGATCCACATTTTTCTTTGATGTACCATTTCAAATAGATCCACATTTCTTTGCTATGCCCTTTTCAAAAGGATCTGCCATTCCTGTAGATATGACCACATTACCTTTTTTGAGATGATCACTTATCTTGCCTTCCATTATCTGAAGATCAATGGTATATATATACAGACAGTATTACTATATTTAGGGCCAACCACTAATTATGCTGGTAGGCTGAATTATCATTCAACTTATCATTCAATTGGAGGCTAAATTCATAGTTTAACTTGCAGCATGTTGGAGGAATGAATGAGACAACTCATTCACGGTTTCAAGAACTAGGTCTTGGAGAATTTCGATGCTTCATATACATATGACACATATTACATTTGAATATAGAAGATAAAAACCTAGATGGACATCAAGAAGAAGTCCACTAACCTATAATAAACTCTTGCTCATGAAACCCATGAAGAAAGTACAAAATACATTTTATCATCCCTGTCTTCTACTTTACATAATTACATAGTCAACATGAAGACCGACCTAGTTACACTTTTCAACAACACATAAAAAAAATTTAGTAGCATATTACTTTAGATGAGCACTTAAATGAGTTGGCTGAGGAGGAAATTGAAATTATCACTCAACTTGAAGAATTTTGAGCCTAGGAGGAAATCCTTTGGAGACAAAAATCATGAATTTGATGATTAAATGTGGGTGAAAAAAATACTATATTCTTCCATAGATCTATGATTAAGCATCGCCACCATAAAATAATTTTATTTCTTCAAGATGTGGCAAGAAGAAAAACCATAGATCATGAGGACATGGAAGTTGAACTCATCAAAATCTATGATCATATTATTATAGAACCCTAAGATGATATGAAAAAAATTATTAAATGAATAATTAGAGTCATTCCTCGCCTTGTCAAGGAGGAGAAAAATGAAGCCCTAATGCGAGAGATATCCCTAGAGGAGGAAGCGGAGGAGACAACCCTCAATATGAAAAAAAACAAGGACCTCGACACGAATGGCTTTACTAAAAATTTCATTGATACTTTATAGCCCTTCCTAACTCATGAAATCCATGCCCTAGTGGAAAAATCCAGAGCGATCTCTTTTGTTCTTATAGGCATCAATGCCACTTTCCTCACTCTAATCCTGAAGTTGAGAAAGGTCAAAAATCCATCTAGTTTTAGACCTATTTCTCTCTACAATGTCATCTACAAATTAATAACATAAGTCATAGCAAGTTGTCTCAAGTGCATCCTTCCTATGTGAATTTCTCTATAGAAAACATGATATGTCGAAGGGAGGAAAATATTGTATCATATTGTGGTTTCCAATGAAGTCATCCACTCCTTGAAAAGGTTCAAATAAATAAGTATGTTGATCAAACTCAACTTATCAAAATATTTTGACTAACTTAGTTGTTTCTATCTTCAGCAAGTTCTTCAAGGTTTTGTGTTCTTGTATTATTGGATAAATTGGGTGGGCTCTCGTGTTTCCTCCCCCTTCTCCATCCTCCTTAATGGCTCACCAATACACACTTTTTCCTCCTTGTGAGGCATCCAATAAGGTGATTCTCTCCTCCCATTCCTTTTCATCTTAGTTTCCAAAGGTCTCGGTTGTTCCATCCACTGGAATACCTTGCAAGGATAGATCAACGGGCTGAGGATTATCTGAGATTACTTTTATATTTTGCGTCAATTGTTTGTGTATGTCACCCTCCTGATGGGTTCACAAAATATTATATAAACCATCATGCTTAAAATAATTCTAGTATACTTTTCGTAAACCTTAGACACTTCCATCAACCTCTCCAAATCTAAAATATTCATCTTTAATACCCCTCTTGCTATCTAAATACATTTCACTTGCATCCCAAGATACCAAATTAGTCACCTGCTGGAAAAATACTTGGTATCTCCCCTAGTGGATTCCACACTAAAATCAAAACATTGGAAGAATTTTCTCCATAAAATCAAAGAAAATTTGAACTGTTGGAACTTTAGATCACTCAGTATTGTGGGTGTTTTTTCCTTCTCAAATAAATGTTGCAATCCTTTCTAATATTTCTCTTTTCAGCCATGGAGACCCCCAAAGGCATCTTAAAAGTGATAAAAAAATATTCATCATTCCTTTCTATGGGAGGTGCCACCATCGAAAAGAAATGGGCCCTAGTCTCTTGGGAAACATTATCCATACCCAAGTCAAAAGGAGGTCTTGGCCTTAGATATTTTAAAATCCTCAACAAGGGTTTTGGAGCCAAAAATTGGTGGAGATGGATACATGGAGGTAAATAACTATGGAAACAGATATGGAATAAAAAATAGAGGCATGGGATCTCATTTCAACAAAATATCAAAATTTCCTCCCCGAATCAAGGCTCATCTATCTGGAACCATGCTAATGCTAATAAGGATCTCATTCAAATGTACAATTTTGGTGATATTAGAGATGGGAGATCAACCCTCTTTTGGGAGGAATAATGGTGAAAACTTCATAAGATAATCAATAATGGATCCATCTCTACTCTTAAATAATGCAAGATAACCATTTTATTAACGTAGAATATTATTGGCAATATAATTCCCCTTCATCCTCTTGGTTAAATTGGGAAAATAGTGATCACTAGCCTCACCTTAGAGAAGAAGTTGATCTTAATAAATTTTGGGAAGATCTCCGAAAGAGAAAAATTATAATGATAAACTTCGATGGGGGTATCATACCAATGGCATGTTCATCCCCAAGGTATCTTACTCCCTTGTAGCTAGTTATAACAACTTACCATCTCACAAAGTTTGGAAGCATATTTGGTCTTAAAACCTATGGCCAAATATGAGTATTCAACTTCCTTGGCTCCTTGTTAGGAAGAGAAATATCGCACGGGATTGAATGATTAAAGACAACTTTGAAGTTAATTCCTTCTTCCATCTATGTCACAGTAATTTAGAAGATTCCAACCACTTGTTCAATACCCGCAACTAATCTAAATAGCTTTGGGATCAAGTTAATCTCCTCTTTGAGCATTACAATAGAGAAAATGGAAGAATTGAAAACATCATCACTATTTGGAGCTCATCTAAATTTGAAAATCCCATCCTGAATAGAGCCTCGACCTTAATACCTGGTCTTCTTCTCTGAGGTATTTGGAAGGAAAGGAACAACCACTTTTTTAAAAGTAACTATCTCCTTGAACATAAGGTTTGGTCTAGTATTTTGAATGCTATTAAAGAATCTACTTCCCTCATTCCATGTTCCAAGGATTCCTAGACTTCACCTTCCTTCGAATTGAGGATTATGACAAATATCTTACCCTCTCCCCTGTCGCTCCCAACTTATCTCCCTCTTCATGGTCATCGCACCCCCCCTTCCACTTTTTTCAAACTCAACTTTGATGGTGCCTCAAAAGTAAACCTAGGACACGTTGGATATGGAGGAATTTTTAGAGATTATAGGGGGCATTCTCTCTTCTTTTATTACAGATCTATGGGCTAAAACACCAATAATGCAACACAAATTTTCTCGTTGGAGTCCAACTATAGTTCATAAAATTAATAATAGAGGGGGAATCTCTTCTAGTAATTAACAAAATGAAGCACCTAATTAACAAAGGAAATTCCAACAAGATTTTTGTCAACTAGTGGCTTGAAATGATCTCAAACACATTCATCCCTCCTTACCCCACATCATGATCATCCTCACCTCTCACATTTGTAGATCAACAAATAAAATTGTAGAGTATTTTACTAATGTTGGAAGTGCTGATGAAGATTGCGTACTAACTGCTCCTTGGCCCCACTCCCTAGATCTTCATATTCTTCAAGAATGCTTAGATATTCACTAGCAATATCTTAGTTCTTTAATGGGGGTGTCCCTATGAAATGACATAAACCAATGGCAAGTATCAACCGCGACATGTGGAGAAACCACCATTATGCCACTTGGTTTCATTCCAACCAAATGAAAAAAATGTGTCCAGAGAGTTATCAATTCAAGGTAGGAATGAAGAGAACATTGAATTTTCATCATTTTACCTTTCACCTATGCAAGTTATAGTCACATCACATTCATATTACAATGACAGGTACTGAGAGAATGAGAGTTTCCATTAATGAAATATCTAATTCTAACACATATCATGATAAAAATATAAGAGTATATGGAATTTTCTCATTATGGAGAGTGATTTATGCAAGGAGGAGAGAAAGGTTGATGAGCTAGCTAAAAAATACTTGAGGGATAATTCAAGGGTCACCAAGTAAACTGAAGGACCGGGACCTCCTAGCCTAGTCACCCCCCTCATTTATTTTTTATTTTCATGTGAATGGTTCTTCTCTCTTAGTGACAAAGTTTTCCTTGGGTGGTATCTTATAGTCAAGAATGCTTTTTCAAGCCTAAGGGAGCCAACTCTTTCTCACTATCAACATTCTTAGGTATAAAATATTATCATGCATTTGGGTTTCTTATCTAAAGTATGGCTTTTTTATGGTTTATCTATGGTTCAATTTTTTTTGTTCGATACTTCCAACTTCCAATTATTACTAGTTATTCCCTTCTTTCTATCACTGCACTCTCTACTCTCCCTACTCACTTTCTCGACCCTACACCCTCTCCTGCTAATGGATTACTCTCCCCTGCCTTCTCACAAGCGCCTACACCATCCCTTTCTTTGATACTATTTCATGCCAAAGGGCATGTTCAAGGAGAGGGTTTGGAAGTTGAGGTGCTAAAAATAAAACCCAGACATAGAATAGAGCCCAAGCTTCAACTAATAGGTACTGGGAGCACATGTATCCCAACATGAGATTGTTGATATTGAACATGAAATTATGAAAGATAGAAATGAAGTTTCAAACTCAAGGGTCTTGGAGGAAGTGGTGAATTGGGTTCTACACTGGGGTACTCCACAAGCATGTTGCAATCAATATCTCCACACTGTTGACCTATATTGGCACTTTAAGAACCTATTTGGAAAGGTAATCTCTAACCACAATGAAAGCCACGATGAGATTCTCCTTGAGATAGAAGAGTTGCACTTTCTCTAACAGATTATAGATGAGCACATGCAAGAATGGAAGTAGTCATATTTCATAACAGAGACCCACCACCTCTAGGCCATCTTGCACACCTTACTCTAGAAAAATATCTTCAACATGCTCACTAGGTATTCTACAAACGACAACTATCTTTTTGGTTTATATGTTATCTAGCCTTTAGTTTTTTAATTCTCCGTTGATACAGTCTCATGGATTTGATGCCATTTTGTTTTATGTAATCACTTGGTATTTCATGCTCAACGAGTTCATTTTGATAAACTTAGGATCATACCTCAATTATTTCATGTTCGCTAGTTTTCATACTAGTAGATCAGGGCTAATTGAGGTGTCATCCTAGCTTATGTATTGTACATTTTTCTTCAATTAATACTAGAATTATAGATTACGATATATATATATATATATATATATATATATATATATATATATATATATATATATATCGAAAAAGGATGGTGGGTCAGTGGGTAAGAGAGTATATTACCTTATAACAGGAAGCCCATTTCCTTATAATAGGGGGTAGTTTTCCTTATCTAAGGTTGTAGGTTTCCTAGCTCTCTCTCTACGTTTAACTAAATACAACCATCCTCTATTTATAAACAGACAACAAGGAATAGTCCTGAGGAATTTGTCTTCCACTTAATCTACTTTCTCTTTCAATAAAATGAAAGGCTCAAACCACAAGAGCAATGTGAGAATTAATCAAGTTTACTCAGAAACAAATTGAGTTCTAACCACCCCAAAAATACTACATGACCCCCCATAAAAAGAAACACAACATTACTCTGGAAAAATAATACACACACACACACATACACACACATATGTATGTATATATGTATCCTAGGTGGAGTGTTTTAAGGGAAATAAGTGGGGTGTACTATTACCAATCCACCATGCATTGATGGTAAAATACGTGGAAATACACCCAAGGGATATTATCAGGCTTTCCTCCCCATTTTGGCTTGTCATGAATAGAATAAGTGGTTCGATGGATTTTAATGCATGTTTTAGTACAATTTTAATTCCCTATCTCAGATGGTGATTGTGCATATCTTTAGCTCATGCTCCTATAGATTCATGGTCATTGTTGAGCCTCGACTGGGCTACAAATTCCATGATATTTTGTCACTTTATCTAGGGACTTTAATCATATGGTCTATTGGATTTATTTTTCATGCATGTCGCAATTATTTATTCATTAATAGTCTCTAAAGGTGACATTAAGGAATATCATGGCGCGATAGGTATTAATTATTCATCTTCTCCAATTCATCTTATATGATTTCTGTTTTATGGTGTTGTTTCATTCTCTGTCTTCTTGTTTCACCACTGTGGCTTTGAAAATCATCATCATTTTTTCCAATGCCTCTCAAATGGTTGAAGATCCATTCCAGCTTGCCCCCCTTTCTCTTCACTTTTGTCCATGGATTTTTTCTTTTGTCTTGCTTTTCCTCGTCCCCTCCTGCAGTTCTCGTGTCTCTCTATATTGTAACCTTCTCATGTTATAATCTCCTTAGAAATTCGTGGTGGCTCTAGGATCTTACCCTTCCTCCTTTGGTTATGGAGCTCTTGCCTAGTCTTACTTCATCCACTCCTTCGCCCTTCCCTCTCATCGTGCCTCACAACAACCTAGGGTCAGACATGGGTTTGATTTCCATGATGAACAAGAGAACTCATGAGCCTAAGCAAGGATTGTTAGTGTTATACAATCCTACAAGGAGAACATTCATTAAGCCATTCATGAGGAAATTAATTAAGCTGAGTGAGAGACTACAAGGGAGCATCACTTACTCACTGATACAAATATTGTGTTTGACATTGGTGAATGGGTACCTAAAATGAGTCATACTCCAGGCAAGCATAGCTAGTACATGAAAATTATAGGTATATTAGTATCTCAAAATTCTATTAGGTAGGGTCTTATTTGACCAGAATGAGGCTAAATAGGAGATTTTACTAATGTTGAATAGCATGCATCCCACCCTATAGTCCCTAGATAGAAGACTCAGTCATGTGGAAGCCCACTTGGGCATCCCTCCTGATACTAGGTACTCACCTAATAGTAGAAAAGAACCTATTGTAGTCAAGGTTGCAGACTCTAATAAGTCCAAATCATCATTTTCTTTAAGTTTATATTCTTGAATTTACGATTTATGTGTTTAATTTTGCATTTAAACTATGGCCTTAAATGCCTTGACTTGGATATTTAATTAAGTATCTAGATAGTTTAATAAACCTCGATAAATTGTTTTAATGATTGGTTTTTAAACCCCAATTTTGTATTCGGTCTAGTTTCCATAGTAACAAATCAATATAAATTATTTCATATTTTATAAAAAATTTAAAAATAATTTTGTTGATATATAATTAAATATTTAAAAAAATTATAATGTTTATAATAACAATACTATTTATTAAATGTATTAAATACATTTGATAACTCAATTCAAACTTTGGATGGTAGAACCCGTGTCATGTTAAAAAATGTTTTCTCAAATTCCTTTTAATTACTATTAAAAAAATTGTGTAATTATTATTAAAGAAATTTGAGCAGAAATATAGATAGCTAATCATAATTATATTTCAATAATTTATAAACAATGTGGATAAGGTGATGGCATGTTGAATGATAATCTTATATTATATAAGAATCCATGTAGTGGAAGTTCAATGGTCTCAATGAATCATAAACGGATAACTTTAGTTGAGTGTTTACATGGTTGATTAAGGACTACTTAGATTTACGCTACTTTAAAAATTTAAAATATTATATTCATATTTAATGTTGTGGATTTTTTACCTAATAATATTTAATTTTAAATTATATATATATATATATATATATATATATTATTTATATGATATATATAAATACAATTTTAATCATCTTTGGTTTCATATTTTAAGAGTTTTTTTTTAAATTCTATGAGTTTTCACATTTACTTGTGGTTTTTCTGCTTCCACATAAGTGAATATTCTATATTTACGTAACCCCTAAGATCATGTTTCCAACATGTCCCTCTTAATATGAAGGGGTGTATGTGAGTCGAAGAATATAGTGTATTTATAACAAATGAGGGTGTAGTTATAGCAAATGAGGTGACTCTTCACCTCCCATGTGACTCTTGACCTCCCTCATGACTCTCGAGCTTGTATAATGAATTTTATAATTCTTACATGATCGTTGAGATTTATATGACTTTAGAAATCAATAGTGGCTCTTCATATTCCATGCGAGACCCTTGTAATGAACCCCAATATTGCAACAAGAATGTTGTAAATCCTAAGGCTACCAACTTAAGTTATCAACCCGGGGTTCGTACAAACTTAAGAGGTGTTGGCACTATATGTGCAACATGCAATGTGTCATTTCATTGATATGATGCAATGAAGTGAATGCCATGAAATCTAAACCTAAACTAACTGTAGAAATGGTAAGGAAACCCAATTACTTTTGCTGAGATGAAATCCTAGTTACTTTTTGCAAAAGGAAAGGCTATTCTACTTTGCATGAATGTAAATGTTAATCCTATTTGTAGAAATGTAAAAATTATCCTATTTGCAGAGTGTGAATGGTAAATCAAAAGAAAGCCTAGTCTATGCAATAGAAATAATGACATTGGAAATGGAACCATAGCTTAAGATGTATGACACAAAACCAAATCATGAAATCATTCTTCAATCACTGCATTCAAAATAGGTTTTTTCAACTAAGTTCATAAGGTACTTCATGAAGTAATAATGAAAATCATCAGTATGTTCTTCAAGTCATGAATCTCTCCACTAACCATAACTACAGAGGTGAAATACAATGGAGAAGAGGAAATTATTAAGAGGTCTTTTGGTCTTACTCAATCATGTTTTAAAGCATAGAGGTAATTATTCAAGCCTAAGGGGAAAAAAAAACCAAGCTTTTGGAGCAAATTTGGTCAAGTTTACACGTGTTACAGTAGTAGGAGCAAGACAACTTGCCAAATTAACAAGTAAATAAAATGAAAATTGAATGTGAATTTGTTTTTTTTAATTAGGATGTATTAGTACTCCATTCCAAGTGGAATCACTCCAAAATACCCCTGTTAACATGTGCTAAAAAATAACAGAAAAATACTACTCTAAAAACTGGAAATTCAAGAACTAGTGAGCTAGTTAACCTACCAAATTCCTAACCTAATCAAGTGAAAATTCTATGGGGTAAATTTTGTTATTAAATTGAATGTTTTTATGAACCGATACAAGTGGAATCAACTCAAATGAAACTCATTAACACATTCTAAAAAATAGTAGAAAATTACTACTATTTTTCTACAAGGGACTTCCAAAAATTCTAGATTTGTGAACTACTAAACCAATCCAAGTAGCTCAACGATGAATATGGATTTTATAAGTTTTTCTATGGATGAATCATTCTAGTGAATCTCTACATAACCTGGAAAATAACTCACATAAATCATTTAACTAATATGACCTACAACAAAAAAAACATGAATAGTAAATGCAGAAATAAGAGATGTAGGTGAGAAAAACATTCAAATGAAATAAATAAATTGTACAAGAGGGCTCTAAGGCTCCTAGTATGGAAAATCCCAAGGAAAATTAGAGTCCCATGAAGTAAACCAAGCTTTAGAAGCTAAAAATGGCACCAAACTTCATTATTTGAATTAATCTAAGTATATCCCTACTAGAAATGAAATTGCAACTCCTAAATAACAAGTTTTATCCACAAGAAGACTAATAAATATATGCCCCTAGAGGCCAATTTGAATTCGTACTTATACAAAATGATGAGGAAGAATTCTCCTTTAAAGGAGTAATATTTCACCTCCAAAATCCCTCAAATAGTGGATCTGGTTCCCAACACTAGGAATCTGCATTTAATGACACTAAGCACATTCCTAGATTTTCTCAATCACCAGAGCTCCAAAATTTGTGAAATAATTTAATAATATCTTGTTCATTTATTATCTAATATTGGTCCATCCTATAGTAGGGAGAAAGTCCCTAGATTATATCCTCCTCCAAAACTTCATAATCTTCCCAATATTATCACAATATTATACAAAAATAAATAATATTAGGAATAAATATGAAATTATCTCTAAACATTCCTAATGAACATATTAAAGTTAAAAATATGTAATCTAATGCAAAAATATAGGTTTAATGTGCTAAAGTATGGTCAAATGGGCCTTAATTTATGTTGAATATGTAAGCCCATCATCTTGGTCTTCCACATATTTTACATTTTCTCATTTTGGAGAGTTACATAATTGCATTTCACAACTGATGTGACAAGACACTATGACACATATGACTCTTGGGATGACTCTTGACCATTATGACATAGACCTTCATGATTATTGATGATGTGGAATTTCCAGGCTGCTCCTTTTGATGCTTTCTTTGCATCTTCATGATTGATCTTGCATGTGATTTGTATTCATCCTCTAAGGGGGTGATTAATATGGAGTCTTCATGCAATCCCTATCTTAGATCTTATGTCAGAAGCTAATGTCTCTTCATCTTATTTCTAGATGAATTATTCATGGTTCCAACTTCACAAGTGTATTTCAACATAATATCCTTCTCTTCCTCTTCAATCATCATCTTGTCAAGTTAATATATAGTATTTGCAAGTGAAATCCACTCACGACATGAGTTTGGAAAACTCCTAGCCTAACTTGCTTCATGACAACCACTAGCTTACTTGGAACTGGGTATTGGACTAGGAGGAAAGCTCAAGGATTGTGTAGTTCATAGTTCCAAATATTAGAAGTGAGGGACTAAGGCTTGAGATTTAGAAATGAAAAGTTTTGGAAGACTTGGCAGGAATAATGTGAATTTGGGGAGCACAATGAGGCAGTCTCTGGCCATGAGATTGCACAACACGTAGTTTAGAAGAGAGGGGACAGTGGATTTCACATTTGTGCAAATCAAGAAGGCAGGAAGACAACTTGTTACTTGTGACTATGCAATGCGCAATTCTGGAGGCTTGGGCAAGATGACTACGCAATTAAGGAGCTCAATGAGGCAGTATTAAGCCTTGCAGTTTCACAGTGCACAATATAGGAGAGAGAGAGGCCTAGTGATTGCACAATTTCATAGCTCAGGGAGATAACTTGAGGCTTTCCACTGCGTAATGTGCAAAAGGAGACATATTGGAAGGATAAACTACATAGTTGTGGAGGTCAATAGGGCAATGTTGAGCACTGAGACTGCGCAATATGAAATCCTTGGATGTAGGAACTATGCATTGTGTAGTTCCATGAGGAAAGGGGGAATATTTAGCCTTTCTATTGCACAATGCACATTTCAAGGTGGCTGATTTGGGTCAAGTTGGTCATGCATAAATCTTTTCAGGTTTCACTAAGTGCGGGATAAGTGAGGTATAAGTGAGACCAGGATTGAACTTATGAATCATCACACACACTCAGAAAAAATTATAACACAAGATTGAACACTCAATACACAATAACAACACTCTCAATGTGATGACAATACAACAACATCCTCCAAGTGCAACACTTAGGGTACACTTTGTGTGGACAATGATGACACTTGTACGACAATGGTTAAGACTTGGTGAATATTTCTGATGTATTTCATTATGATGGATAGGACATGTGTTGGTGGATTTGGTGCACAAGTGTACGAATCCACACTTGCTTAAGAGGAGTGGTTGTTTCCTCTTAAGTTTCTGGTCACAGGCAGATAAACAAAAGAGTTAGCAGGTTAGTGAACATGTCATAAAAAAAAAACAACACTAGATAATGATATAGTATGCATATGTAGAGAGAAAACAAAGCTAAACTAAACAAATAACACAAAAGGTCATATAGAGTCAAACAACACAATAATACTAACGGTGGCATCTATGTCCTCTCTTATTGAGCGCTATTAGGAATAAAAGATAGAATGTTTACACACTTGCCAAGGGGCCCTTAAAACTAGGGAGTTCTAAGACCATATGCAAGGACATTTTTACCTCTGAGTTGCCTTGGTGCAAGTTTCCTCTCTCTACTCCAAAGGATTGGAGTTATTGGATGGCCAACAACTGAATCCCATCTCTACTTCTACTCCGGATCACACATTGTTGGATTGCTTGGAAGAAATTTTGGCCAGCATAACAATGTTCTCTCCCTTTGTTCATCTCTTGGTGGCCTTTTATAGATGAATTCAAAATCTCTTTCCCTCTCTTGTTACAGTGATGGATGGTGACCCAAGGCAGGGGGATGATTCCATTGTGTGCCACATTATTCCATTGTGTGTCCCTTGAGGTCCCAAGGAGGCTTAGGCGGTTGTCCTTGGGCAACCTCAAGTGTGGGATCAATTTCCTGGAGTGTGCCTTGTGGTCCTGGAAAGTGACTTCCACCACTCTCAGGTCCGCACGGCTTTTTGAGGAAAATTCGCGCAAGGGCACGCCTATCAAAGAAAAATGTGCGCTAAGGTGCATTTTGTGAGTTTCTTGAGTGTGCAATTTGATTTTTCTTCTGGACCTTAGAGATTTTTAAAAAATTTCAGATTCTCTAATGTGCCTCACCCCTGTAAATCCTTCTGCATGACATTTAATAATGTCATCCTTTCTTGTCTAATTTTCCAGTGATAACAATTTCCCCCTATGTGTGAGGTCTAGGAAGAACTGTATAGCCGAAATACATTATAGTTTCTTTATCATGTACTGTTTGGAGAGAGAGAGAGACCTACGTGTAGCAAGGAGTTGGAAACGCCTTACACCGGGTCGAAGAGCGACCATGTCTTGTGGGAACCTTGCAAGAAATGGTATGATACAATAAATACAATTTTTCTACGAGGTGGGCATGTCCCATGCTCATAATGCTTTGGCTAGTGAAACAAATCTATTTGACAGATACAGATTCTTCCTGTGTCATTAGTATGGTAGTGATCAGTTGGTTGATGATGACGATTGTTGACGCCCTTAGGGGAATTTTTTCTTTGACGATAGGTGGAATGTGGTACCCACATGCGTAAGTGTGGTATGGAATATAAATTCTCATTGTACGCACGGGTGTGTGACTGGGACCTTCCCGTGTAATAATTGTTGAAAGAGATGCTTATAAAGTTATGGTTATTCGACGAATTTGATCAAAGTGCAATGGTTGTAAGGTACGATACCATCTTGACATGAAATCTTGTGTCGTATTCGAATGTCAGGAGGATCGATGACATCTATGGGCAATGATGTTTCCCATAGTGCCACTCGAGGATGTCCCATTTGTGGTGAGGGGTGATCCAACGTACCGCTTATTTTTTGGAAAATAGGTGTTGATGTCGACAAAAAGGAAGCCTCAACGCAACAAGAGAGTCACTAAAGAAAGGGATCAATATCTTGGATGTGATAGGTTTAACATAGGCATGATGGTGAGGGGTGACTGAAAACTGATGATGGGGATTCAATGGCCCAAGGTTGGAGTATAAAAAGCAGCTTGGTGGTAGTCATAACGATTTCTGATGGGGAAATCCCTAGAGCTTGTACGACATCCAGGGTGGGTATTTCTGGTTATGAATTCATGGTGGCTTATGCGTGAAGGGTGTGATACTCTGACCAAGGGTGAATAGGGACTGCTACCATGGGAGAAAAAATGGATGGATGAGTGGGGGACATGGTTCACCATTTGCGGTCTTTGTACACTTACCAAAAGAATGAAATAATGGGATTTGGATTGTATAAAACACAGAGACGGGTGCCCCAAAACATAAAAAGTGCTTACTCATTGATGATGTGATGAGGGTCTTTTTGCTTAGGGTGGGGGCCCCATTGGTTTGTCTCTTGTGTGGGGGTGATGAAGTGGATGGAAAGTATTGCATATGGGCTATGCTGATGGGGGTATGGTAGGCCAAATGCGAGATGCGGTGGTGTGATTTCGATCTGCTAGAAAAACCTAGTAGTCCGGGAAAGGGGTTTTATTTAGATATGGTAAAACTTGACCTGATGCATGGTGGGTGAATGGGCATGAGTTGCTTCCCAGATTAAAGTGGTATGGCCATGGCATCATGATTTCTTTGATATATGGCCTATTTTGAGTGATCGGCGCCATGAAGGGGAGGCTCTACCGACCAACAAGGATGTTTATCATGTGCAAGGTGGGGAGATTATAGACATGGTTGGGTGTTTGGAACCTATGGTTAATTTTTTGTGGAGAAATGATGTCAGGATATGCAGAGTTTTTCTGGGACTCTATCATGCTGAGAGTAGAATGATACCTGCTCTGGTGCTTTTAGTGGATGAAGCGATGGATGGTTTGCACAATACTTGCAACAAAATACCCCAAGTGAAAGCATCTTCTTCATTAAAATAGTATTGAAAAACATGTGCTAAATGAAAAGAAGATGACAGAGGGCATACCTGCTGGCACTGAAAAATTATTTTTTCGAAAGTGTGAATGTGAGGCACCTCCTTTGGGCGTTATTAGGTGTTGATAATTATGCTGCTTTCGGTCCTGAAATTGGATATTCTTAACTCTCGTTATGGTCCTACAAACATTCTGAAAAGGGAAACATATAGGCCAATATGGCTCATTTAAGTTCATTTATGATATTTGAGTGTTTGAGGTTTTGAGAGGTCAGAGGCTTTTGTGGAGCTGTTCTTGCCATTGTGGTTAGCTTGAGTACCCGAGATTCCTGATTCTTGAGCTGGGTAGGCCCCATAACATCCTGCATTTTAATTTTTCCAGTGTGTTAGTGTAAGGGTCCGTACAGGATGGGCATGTACGGATTCCAAGTCAGTTTTTGCCTTCACCGTGTAGGCGATCAAGGCATAGGCACACCTTTTTCACGCAGAACCAAGGATTTTGCATGAAATTATCGTGCCTACACCGGATTTGAGTGCGTATTTTTCATGTCTGTGGGAAAAACAAATGCGCATCTCTCATGCTTGTCTGAGGAACAGGCACGCGGATAGCCAAAGAAAATTTTTTGAATTTCTTTTTTAGAAATTTTGTTCGTTTGTGGTTCTTTTAGTGTCACTGGTCTGTGCATGTTTGATGATACGATTTTGTGGAGGGAGAGAGATTTTCCTGACCTTCGAGGTGCTTTGGCATCTGATGCTCATGCGCGCCAACAGCTAGTGCGCTGGGGTCTTCTCAAATTCATGGAGAATGACCTCTTTCGATCAAAGGATCGTCTTCTGCGTTACCTGATCTGATGCTCGAATAGGCGATGCAAGGTCATGGTGCTGCAAGGGTGCGACCTTACTATCCATCCCAAGACATATATCTATTTTGTGACCAGGCTGCTGCCTTAGGGTGAGGCACTTCCTTATCCACCTCCCCTTAGGAGAGTGGATCTAGAGCGGTTTTCATCGGGCCATTGTGGTCGGGCGCCCCTTACGGAGGGGTGAATTTTGATATATTTTGTGACTAACCTGGCCCAGTGGTGTGCTTTGGCTGCTATTATGCTATTGTCAGGGTCATCTGCGCCCAATCGGGCATCGGGCCCACAGATTGGTGTTTTGCGCCAGCTAAGGGCTAGGAACTTTTTTTATTTTTCCTGTTTTTGCTACGATGGGATGTTTTTTCATCTTTCCAAGGTCCAGGATGGATCAAAGCTATTTAAATATGCTAGTATTTTGTGTAACATCATGTATGAGCGAGTGGTGCTGCTGAGGCCTATGGTGGTTGTGCATGTTGGGGGACATCGAGAGCCTCGCATGAGGAGGTCGGCCCATGTGATGCCTCGCGGTGGTGGAGGTACGATGGGGCGTTATTGGAACACCACCATGGAAGCTTGGTTTGAGTCCAATCCTCAGATGTTTTTGTCATTCCCTTATGTGCGGATGGACTTCCCTGGAGACCAAGACATGGGTCTTCCTGCTGGTTACGCATGGGGGCCAGTAGTTATGTTTTTTTGTTTTATTCTAAATTTACTTGAGTATTTATGTTTTTTATTTGTATTATAATGACACTAACATAGTTTTGTTACTATTTCATATGTTGGCGAGGTCGGGCGTCCCATGGCTTGGTTGGCGGGACATCATCCGATTCAGTAGCCTCGAGGTGTTCCTCACATAGGTAGGGGACAGGGAGGAGCTCTGGTACAACCTCATGGTGAAGCACTTGGTAGGGAGGCTGGTGCTTCGGGGGAGGGCAATAGCTTGACTACTACAGAGAGTGTTGTTGAGCGCACTCATGCCGAGGCAGCGGAGGCTCGTGTTGCAGAGTTGACCAAGCAGGTGGCTGCTCTGGAGGTTAGAGCTCGGGTTAAAGATGATGCATGGGGTCGAGTGGACCGCTTGACCCAGGGGATGCCTACTCGAGGCCTTGTGGATGACCTTGAAGATGCATGGTTAGAGACTTTGATGGCCCAGGAGAGGGGCTATCGGCCGACTTTGCGCTAGGTGACGATCTCTATTTTGACATCGGCTCCAGTGTTAGTACCGGGAGCGGTTATGGTTTGAGGTGCCCCACCTGGGGGAGAACCACCCTAGATTATTTATTATACACAGGTAAAGCACCCATTATGAGGATGTTTCCCTTATTTTTTTCGACTTATATATTTGTATCTTTGGGTTGACTTACGGGTCAGAGATACTATTTTTTGTACTCAGACACATATCATTTTTGGTATATATGAGAGAGATATTTTTTACGGCTCTAAATGGTGTGTCCCATGTTTGATGTTTGATTATGGATTATGCTATGTTGATGGATATCTTGTGTTTTCTATATTTTTTGTTTTTTTATGTATGATGGTTTATCTGAGATGCATTCCAGTTTAGAATATTGTTAGCTATGCGATCAGCTCTTTGGTTTTGATTTCTTGGTACATGTGTGAATTTAATGTGATAAAACTATCGGCTTAATATTTTTGCATGCAAATATTTTCTAAACAGATGTGAATCCTGTATCTCAAACTCTTATTTTAACTGTGACACCACTAACTAGGAATCGAGGTATATATGCATATGGAATATGCCTTGATTGAGGGCGCTGCACATAAGTCTGATGACGGCATCATATTCTGCCTAATTATTTGTCACTGAGCCGATGCATACACAATTGGTGCACAATGGTGATTAGTCAGGGTGGTAGATGACCTAGACGGCTACTGCTAAACTTTGAGACCATCACGATGCTCCATCAACGAATCAAAAGTAGTGGTTGGGTTGAAAATCCATTGTGATACTAGAGCATATTTTGTGGCAAGTATTTTGGTCAAAGTCTTAAAGTGTTTGGTTTGTGTACTTTGACTCTAGGGGTGGGCCTTCTTGGCCCTTATGGGTATAATTTCTTGAGGTAAAGGCCATTGATAGGGTTTCTGAGGCATGTTCCATCCAACTCTGTTAAGATGTATGCCCCCTTGAGGAGACAATGTTTTATGATGTAGGGTCATTTCCAAAAAGTTTCAAAATTTCCTGTCCCTAGGGATTCTTTTGCAACATCATAGCGGAGGACTAACTCTCCATCTATGAATGAATGAGGGTTGATGTGGCATTCGAATGATGCTTTTACCCATTTCTTGTGGGCCTCATTGTGTTGCAGCGACTGTCGTTGGCTTTAGTCGACGAACTCTAGTTGTACTAAACCCTGTTCTAGAGGTTGGGTGACATCGAGGAGTTCGATGGCGGTACATAGATTCGGTATCTCACATTCTATGGGAATCACGGCTTCGACTCTGTATACCAAGTGGAAGGGTGTGAAACTAGTGGATGTTTTCATGGTCGTGTGGTATGCCCATAGGGCGGAGAAAATCATGTGGTGCTAGTTGGTTTTTCGGTTATTCACCATATGTTGTAACATAGTTTTAAGGACTTTATTCACAGCTTCTACCTATCCATTGGATTGTGGGTAGTATGGTGATGCGAATTCATGTGTGAATTCGAGATGGTGAGATAGCTCCTGAAAAAATTCGTTTTCGAAATGTTTCCCATGGTCAAAGACTAACTCTTTGGGGATGCCGAACTGGGCAATGACATGGTTAAAAAGAAATCATGGGGCGGTTTTTGTGGCGTTGTCGTATGTGGGCATAGCCTCTGCCCACTTGGTGAAATAGTTGACAGCCATGATGATGTATTTGTGATTTACCGACGATGCAAGGTTGCAAGTCATGAAGTTGATCTCTCATTTGCAAAAGGGACCAACGACGATTATAGGGTGTAGGGGAGCAGGAGGGGATCTTGCCTTATGAGCGAAGCACTGACACTGCTCGCACCTCTTGACTATTGTAATGTAGTTGCGAAACAAAGTGGGCCATAAATATCCTGCTCGTAGGAATTTTTGGATGATGTCCATCTCGGAAAGGTAGCCACTGCAAGCACCGTCATGGCAATCATTAAGGGATTTTTCCACTTGGTCGTGGGTAAGGAAACAACGTAAAATGGTGTTGATTCCCCATCAGTATAAGACATCTCCCATAAGGAGGTATCGTGGGGCCTGATGGCGAATGCGCTGATGGTCATCTCGAATGAGGTGGGGTATGAACTTTAGGGTTCGTAAGAAGAGGAGGATATATCCGTACCAAGGGTCGTCGGTTGCTACGAAGAAGAGGTGTTCATCTGGTAGCGAATCGTTAACTGGTGATCCTTTGGTATGACTTGGGAGGTCCATAATGAACTCTTCTATGATTAATGCCTTTTTGCTCTTGGGGGAGTGAAACTGTAAGTCGTATTCTTGGAGAATGACTATCCAGTGGGCATATTTTTCATTCATAAGGAGACGTGTGAGCATATATTTGATGGGATTAATATCCGCGATGACCGTTGTGGTTTTTAATATAATGTAGTGGCGTAGGTTTTGGACTGCATGAATTAGCGCTAAGGTAGTATTTTCTTCGGGCTCATATCTTAATGTAGGGCCTAATAAGGTTTTGCTGATGTAGTATATTACGCGCTTCTTACCATCTGGGTCCTCCTGGATTAATACTCTGGCCAAAGCATTCTCGGATGCTGATAGATACAGGATGTAATCTTTGTTATAGTCTGGGGGACTGATGAGTAGTTCTGAAGACAATGTGTCTTTCAGCGCATTGAACGCTTGTTGGGCATGGTCTTCCCATTTGAATGGGATGTTCTGGTGAAGGAGGCACATGAACACTTGAGCGCAAGTGGCGTAATCCAGGATGAAATGTCTCAAAAAATTGGCCTTCCCCTGCAAGCTTTGTAGTTGCCTAAGGGTTCAAGGTGGATGTACCTCTTTGATTGCTTGGACCTTGAGGGGGTCCACACGAATTCCTTGTTGGGACATGATAAAACCTAAAAGTCTTCCCGCTGTGATGCAAAAGATGCACTTGAGGGGGTTCAAGTGTAGGTTGTATTGCTGGCATCCTTGGAATACCAGTCACAGATCCTCAAGATGGTCTGAGCACTTCTTGGATTGGATGGTGAGGTCATCCAAGTAGGTGAGGATAAGGTGTAAAAGGTCATGAAATATGTAATTCATGGCCCTTTGGAAGGTGGCTCCTGTGTTTTTTAAGCCAAATGGAATTACCTTATATGTGAATGTTCCATTGGGGGTAGTGAATGTGGTGTTGTATCGATCGATGTGGTAGATTTGAATTTGATTGTACCTAGAGAATCCATCCATGAAGGAGAGAGCCTCATGACTAGCACAAGCATCGATGACCTGGTCAATGAATGGGGTGGGTTAATTGTACTTTGGACATGCTTTGTTCAAATCATGAAAATCGGTGCAAACATGTATGGTGCCCTGTTTTTTCATGAAGGGAAAAGGGTTGGAAACCCAATATGTGTAAGCAATGGGGTAGATAAACCTGGCTTTGTGAAGCTTGTCGATTTCTCATTTTATTGCTTCTTCCTTGGATGGGTGTTGTTTACGCTATTTATGGCGTATTGGTGGTATGGCAGGCTAGATGTCAATATGGTGCTCTACGATAGTGCGACTCAGCCCATGCATCTATGAATAGTCCCATGTGAAGATATCTCTATACTATTATAGAATTTTGGTATAAGAGGTTATTTCTTTTGGTGAACATGTTGTTCCCAGTGAGATTTCTTTGACCTTTCTAGGATTTTGAGATATATTCACCTTGATGGTAAGTGAAATGTTTGACATGTTTCCTTCCTCGAACACATCGGACACCGAGATGGGGTTCTTGAACTAATCAAATTTCCATGATGGGAGGAAATATTTTGATTCAATCGCATAAATCTCTTGTTCTTATGTCTTGTCAGGACTGAACACTTTTTGTGGGAGAAAAAGTGAGCGGTGATGCATTTCATCCCATGGATAATCCTGCTCCGTCATGGCCTCAAGTATGTCCTCGTCTAAATGAAATAGGGATCCTAAGGAGGATTGATTTTGCGCAAGGTTGTGCATAAGAGGTTCAGTCTGCATAAAGCTTGTTGATAGACATGAAAAGGATTTCATCGTCGACGTGGTGGAACCATACGCGCTCGATAGAGTGCAGACAGATTGGGTTTGCATTGTCATTGGTACAACTACTTTCGTAGTTGCAACTGAATTGACACCTATGACAGATGAGCAGAAATCCAAATTCATTGGTCTGATACATGAGGATATGAATCATATATGGTGTATCATGTCATTGGTGTTTGGTGGGGGTGGAATTTTCGTGATGGGATTTTGTGTGAGTGCAACGCTAGATTCCTCATTAAGATGGGCACTTTCCGGTAGATGGAAGTTGTGCCTGGTACAAAGGTGCTTGAATGTTTCCATTAGTGGGCACACCTCTGGTTCATGGTTATGGCTGGTGAAAATGGTGCACTGTACCACTGTGCCAACTGAGTAGATTGTGTGGGAATCGACATTACTCTTCGTCCCTAAAGTGGATGCTCGGGAGGGATCAGACGTAGAGGAGAAGGTCCTTTATTTCCATTTCCAATTTTTTGGTTTGGGTATGTCTAGCTCTCTTGGGGAGTGTAGACTTAACGCCGCTCTTGACACTCTAAGTTTTGGGAGATGATCACATTTAATTGTGTGTTGAAAGTGAGAAAATCCAGCAATAGCAGTGCATGATCTTCTTTGTGGGAGGGAGGAGACTATGTGAAAATTGTTTGCAAGGTGCTCCAGTTCTTTGCACTAATTGAAATGGTGGCCAATTCTGTTGCATAGCCTGCATGTTATCCTAGGTTGAACCAAGGTCATGCTTAGTTGGAGCGCCTTCCTAAACTACCCCATATACCGAAATGGGTATGGAGTAGACTGCCTGGGGGTGTTCTGCCTTCCATCGTGGTTGCTAGGTTTTGGGTTGATAAGATCCAGGTGTTTTTTCTCTAATAGATGTATCATGTCGATTAGAGGGTGTACTCATTAGATATAGGTACAACGCTACTCATGGTGATTTCCCTGACATACCAGGAAAAACATCCTAGATATGGGGTTCCCGTCCTGCTCGTTTGATGGAGTGACTGGGTACCAACGACATAGTGCTTCTAAGTCAGGGAAAGTGGCGACCACATGATTGGGCGTGTTACATAACACACATTTTGGTATTCTCTGTGGAGGGCGGTTGGGGGTGACTAAGGGTTCCCCGACTGGCCATTTTTCAGCTGACAAGAAGAGGATGGATCTACTGGTCACATCTTCTTGAATTTTAGAGCTATTCATGGATTCAGAGTCAAAGCCATCTTCTCGAGAGAGGAAAACTATGTTTGAACGCATACTAGCTAGTGCGGCACGAAATCTAGGGACATAGTGACAATGGCGTAATGGATGATTGCCACCGCATGTCTGACATGAATATTGGGTGGCTCAGTCAGTGCACTATACTACATGGACTGGATACCATCGTTGAAACATTTCTAGGGTTGGAAATTTGGTGATGAAATGATCACATTCGACATAGAGTGCATAATGTTCGATAGGGGGAGGGGGAGTGGCTGGTAGTCTTTCAAGTGACTGCCAATCCTCTTGTAGGTACAGAATGATGTGAGGTTCATCTCCAGCTGACTGGATGGAGGGATCCTCTTGATAGGATTTCTCAATGGCGTGTAAGGCGTCCCTGAATCATGGGATTTCTGGGCAATGATGGGTGTAGTGCCCATAATGGCCACGGATAGTGCATGCATGATTGGTACGCAATGCCTTGCCTTGATTTTTTGTGGCTAGTTCCTTTTTACGGGAACTTGTTGCCGCGATATTTACTATAGAGCTAAGAAGTGGTTTTAATTTGTCCAGATCTGGGAAAATATGGGTAGGGTGGCCTACTATGTCACATATGCTGCAAGGTTGTAATTCTCATTTCATGGTGGGATTATCTACCTTCTTTCCTCTTTTATTGGTGTTCTTGGTCACAACCATCAGATTTGTGATGGGAATTTACTTCAAAGGGATGTTTGCGACAGTATCCTGAACAGTTGGGGCCTGCTTAGGATTGAAGGGGATTAAACCTGTAGAGGTGATGTGCATGACTCCCATTGTGGTAGGTGGGACTAGGTACCAAATTGGGATTGCAAATGATAAGTTTGGTAGGACCACCGTGGTCGTGACTTGCTGCAACACAAAATTAGCTGGGGGGAAGAGGAAAGGGGTTTGGGAGGCGGCGTAGGCTAGAGAGGTTTCCATGGTCTAGCCCGAGATTGTGGACTGCGTTGTTGATTGTTTCCCCCCTGTCTAGGATTTCCATTTGGATTATTTTTTCCTTTTTTCTTTGCCGCGTTAGGAGGATAGTTCAAATTCTCCTGATTGTATGGCTAGCACGGTTGTGCTTGGGAAGGTTGCACAAAGTTCACCTGTGCATTATTCTGCATGGGTTGGTTTTGTGCTGGGGACTGGGCATATTGCGGTCCTTGTCTCGGGTTTATGAATGGTTGTTGGGGGGAGCTCTTCCGTCAACATGTCTAGCTACATATTGAGTCCCTTGAGCCGAAGGATATGGACCTTCTTGCTGATGGTGGTACAACGACACCCTATTGGTCATGTTTTGCGAAGGTGCATGATGACTCTGGTAACCGAGTTGCGGGATGTTCTAGTTAGAATCATATGCGTAACCGGGGTATTGAATGCCACTGTTTAGGTGATTTTGGGTGAATGACCCAATCAAATCGTCTGTGGAATTTGACGCGCCTGGAAATTATTTGTAAGTTTGCAGGCATGGGGCATTAGGCAGGATATTGTAAATATATCCTGACTGCGTATAGATCAGCTCAAGCTGTTGGACCTTGTTGATGGCGTCCTCTTCGGATATGGGCTTTTGTGTTGCCATATACTTTGAAATCTCTGCGGTGAGAGTTTTCAAGAACATGTTTAACAAAAACCAATTGTTGAGTTTGGCTTTTCACAAACTACGATGTCGCCGCCATTCGTGGATATGGTCTGAGATGTGGACGATGGGTGTCTACCTAAAGTGGGTCGCTAGTTCCATTCCAGAATCGTGGTGGATGGGTAACTGAAAATAGGTAAGGAATGTAGTAGTGAGGGTGATAAAAGTTCCATGTGTAGCAGTTGGTTGCTCCACATACCATTTCGCGACTATTCCAGTTAGGGTGCATTGAAATAGTCTTGGTCGAATAGTATCATCAATGATGATGTTCGACGAACACCATAGGTGGAAAGTCATGAAATGATTTCCAGGGTCTTCTGCTGGATTTCCTTCTAACTTTGGAATGTCCGAAGGGAGCTTCGTGGGCATGGGTGGCCATGTAGGGTTGTGTGCAATAGGGGCTTTTGTTAGCTTGGTTAAATCCGACAGGTTTAACGAAGCTAATAATGGTGACTGTGAACTGAGAGCCATTGCAAACTGTGAAGACATAGTGTTCTAGTTAGGTATAGGGTTTGTCTGTGACATACCTGGCTGTGAGTTCACTTGGCTTCCCAAATGGGCAGCGCTGCTCTTCCCCCTAGGGGTTGTGGGAGGAGTGGTATGTGGTGACCATGTGGGGGTGTTCACCAGTGTGGCATTGGGTGACCGACGAGGGTTCCCAACTAATGATGCCCCAATAAAGGATGAACTGATAAGGGTGGTAGTGTTCCATCTTTGACGCCTAAATGACGAAAGACCTAGAACCCCTCCCGGTAATGGGGGGAGGTCCAAAAGACGTTTAGGACAACGAGGTCCCATTGGGTCCATTATGGCATCGACTAGGTATGGTTTTGGAAATATTTTAGGGGATAGAGATTATAATCAAAGAAAAAATTTGATCACATACATAAAACAAAGTGAAAAATGAAAGGTAAATTTTCCCTTTAGATTAATCATATGTGACCAATCAATCAAAAAATATGGTTGTTTTTCACGTATGATACTAAAATCCTAGAAGACCTAATCATCCTCACACTCTCAAATGTAACTAGGCCTTGAAAAGATATCTTATGAATGCTGGCACAATGTCTCGAAAGAGTTGGCGATGCCCCCATTCAATTGAAGAAAATCAACCAAGGTAAAGGTAGATGATCTAGTGTTTCCTGCACCGTCACCTATAGGGAAGTATGCCCTAGTTTTGGCCATCGAGTATCGTCGTCCCACATGATCATTCAAGTTTTGATATTCTTGGTAATTCAGCTACCAGTACTGAGTATTAGACGAGTCAGGTAGCCCCGAATAATACCGCACGCACTGGGCCTAATCTTAGCCCCCTCTGAATCGGGTCTATGTGGCGCTCGGGTTTTCTTTGCCGTGGGCAGATAGACGGGTTTAAAAGTTCCCTAAAAATTTAACTTCTATGTTTCAAGATGTAAACTGACCAAGGCGACTTATTGGATTCCTACCCCCTTGGTCCTAACTTAAACTATAAATTCTCTTGTGGCCCCTGTGGGGAGAGTTTAATGAGTTTAGTTAAGTTAGTTTTAAGTGGCTTTGATTCAATTAAGGTGTGAAAGTGTGTGAGAAAGAGGTGAATGACCACATAGCTTTAACATGTGGATATGCAGTGATCCTTTTCAAATCCCCTATTAAGCTACATTTGGTTGTTCTTTGCTCAAAACCAAAACATGTGCAGATATGGGCAACTTACAATGTTTCCTGGTTAATCTAAAGATCAACTAAAGGGATATGGAAAATTATCAACAGAGAGTGTTCATATTATTGCCCAGGGTCACCCAAGGGTGCAAAGGCAACAAAGATTACTTGTTCTCTAAGGATAATTAAATCCTAGTCCCGAATCCTAGTGCCAAAAATTGAACTAAAATTAATGACTTTAAACTAGGAAAAATGAAAAAAATTAGCTAAGCATGTGTCGACTAGGGCCACTTACTTTGGATAATTACCTATGTATTTGTGGTGTCTAAATTCACAAAACATCAATTATTTCAGAATGCAAGTTAATTTCCCCCCTATTTAAACTATGTGTTCACTTTGTGAAAATAAACTTTGAATTTTTAAAACTAACACCTAAAACTACTGAAATGCAGGCAATTGTGATTTTTAACAAGTCATGGGACACCTCACACAGTGCTGGCAGATTTCTTATGGGCTTCCAATCACTTTACAAGCAGGAAAGGAAGGGAAATAGCATAATTTTTCTACCTTTGGTTTTCATGCACAAAAGTCTCACACACATGTGCAATCTTCGTGCAGGTCACTTCTGAACATGCGCGGTCAGGTGCATCTGTCTATGTAAAAATTACACGAATTTTCTACAATTTTTTTTTGGATCTCCTGAGCTTCGACCTCTCACTGAGGGTGAACAAGCAGAGAAGAAGAGAATAGGGGTTGTTCAAGCCAAACTCCATAGCAGAGAAAGAGGTCTCTGCAAAAGGCACAAGCACATTAACTAGGAAGTAAAATCAGTGGAGTTTCCAATCATGTGTTGGTGGATTTGGTGCACAAGTGTATCAATCCACACTTTCTTAAGAGGAGTGGTTGTTTCCTCTTAAGTTTCTGGTCACAGGAAAATAAACAAAAGAGTTATCATGATAGTGAACATGCCATAAAACAAAACACACTAGATAATGATATAGTATGCATATGTAGAGAGAAAACAAAGCTAAATAAAACAAATAACACAAAATATCATATAGAGTCAAACAACACAATTATACTAACATTGGCGTCTATGTCTCCTCTTATTGAGTGCTATTAGGAATAAAATATAAAACGTTTACACACTTGCCAAGGGGCCTTTAGAACTAGGGAGTTCTAAGACCCAATGCAAGGACTTTTTTACCTCTAAGTTGCCTTGGTGCAAGGTCCCTCTCTCTATTCCAAAGGATTGGAGTTGTTGGATGGCCAAAAACTGAATCCCCTCTCTACTTCTGCTCCGGATCACACATTGCTAGATTGCTTGGAAGCAATTTTGGCCATCATAACAATGTTCTCTCCCTTTTTTCATCTCTTGGTGGCCTTTTATAGATGAATTCAAATTCTCCTTCCCTCTCTTGGTACATTGATGGATGGTGACCTAAGAGAGGGGGATGATTCCTTTGTGTTCTCCCTTGAGGTCCCAAGGAGGCTTAGGCAGCCTCAAGTGTGGGATCTATTTCCTTCCTTCTCTACTTTTATTCCGGATTGGAGTTGTTGGATGGCCAAAAACTGAATCCCCTCTCTACTTCTGCTCCGGATCACACATTGCTAGATTGCTTGGAAGCAATTTTGGCCATCATAACAATGTTCTCTCCCTTTTTTCATCTCTTGGTGGCCTTTTATAGATGAATTCAAATTCTCCTTCCCTCTCTTGGTACATTGATGGATGGTGACCTAAGAGAGGGGGATGATTCCTTTGTGTTCTCCCTTGAGGTCCCAAGGAGGCTTAGGCAGCCTCAAGTGTGGGATCTATTTCCTTCCCTCTCTTGGTACATTGATGGATGGTGACCTAAGAGAGGGGGATGATTCCTTTGTGTTCTCCCTTGTGGTCCTGGAAAGTGACTTCCGCCACTCTCACGTTCGTGCGGATTTTTGAGGAAAATCCGTGCAAGGGCACGCTTATCGAAGAAAAATGTGCGCAAAGGAAAATTTTTCTAGTTGCTTGAGTGCACAATTTGATTTTTCTTTTGGACCTTAGAAATTTTTAAAAATTTTCAGATTCTCTAATGTGCCTCAGCCCTGTAAATCCTTTTGCCTAACATTTAATAATGTCATCTTTTCTTGTCCAATTTTCCAATGATAATAAGACAAAGTAGCATAGGAGAGTGCATCATAACTACCTTTTAAGAATGAACAATTGACTCCCTCCGACTAGGTGTGACACTTAAGATACATTTTACCATGACAATATAGACACTAGTATGAAAATGCATAAAACTTTGGGAATGTGTCTAGTACTTTTCTATGTGATAAATAGGACATATTGGTTCCAAATTTTCCTGTTGTAATGAACCTCAACTATGTTTTTACAGTATGTGACACTTTCCATGACTTGTGACAGTAAGAGAAAAGTGAAAATGACACTTGAAAATGTGAACGAAATTGAAAGTGATACATGCCAAAGTGACGATAACATGAAAATGGAAATTATTAAAGTGAAAGAAAGAAAAATATACAATTTTAAACATGAATTTTACACTTTCGAAAGTGAAGCTGTGCAAAAGTAACAGTTGGAAAAAGTCGTCGAAATAGAAGTACAACTGCAACCAAAAGTGAGATATTGTAAATGAAAGTGCACACTCACTATTGACATATGTTAAACATTGCATTGGAACTGTCTTTATGGACGATGTTATGCTTGTTCAAGCTTGCATAAAATAACGCGCTCATGAAATTATTACGGATTGAACACGTGTGGGAAAGTGACTTTGACACTTTGAAACTAAGAAGAAGACTTAAACACCTAACATAAAATTAATCAATCATGAAGAAACTATGATACAACAGATCTTTAGATCCTCAGTAGGATCCAAAATTCATGTGTAGGAAAATTTTTGGAGGGTGTTTACTACAACGTCAACACTTGGAGACACATTGGTAGAACTACAACTTCTTTGTTCGAGTTTTATCCGTAAGTGCAAGCTATCAATCCTTCAGGAAGTATTGATCTGTGATACAAATTACCCCATATTTGCTACTTGTCCTGGTTAAAGATATATTCTCCTCTATTCCTTTCTTAGCTTCTAACACATCAACATAAGACTAGTCACACCTCAACTATTTTAATAGGGGAGAAGGATAATAATTATACCGAGTTTTTTAAGCACATTCCATAGTGTTTCTCCGTTTTCAGTGAGCCTAAATAGTAACCCGCCAGATTCACCTCAAGGAAACACAAGCATTTATTTTCTCCCAGCGAGCTTGAAAAATACACCATCAAAGTTTCTTGCTTCACCTCTCTAAGTAAGAAGCCTTTCTCTTCTTCACCCTTTTATTTAGTTACGCATATTATGTGTAAAGATACTTATATATTTTGACGGTGGAACAGGGATCCTGGCTTATTGAGAGCAGAATAGATTGGTTACTTTTTTAAGCGATTTGAAAGATAACCAAAGTTATACACTCGTTTAAAGTTTTTCTCATTTCCCTTCTTTACTCAGTTGGGTTGACATGTTGAAACACTATTCAATAAAGGGCTAAGTCAGAATGAAGATATTAATAAATATATCATATTCGTAGTTAAACCAAAGGCTCTTTGTCTAGAACTAATCATATTTTTTATTCAGACATCATTGAATTTAAAGATATGTAAACCAAAGATAAATAAGAGGAATCATATAAGCCAAGCATTATTTGTCATCACAATTTCCCTTTTCATGTTTTTCCACATTATCTTTTGAGCCAAGTGAGAACAATTTTCATTCAAATTTTTATTAAACAAGAGATGGAAGAAAATATACAATAAAACAAAAAATCAAGATCAAAAGATAAAATAAATGTAAAAATGGACTAACAGAAACACGCGAGACAAACAGAGAGGACAAAACAAATGTAGAGACTGGACGAAGAGAAAGTGTGGGATGAGTGTTCAAGTGAAACTAACATGCAACTAGACCTACTCCTAACCTAACCAACTATAAGGTCAGGGCTAAGTGTAATGAAATTTCTAGTGTAGCCATTGTAACTGCTCCCAACCTGCAAACAAAAAGATGCGAACAACCTAAAGAAATAGAAATCATTGTGCAAGAGTAAATATAAAAATTTGAAAAGATTTCACAATGAATTGAAGCTCTTGGTTAGTTCCAGAAATATGTGCCATAATAAATTATTTTAACTAGTCTCGAGCTTTACCTTGTTGATTGAAATGACGATCATACAAACCTTTAAGGCCACTCATGTAGGTACACTCATTCGTGTTTTTCATCTTTGAAAACATCAAAAAAGATAGAAACTTATTATTTGTGATGGAGCTTACCAAGTAATATTGCACTAACCATTCGGAGATTGGATCTTGATATTAAGAAAAACAATTTGAAAACATTGAGACTCATGAAAACATGAATTTCCAATTAGCACATTCGATTGACAAAGATAATATTTTGATGGGAATTCAATCTGATCTTGTTCAAAAACTTTGTCAAGATTGTGAAAACCTAACATAACCATCAACTCACATTGAAGTTTCTTAACTATATGACAAGCATATGAATAGTGAAATCATGAACCATGAATATCACTGCGTTCAAAAAAATAAATCAATGTAATACAACTATCATCAGATATGCTAATAGGAAAATGATTAATTGAGAGATAGTTGTTAAAACAAAAATTACGATCAAATTGGTGACTATGAGATCCTCGATTCTTCATTGGTTTGCTTTGCATATGATTAGATACCATGCCAGTAATATGAAATATTAAGGTATTTAAATTGATCGTTGACATTGCAAATTTAGGAAACCAATTAGGATACCAGACTGGTGAAAGATTGAAATCAATGGTCAGATCAAACCAAGTATTCATGTCAACAATAGGGTTTTGATTCATTGAGTGACTCAAGAATTTTATATCATTCAAGAATAGATATTGTGTGAAAATATGATTAGATACATGACCTGCACAAACGTGATAGGAAGGTGACTAATCTCGAAAGCATTTGGCAGGGAGGAATATTTTAACTGAAAATGACTTTCCTCTTGATAATTGAAATGACAAGATTTCAAGTTGTGTATATCAGTAAATGGTATGCTCACCAATCCTAAGTGTGATGCAAGGGATTCACATGATGAATGATTAACCAAACAAGAATCTTCCGTATGATCAAAAACTCTTTCTTGAGGATTTATAGAATTGAATTGAAAATCTTGAAATTCCTTCAAGAATGAGCTCACTTCCAGTGGATAAATATTAAGGAAATAATTATGCATGAAAATATGGATCCAACATAGTTTGGGTATCTCAACTGAATTGCGATAACCTGACATAACCATCAATAGGGTTGAAGAGCCTCGACTTCCTGGCAGGTCTCCAAAATTTCTGATGGTGGATCATCAAATTTGGGTGGCTTAGAAAAATCATCAAGTAGGTATGAACAACTACCATCAGATGTATCAATGAAAACACTAGCAATTCCATTGGTTTTATCATCCTAAATATTACACATATCAGATCCTTGATGGATAGAAAATTGAGATACATCAGTTGGAAAACTCCCTCGATCATTTAGAGTTATAACATCTTCCTCCTGACATATGGAATATTTACAATTAAACAATTCATGAATAATATATTTGAGATTTTCATATTTTTATTGTAGGACCACACCATCCTATACCTGGTTACAATCATGATCGGTCGGATAAGTATTAAAGAAAATAAGAAAAGTTGTTGGTCGAACAGACTTATCCAACATATCTGGGTATGATGAATATTGCGTTAGAGGTGAGGAAATATGAAAAGAATAAGGAGGAGGAACACTCATTGTAAAATAATATTGAGCTTATAAGAATAACATATGAACATACATCTTATATTCCATGAGATTATTTTCATCATCATAACGATCGAAGACAGGCATACCAATGTAAAATTCAAATTTATCTTGCTTTTCTTTAACAGGGTATACCAAAGATTCAACAACCTGAAAACTTACCTTTTTGGGTTTGTCATCTAAAGATGCATGGATAAAATGAAATCTAGAATCATTCTGAAATGAAAGAGAATCCCATCACATATATGTAGATTTTAAGTTATGAGAAACAAACTATGAATCGATACCTCAAAAATATAAGCCTTCAAAAGAAGAAAATATATCATCCGATGTACTTAGATATCCATCACCACATGTGTTAATGGAAACAAGGATTTCATGGTGATGGTTTTTCAAAGTCTCAATTTGAATGAAGGATTTGAAAAAATTTGACACGTTATCAAGATTACAAGATGCAATATCAACTAAGAATATAGGACCATTATACTGAAAGAGAGATGAAATATGAAACATATCTTCAATACTTTTCTCCTCTACCTATGAAATGAAACTACCTTTTTCTTAGTTACTAATTGAAAGAATAGGTTGAACTTAATTAAGAGATGAAGTAGGTTGATAAATTGTATTGTGAAACAAGGATCATGAGATATAAATGCTAGAGGTTAAAAAGTATCCCTTGAGTAAATTATGTTTTCAATTACATTATATTCAAGATTAGGATTATGCACATTAATGTGATATTGAAAAACTAAGGGATCAAGTTTTACTTTAGGTTTCGTGTAATTTATAAACCATTCCAAGTTCTCCTCAATAGGATCTAGATCATGGGAAATGGGTGGAGGTTGAATGGAAAGATAAAAAAATAAATTTTCATATTTCCAAACTTTAACACCATCACAAGGAGGCACCCAAATTAGGACTGGAAAAGGAGGAGGACAAGAAACAAACAGAATAGTAGTTTCCTCCTAAAAAAATTGGGGTGTCTCATGATCAACATAAATTTGGAGAGAAAAATAATCCAGGGGTTCAAAGTCAAAAGATTTCAAGAAGAAAATAATCAAGCTCTGAAATTTTTTACTGATAAAATATGAATTAATCACTCCCTCAGGAAATTAATAGCAAGGGTGAAGAAACCAATTAAGAAAATCCTCTACAGATTCACCAGATTTCATTTTGAGCATATCAATCCTATTACATACATATTGATATCATATCGATCAAAGACTTGATGAATCTCCTTGAGTAATTGATCAAATGAATGAATGGAAGAATATTGTGAATTCTCACACCTCTTCTTAACTTGACCTTCAATAGTGAGCGTGAATAATATGAAAAAAACATCTTTATCATTGATTTCATTAGATTTAAAAAACTAAGAAATCAGGATGTTTAGCTATGAATGTACCACCCTCACCATCAAACCTGAATTGAGAAAGGCCATGAAACTGTTCCTCGAAGATGAAAATTTTACCAAGGGATAGGTTAGAAAAACACTCATGGAATATGATTTGAGGAAGATCCATCTAAGATCATAGATTCAAAATAGACTCAACGGGCACATGTTGTCATCTAGTCCTCCTTCTAGTACCAAATGTTGATGGTGCTATAAATCCATTAACCAAGGGGGTCTCCTTGATGTGAAGTCCCAATTAGACCTCACAATGTTTGAAGTAGGAGCCCCAATCGAAAATATGTTGGTTTCCATTGTCCATATGGATTTTCCTTGGTTGTAGTTATTAACATAATAGGTTATAAAACATTATTTGAAACAAGCAAGTAAGTTGACACTGTGAGGCATACAATTGCAATGTATATAAGGTACTTTCACAACAGAGATAAAGAGAGTGACACTCTAGAAGAAAATTAATAGTAGTATCCTAAAAGAGACACACAAGAGGATAATATTATCATAAGTTAGTTTGCAAAGCAGTTTACAATCCAACCATTATCATAAAAATAAATACAACACACCTTCAACAAGATAAGTACCAAAGTTGCTATAATAGTTCAATTTCCTTAGTACATATGAATGAAACATATACTGCAAACATCTAAATAATATTCTTATGATATTAAAAATACATGCATGAAAATGTGTTGGTTCATCGAACTTCATATATTAAGTGGAAATTATAATATATACACGTACACTTATACCACACTAGCCCAATAATGTAACATTAAGTCATCACCTGCTTCTCCAAAGAAAGATATTATCTCCTATTACAATGCTATAGAATCCAAGGTGGAAAGTTCAAGTCCAAAAATTCCTTATATTGAGTAATGAGGGTGTATTTATAACAAATGAGGCGACTCTTCACCTTCCATGTGACTCTTCAACTCTTTCATGACTCCTAAGCTTCTACAATGACTTTTCGAATTCTTACATGACATTTGAGCTTCTATACGACTTTAGAACTCAATAGTGACTCTTCATATTCCATGTGGGACCCCTAGCCTTCCACATATTTTACATTTTTTCATTTTGGAGAATTACATAATTACATTCCACAAATGATGTGGCAAGACACTATGATACATGTGACTCTTGGGATGACTCTTGACAATGATGACATAGAAGTTCATGATCATGTGGAATTTCCAAGTTACTCCTTTTGTTGCTTTATTTGCATGTTCATGATGGATCTTGCATGTGATTTGTATTAATACTCCAAGGGGTTGATTGATATGGCGTCATGAGATATTGATATTTGATTTTTTGACAAAAGCTAGTGTCCCTTCATTTTCTTGCTTGATGAATTCTTCATGGTTCCATATTCAAAAGGGTATTTCGACATAGTCTCCTTCTCGTCCTCTCCAAGCATCATCTTTTTAGGTTAGGATATAGTACCTACAAGTGAAATCCACTCATGAAAAGACGAAATTAGTCTAAACTTATAATAGCCTAACTTGCTTCATAAAAACCACTGGTTGACTTAGAAATGGGTACTGGATTGGGAGGAAAGCTCAGGGATTGCACATTGCACTGTTCCAAAGGCCAGGGGTGAGGGATTGAGGCATTAAATTGCGAAATGTGTATTTTTGGAAGCCTAGGAAGGAATACTGCATAGTTGGGGAGCAATGTGAGGTAGGATGGGGCCTTGATACTGTGCAATGCATAGTTCAAGAGAGAGAGGAGAAATGAATTGCAGAGTTGCACAGCTCGGGAAGGAAGAAAGACAACTTGTTGCTTAAGACTGCATAATTCACAGTTATGGAGGCCTCGGTAAGATGACTGCACAATTGAGGAGCTAAATGAGGAATTATTGAGCCTTTAATTTTCATAATGCATAATACAGGAGAGAGAGAGGCCTAGGGATTGTGAAATTGTGCAACTTAGGGAGGCAGGGAGACAACTTGAGGCTTTCCACTGCACAATGCTTAGGAGACTGACTATAAGGGTAAATTGTGCAGTTGTGGATGTCAAGAGGGGAAGATTGAGCACTGATACTACAAAATGCACATTTGTTGGAGGTAGGAACTACGCATTGTGAAATTCTAGGAGGTAAGGGGGAAGCTTGATCCTTTCCATTGCCCAATGCAAAATTCAAGGAGGTTGAGTTGGGTCAAGTTGGTCATGCAAAAAGCTTTTCAGGATTTGGCTAAGTGCGAGATCAGTGAGGTATATGTGAGACCATCATTGAACTTATGAATGATCACACACACTCATAAAAATTGAGGACACATCATTTAACACTCAGTACACAAGAACAGCATGACCCCCTTAATGTGACAACAATGTACAGCAACCCCCTCCAAGTGCGACACTTAGGGTACAATTTGCGATGACAGTAAAACTTATACGACAGTGCTCAATAATTGGGGAATGTGTCTTATGTATTTCCTTAAGATGGATAGGAAACAATAGTGTAGGAGAATGCATCAAAACTACCTTTTAAAAATGAACAATTGACTCCCTTCGACTAGGTGCAACACTTAAGAGACACTTAGCGACGACAGTGGCAACCCTAGTACGATAATACATAAAACTTTGGGAATGAGTCTATTACATGTATACATGGTAAATAAGACCCACTGGTACCAAATTTTCCTCTCACAATGAACCACAACTCTGTTTTTACAGTGTGCAACACTTTCCATGCCAAAAGGCGACACTTGTGACAGTAAGAGAAAAGTGCAAACGACACTCGCAAATGCGAACGACATTGAAAGTGACACTTATTAAAATAACATGAAAATAAAACTTATTAAAGTGAAGAAAAATAAAAATATACAATCAACCCAACAGAACCGACACTTGCGAAAGCGAAGGTGCACAAAAGCAACAATTGGAAAAACATACCGAAATAGAAGTACAATCGCAACCAAAAGTGAGAGAATGTTAATGAAAGTGTGCATTGACAGACTTGACATAGGTTGAACATTGCACAAGAACTGCCTTGATGGAATTTTATATGCATGTTCAATCTTGCGTAAAAGAATGCGCTCATGAACTTATTATGGACTAAACACATGTGAGCAAGTGACTTTGAAAATCAAAAACTGAGAAGAAGACTTAAACACTTAGTGTAAAATTAATCAATCATGAAGAGACTATGGAACAACAGATCGTTAGATCCTCAATAGGCTCCAAAATTCATGTGTAGGGAAAATTTTAGAGGGCGTTGATCGGAGTGTCAACAATTGCTTGCAATCAATGCAATTTTATTGCAGGGATCAATAATGGAGTTTGGACAAGAGGGATACTGTTTCATGCTACTTGGTTAAGCATCGAGGGTTTCTAGCTTAGAAAAAAATAGCCATGACGGTAAATTTAGTAAATCAAATGACTGTAGGGAGGTCTCAAAAATTCATGAAGAGGCCACATGATTTCTGGGGCACCGAAAAAATGTAGGAGGACCATAAAACTAGTGGTGGGGGGAAGCAACACACCTGTGTCTCTTATGTAGTTGTTAGACCTCAAACACAAATGCAAGAGATCTTGATAAGTGTGAGATACAAATATTATTCATATGATTCACATAAATAAATTTTCAATGACCTAATAAATACAATTTTAATGACCCTTGGTTTCATAGTCGAAAAGATATCTTTAACTCCATATGATTGTGATATGACTTTTTATCAAATTTACTAGTGGTTTTTCACCTTCCATAACAATGAATATTCTAAATTTACATAACCTCCTTAACAAAAATAACAAGATCATTTATTGTAATTTTTTTACCTAAATTATTTTATAATACTATGAATGTCAAGGGGTGCTATGTGATATCTAGAGTCAAATATATATGTTAATTTAAGAAATTTATTATAAACTTTTAAGTATATATTTTTAATCACTGGTGTCGAATTCCTTTTGACATTCTTTATATAAAGGAGGTTTTCATCATGTTAAAAAAGTTGTGTTGCAAAGGTGTACAAATGAGATCTCTTAGTGTAGTTATTTAAAAATTAAGATTTCCTTAATTTTTCATCATGTTAAAAAAGTTGTGCTGCAAAGGTGTACAAATGAGATCTCTTAGTGTAGTTATTTAAAAATTAAGATTTCCTTAATTTTTCATCATGTTAAAAAAGTTGTGTTGCAAAGGTGTACAAATGAGAGATCTCTGAGTGTAGTTATTTAAAAATTAAGATTTACTTAATTACTAAAATTATATTATTATGTAACTTCGAGTAACATCTCGTATTGACTAAAATTTATTAGCTTTTCTTTACACCATTTTTTGTTGTTATGGTTGTTTTGTAATGTTAACCTTGGGTTTTTGCTATAAATTTTGTCATGACATCATAACGTAGCACATGCCCGCTACGCTACGCGAGGACCAAAAAAATCACAAGGATCTCACAATAAGTTTTTTTAAGTCCCTATGGGTTGGAAATCTGTACCCATGAGTTTATAAATAAGGCTTAAAATCTGATGAAATATAGATTTTAAAATTTTTATTAAGATAAAAAAATGTGTGCTAAATACAATATAGTTGCTCTCTCTCACCTATTTTCTCTCCTAGCGATAAACTATCCAATGACCTACTAGCTCCATGTGATTATATTAGGATCGTGACCAGATAAACCTTCAAGAAACACCCAAATGGCAGTTGGCTTTAAATTGACATGATTGTTGAATGGAACCAATTTGATGTTGAAGTAAACCAATATTCGAACACGTTGTTGGTTTCAAAATATGAATTTCGTTGTTGGGAAATATTTTCCTTAGCAATTATTTTAAATTTCTTTAGTAGGTTTTTTAAATAGTTTTTAAAACTATAAATTTATCTTATAATTTATATATAAGATATTAAGTTTTAACACAATTTTTATATAAAATATTTTATGAAAATAAAAATTGAACTAATAAAAGTAAAATGAAATTATATAGAATGAAATTATATAGAATAAATTTTTTGTTTTTGTTGTAGTGGAATAATGTTTTAAATATGATTTTTTTTGTTTTTAAAGAAAATGAGAATTGGAATAAGGCTTTTTTGGTAAACTTTTAATGAAACATTTTTTTCAAATAATTTTATATTCATATATATCATTTCAACCAAATAGCTTGAATGCACACAATTCATATGCACATAAGTGACATACAACCATATGACTTTTGTTTATATAAATATAAATAATATAAAATTATATATATATATATATTATATAATTTAATTATTTGATATTGAAAGACAATTAAAGAAATTTAGAGGTATTAATAAAAATTATTTGTTTATAATTGATAATATATAATATTTAGTTTATAAATGAAAAGTAAGGAAAAAAAATTAAATAACTAATTTCTTTGCTTTAACTAATAGTGAAATTATAATGCTCACATGGTTTTTTTTGTTGGTAGTTTATTTTTCTATGCTACTTGATTGTGTGTTAGTATTATAGTATACTTTGTTTTTACTCATTTTCTATGCACCTGTAACTTTTTCTATGCACATGTAACTTGTAATTTGTCAATAGAAACTTGTTTCAACATAAACTTGTAGCTTGGTTTGTCATGGGCTTGATGGGCATGTGGACCTTGTCTTTGAGTATGTGGTTGCTTTTAAATGATGGATGACTTTTGAGGGGAAGTATGGATGGTATTGTATTTTGTAAATGATGCACTTGAAGACTATAACTCAATTTGCAAATGTTTCCCTTTGTCAATGGTTGATCTTTTCTGGTTATGGTGCTCTCATTCCTTCTTGTTTTCATGGCAATTGTTAGTGGCATGTGCTCATTCTCATTTAATGCCCTCTGGATTTGTCTTTTTTTTATTGGGGGACTAAACTACTAATGTCTATCTTTGTTATTGCTGCAATAAGGGTTCTGGTATTGTTGTAATGGAGTTTCAATGGTTTTGAGGTTGTTTGTGAAAATAGTGCTTTTGGAGTGATATGAACTTGATATTGAAGATGCCAATGTAAATATCATGTTTTGATAATAAATATAAAGTACTTTAATTCACAAAAAAAGAATAATAAAATTATAAATATTTATAGAAGTTATTTTATTTTGTTTTTTTATTTTTTTTGTGATGTGCAACATGATTATGTTTTCATTAAAAAAGTGCTACTGACACCCATATTTCATATAGTTGGATTTTTTTGTCCACTCAATCTTGAATCTATTACCTTCTTAATAAAAATATATTGACAAATCACCCAAAAATTATTACAAAATTTATCAAGAAAAATACTTTAGAAAAAAAACAAAAGCAAAAATATTTCATCTACTAATCAAATTAAACAATTATTTTATATCTTTTAAATAATATCTACATAAATTATTAAATTATTAAATTTATTATATTTTTATTAATAAAAAAATTATATTAATTTATTTGATTATCAAGATAAATACTCACTTATTATGAATAGAGTTAACATTATTAATTTTATTTATATATGCTTTATTTTTATTTTTATAATATATATTAATTTTATTATAAATAAAGTTAGTATTTTTTTTTCTAAGCAATTAGGACAATTGATAATACATTGAAATAATGAGAGTAAAATCATTTTTTTATCATCATTATAATATAATAATAGCAAATAAATCAAATATATCAAATAAAACTATTATAAATAAAGTGAACAATATTAAACATAAATTATCATACTAAAATGAACAATATGAAGACATATTTATCTTTAGGACAAATGCATGGAAATGACACTCCACAAAAATCATTTAATCATAGTAACCATGTAACATTTGAAATTTATATGTCCAATTCCAATTCCAACTTGATTTTGAACTGTAAAAGATCACTCAAGAAAAAGAATGCATACAATTTATAACTAATCACTCTCACACATGATCTACACACATTATTCCAAACAACAAAAATCCGCCACTACTCTCACACAAGTTCTAGTAAACCAATGGAAAAAAGTCAAGCTTGTACAGGACACTTCATATTCACTTGTGGCTTTTCTCCTTCCATGCAAGTGAATATTTCAAATTTACATAACCCATAAGGATTACGTTTCCAACATTCCGCTCATTAATTTGAAGGGGTGTATGTGAGTCCAAGAAGAGAGCTAAAACATAAAGGTGAATATGAGACAATAGATAGATGTGCTCTCTTAATATGGTGGTTTAAGGAAGATCACAAATCAATGGGGTAGTAGAAGGAAAATTCTTTTACTAGTGGTGGATTAAGGATGACCAAATACTGAAAGGGTAGTAGAAGCCAAAGTTTTCTACTAGTGGTGGTTTAAATCTAACCACCAACTCTAGAACTTGGCTTGAAGCAGTTCCTAGAACAATTTTAATTTGGCTAGAAGGTGATGTCTTCTTTGTAATGGAAGTCCTCCCTAATGATGGTTTAGATAAAACCACAATTTTTTAAAAACTTGGTTTGAGATAACCACAAATTGTTGTATAACAAAAGAATAAAGTCTTCTACTAAGTGGTTTTTTAAGGAGGAAAAAAAATAATTGGTGGTTTTTAGGATGATCACAAATAAATTCATGCACATGGAACATAATGTTGTCTCTAGGTACAAGTATGACTCTAGCTCCAGCTAACTCTATCTCTAGGTCATAGAGTACCTGACTCTACTTTTGGTGGTGGTTCAAGCTTGTTGGGCGCAACCCAACTTGGCCTAGATATGGGCTAAGACTCTACATTTTGTGGAGTAGAGCACGAAGTGGATTAGTTTTAATATACCGCGTGTGTGGCATAGAGGCTTCGGGGCGGGTCGAAGTCCCTTATTTTTGTAAAGAACACAATCTTGTAATGGCTTTTGGGCTATAGTTGCATGTTTTAGGGAGCCCATGGTATTTTGACGATGTAATTATATTTATAAAGGATTGAAATTTTTTGTTTAAAGAGATCATAGAGGGTTATGGGCAAGTCTTTGTAATTTGTATTTTGTAGCAAGGAGAATGATCTGCAGTTGAGTGTGTAGAGACCTGGGAAGAGTCTGCAGCTTAATGCACAGGTCGAGATTGGGTGTATTCAAGGATTCATAATAATAAAGAAGTAATATTTTGGATCATATTATGGTGTTCTTGTGTTTTATGTATATATTTTCATAAAATCTGTTGTTTCAAAGTAGTTATTACAGTTGCATGTTATGTTAGCGCAGTAATGATTTATGGATTTATGTGACATGATTTTGTAATTAATTAAATGCGGTGAAGTAATTTGTGAGTTGTAAGCATAATATAATAGAAAAATACCACATCTCGCAGTCCCTCAAGGCTGCAAAAACCTGTTTCTGCATCCACCCATAGTCACTTCAGGTGAGACTGCGATATGCTTGCAGGTTGTTTCCGAAAGGGCCAGTGATCAGGGGTTTTTTTGGTACATAGTAAGATCAAATCTCGGTCAGCCCAAATCAAGCGAAGAAATGGTTTTGTTGTCGGGACTAGGATTTTTTTGAGGGATATGTGGATGTGGCACCCGTTGAAGAAGGAAATTCAAGATTGGATAGTCCTGAAAGAGTGAGAGTTTGCAGATCAATAAAACCAGAAATCCTCTCCTGAAATATAATGCGTGGTTACACAAGTATATCTTTATAGATCAATACATAATTTTATTCGCTTCTTTTCATGTTGAGTTGTACGAGTGGATATCAAGGTTAAATAAAAGAAAGTATTATTTTAAGGGTGACGAACCTATGGTGTGGACTCCTGAGTTGATACAACAACTCAAGAGCATTGGCAATCAGATTTCAAGGGTTGTCGATTTCTAGGTTGATAGCATCTTGGAAGGATTCATTATTGAGTTCACACTAGACTCGACGGTGTCCTACAACAAAGTGTAATAATGATTCTTCAAAGGACTGCGAGGTAAGTATTTGAAATCTATGAAACTTTGGATTAAGATGCTTCTATGTGAAAATGGATTTTTTTGGATGTAATCATATTTCTATTTTACTTATGTTTGGAAGAAGAGAAATTAAACTTGATGAAGATATCATCACAACATGAAGTGGAGAGAGATATAGATTAGATATCAGAAAGAGATTTCGTGGACAAGATCCAAATACCTTTGTAGAGACTAATTATAATCCTCTTTTGAGTGAATCTGAAAGTGAAAGGGAAGAAATCCACCCTGATAAACCCCAGGTAACTTCGTAGTACTCCCCCTCCCAACCTGAGAGTTCGTCAAAGCCATAATCTAGTAATATCCAGGGCATTTGTAGTTTCCCTGCTCCCCCTACCCCTCATACCGCCCATCTCCCTCCCCCTCTCCCCCCAAGAAGATGTATGGTTAATGCTATTAAGCTACCTATTTTCAGAGGAAATTGATTGGAGGATCCTAAATAATTTTGGTTTTTATGCGAAGATTTATGGACCACGAAGTAAATCAATGATGATAATATAGATAAGATGCAGCTCGTTACAATGTTGCAAGATATAAAAACGTTTGGAGATATCAAAACAACACTGGTAGGAGAGTTTAAAAAACTTAAGTCTTAGTTGCAGTGCATCACTGAGTTGAAAGAAATCAAACAGAAACATAATGAGTCTATCTGGGAATTAGATCGGAGATTTACACTACTATTGGATCAAGTAAGCTTTGACATAGCTCTAAAACAACATCAAGAATGGTTTATAGCTATGATGCTACTGTATATTATATTTCCATTGATGCAACAAAAGATAGGAACTCGAGCCGGAGCTTTGGATATTGTGATGAAATTGGAAGCTTCGCCTATACGAGACACTAATGCAGGTATGCAAGATATTCAAAATCATTTAGAAAAGCTCACCCTACATATACAAGACATCAATAAAAGAAAGGAAGTTAGAGAAGCAGTGTGGTATATGAAGTGCAGATCAAAGGGCCATTCTAAGGAATAGTGCCCTATCTTAAGGGATTATATGGATGGTGGAGCACCTAATCCATTGAATGCAGGATCTAGCCCGTGGTGCGAGATATGTAAGGCTAGGGGCCAACATTTCTAAGAAGATTGCTACTTGTTGCAGAAATATGTGTAGACTCCAAGGAATCTATATTGCAAATTCTGTAAATCAGTAGGGCATGATGAGAACAATTTTCGAGCTTACGACCTAATGATGGAGCATAATTTTGACACTTATAGAATGCAAGGAGAAGTGCATGGAAATGAGGACAACACACAACGTAGTGGTCAAGGAGGTTAGCAAGGAAGAGGTTGAGGTGGTGGATTTGGTCGACAATGTGGACAGATTATTTGCTATAAATGGTCGAGGATATGGATAGATTATTTACTATAACTGCAGCCAACCAGGTCATTTTGCAAGAGACTGTGAGAACCCCACAACGACATGTAAGTATTGTAAATCATTTGACCATGTAATTGAAGAATGTCCTATACTTATGGCGGAGATGCAAGAAAAGAGGAATCAACAGCGGACACATAACATTCAAATGATGACTGCTGAAAGGAGAATTGATGAACCTCGAGTTAATACTGTGCATGGGATAGAAAAATGCTAAGAAATATCCTATTTTTTATATTAAAAAAGAAAAAGAAACATTTATGGAAAAAAAGCGAAGTTTTATTGATGTTGGAGCTTCTACCTCTAATGTACAACCAAAGCTCGATCAAATAAGTAACTATGGCGAGTCATCAGCTTCAATGTAGAATCGAGCTCCGACACAAGATCAAGCTCTGACACAAGACCAGGATGCGAAAATAAAAGTAAGTATTTTAAGGTCTTTTCTATAGACTTGTATGAAATTGTTAAGTGATAAAAACAATGTAGAAGGGTTGCAGGAGTTGATAAATTCATTTTCATCAAAAGAAACATCGGGAAGTGAGATGCACGCAGTAAATAATTTTCATCAACAAAAGATAACTAGAAGAGAAATGAGGCTCAGTGCACAGATAGGAGAATATGATATGGATCAAGTTATTTTGGATCTGGGATCTGATGCTAATGTCTTGACGGAGCAAGCATGGGAATTTATGTGTAAGTCGAAGCTACAGTGGCCACCTATTCAATTAAGGAAGGAAAATAAAAAAATATCTTCCATATACCAATTTTCATAGTGGATATTGAAGGAGTGCGCACTAATGCCGATTTTGAAATGATATAGATTGTCGATGAAAGTAACCGTTACCCTACATTGCTTGGACTTGAATGAGAATTTGATAATATGGCCATAATCAATATGAATAAGAGAATGGAAATAGACGAGGAAGAATC
>JAXQQM020092467.1:0-10247 GCA_034641835.2 Pinus albicaulis | reverse complement strand
TGTTGGCTATGAAGGAAGCAAAGTCATATTTAATCTCAGGAGGTTGCCCAGGAGTAAAAATGGATAGCAGAGCCAAAGTTATCTCATCTACATATTCACTGGTGTTGAATCCCAGGACAAAAGATATTATATTTACAATGAGCCTTCCAAATGGATTGAAATAGTAAAAACCATAGGGAGGAGACCCTTTTGGCTGATGCTCAGGTAACATGAAATGCTGACACATGGATTTTAGCTTTTCTGGGGTTAATTGCCTGGTTTTCTCAATCAATCCTTCCATGGAAAATGGTGCTAATTCTTGGTCTGGTTCAAAGTGTAACATGGCATTGATAGCCTGGGGAGTGATGGGAAACAGAACACTTTGATCAGGAGCTATTACAGCCCTCCGTGTGGGATCATAGTTTGAATGGAAATAATGGATGATTTCTGGGAAATAAATGACTGAAGGGATGAGATACCTTGGGAGATTGGATTCCCACAACCCTATAAGATCTTGCCCTTTTGAGTATTCGTCTCTGCAGCGACAATAGCTCAATAGGGGACTTTCATCGAAGTGCAGGTCTTTGATTTGGAAATCTTCATCTATCAGAGGTAAATAGTCCAATTCACGGTGAGGAGCATTCAATGGAGTGATATTAAGAGCTGCCGGGGCCTCCATTTTGGTTCTTGTGGATTCAAAATGGAGGTTTTTTGGTTTTCTTCACGGGCCGGGCGGAATTCTTGAAATGAAGGAAATTGGAACAATTTACAGGTTCGGGGAGCAATTTCACAGGTTTTAAAATCTCTAGGGAGGACTCAGTGATGATTTTTAACCACTTTTTCAGCGAAAAAACAAAGGAAACTGAGTTTTACTTGCAGTCGGGCGTAAAGGATAAATACCTGCTTTTAGACGGAAACTGGTTCTTTCACAGGTAACAGGCAATGGCGGGACTGTTCTTCAACACGGGCGCAGCAGAATTTTGGGGCGAAATGATCAATTACAGTGAAAATTTGAAAATCGCAGCGGGAGCTCTGTCGTTTTCAGAATAACGAAAAGAACAGGAAAAACACGAAAAATGGCTTTATTCGCAAGTTAAAAGTATTTTTTATTTTTTCGAGGTGATGATGTCATCGACGTACGGGGTGACGTAAGCCGGCGGTAAGCGGTAAGCGGTAAGTGGTATTCCCGCACCGCTTTTGGTCGAGGATGGTTTTTATCGGAGGGGCAGCGATTCCACAGGTTTCTTGCCACGTGGATGGTCTGACTATTCAAAACCACCCATCCCCCGCTGGTTAAAAAACTTACACGGGATGGGCAGCGGGATCAACGTTGGCCGTTGATCTGCGGGAGGCTGATCCAACGGCTGGGGTGATGGCGAGATAGGCGGGGGATTCCGGTGTGGGCCCATCGGTCTTTAAAACACTTTTTAACGTTTTTAATCACTTCGGGAGACATCTGATAGGTGGAAGGTAAGGTTATTAGTTAATTCGGATAATTAACTAATCCCGCGTTTATATAGAAAAAGGGAGTTATGGCGGGGTTTGGCTGGGCGCGGGTAGTAAAAGGCTGCGTTAGATGCCAGGCGGATGAGCCACGTTGGCACGGGGTTTTTTCCAAGTTTAGTTTAGAAAATAAGATTCGGGCCTTGTATTTTTGGTTTTAAACATACATATTGTATGTCTAAAGTTTGATTTTTCATATATATTTTATTTATATGGTAAATTAATTAATACAACTATTTCACCATAGGGACGGGATTAAGGTATAATGCTATATTTTAACCAAAGGGCTTGTAGAGCGGGGTTTTTATTTTCAATGTGCGGGGATATAATACTTTGGTAAACATTAGAATAAATGGGTTTTTGGGATATTTATAAAAAAGGGGAATTATATACTTAGGAAAGGGTATTTCACTAGGGATTTAATATAATAGAGTTAAATGTTAATATGTCAAAGGACAAGGAAACTCAAAATATTTTTACATATCTAAGAAAGTGATCACTTGTGAAGTAAATTGCAACATTTTATCTCCAACACTTCTTAGAATAGCAATTTTATCTTGAGGGATTTTTATGAAATTATGCACTTGAGTTTCTAGTAAATATAGTTTTCTTAGGAAAGTTTAAATAGAGTAACAATGATGAATTATCTCTTTCAGATGGTCTTTTGATCCATTAGGCGAGAGGTCGGTCCCTCAGTCAAGAGTACTGTGGGCCTTTGATCTCGATTACCTTGATACTTTTGAGAAAAGTGTAGTAAAAATTTTGGGGGAAAATGATAAGGGAGTGCAATGAATTTGACTTTTGCTTGCTGTGATTTTCCAGTGTATTTCCTGCTTTAGTACTTGTGATGAAAGTAAAGGATCAAAAAGCATGTAGCAGCATCATTCATCAGATAACACTTTGCAGCACCATCTACCTACCCTATCTACTTAACACTACCATTTTCTCTTCTTTATTAGGGTGCATTTAGACTTGCAAACCCTTTTCAATCTTTTCTTTTTACAAGGCAAATCTATCTAATTCTACCCTTATTACATCAAGGGCTCAGATTAAACTGTTGAGCACCTCTTATTAACTTTACCTATCTACTTATACTTGAAAGTTAAAGTGACTGATGAGATATTTGTTTCCGTCTATAACGCCAGAATTGAAATATGAGTAAGCCAAGTTTAAACAGTTTGACTTATTCATGAATTGTGGCAAAAGGTTTGACTTGTTTTTTTAATTGCTTTATTTAAAATATGAAATAGTAGTGGCATTTGGATTTGCACACTTTCCTTAGTCCTATTATTTTTGCTTGATTCCATTTCTTTCACTTTTGACCATTTTATTCTTTTTACCCTTACAAGTCTTTCTTTAGGTGCTCTACTCACCTACATTCACTTTTTGATTTTTTAGTTTTTCAAGAAAATGGAACACCTTTGCTCAAGAAAAAGGTTTGAACATATTCCATAGTTCAATCAAGACAATCATGAAAAATGACACCTATTGGTATAGGAGACTAACACTGGCTCCACTTGGGGATGGCTTTTCCTTGTGGAAAGTCAAGAACAGCAGGTCAGATGCCTCAAAATGTCTTCAAACTGAAAGTATGAAATCTTCCTTCTTCTGGTAGCTTTATTTTACATATGATAGTGAAACTCTTGAAGCTTAGGGCCTTCACTTCGGGCTTCAACTTCCAGAATTCACCATCCAATCCAAACCGCATTAACAAAAATAAAACAAGAAAACAATATATTATGTACAAGTTAGAAACATTAAAACACTCTAGTAAATTGGATCAAAATAATGCTTGAGCATTCGACCATTGACTGGTCCTTCTTCAACTTCTGAATTGTCCAAGTCCTTCAAAAAGTAAGTATTGTTTCCCTGCAAGGCATGAATGATATAAGGCCCTTTCCACAAGAAATCAAACTTTCCATGTTTCCGTTTTTCTTCTCTTCTAGAATCCCATCTTAGGACCTTGTCTCCTAATTGAAAATCCTCTGCTTTAGTCCTTTTATCAAACATTTTCTTTAGCTTTTTCTGTAAGACTTGTGATCTTTGGTATACCTCTTCCCTAGTTTGTTGCAAGTGGATTGTCTGATTGATTCTTCTTTGAATGTCATTTGGCTCCACTTGAGCCTCCTGAAGTAATTTCATAACAGGAATTCCTAAAGATGATGGGAACCTTGCTTCAATGCCATAAACTAACTCATATGGACTAGTCCCAATGGATTTCTTAGTTGTAAGTCTGTCTGCCCATAATGCATTGGTCAATTTCTTGTGCCAATTCTTTTTGTTTTCTTCTAATAACTTTTTGATGATATTGATAAGGCTTTTATTAGAGGATTCTGCTAGTCCATTACCCTGGGGGTAATAGGCTGTTGAATGGTCTAAAGTAATATGATATTTATGGCAGAAACTAATCATTTTCTTTGATTTAAATGCAGCAGCATTGTCTGTTATAATCTTTTCCGGACAGCCAAATCTTGAGAGTATGTTTGTTTCTAAAAACCCTATGATTACAGAATCATTGGACTGTCTACATGGGATGGCCTCAATCCATTTAGTGAAATAGTCTGTAGCAGTTAAAATCCATCTATGCTGCCCTGAGGAAGGGGGATGAATTTCTCCAATAAAATCTAACCCCCATTGTTGAAAAGGTCTTTCTGTGGAAATTGGTTTTAAAGGCAGAGGTAACAACTTTCTTTTACCCTCAAATATTTGACATTTATGACAAGTTGTCACGAATTTCTTAACATCAGAGAATAAAGTTGGCCAGTAAAAACTAGCCCTTAAAATTTTGTCTGCAGTAGATTTCCAGTAGAGATGTCCTCCACAGTCACCTGCATGAAATTCATTAAGCACTTTATCAGCTTCATCTTTTAAGAGACAATTCAACAAGATTCCTTCATGATTTTTCCAAAATAAAGTGCTATCTAAAATACAATATTTCAAAGATGTCATTTTTAAAAATCTTCTTTTGGTTCTGGACAACCCTGGAGGAGCCTGCAGGTTTAATAAAACATGAATTATATCAGTATACCAGGGTGAATCTAAGAAAGCTTGACTGATCTGAGGAGTCGCCATCTCCTGCTCGTTATCCAGTTCATTGATGTCTAAGGCTTGGCAATTGGTTTCCGTCATGAGTTGTGCTAAACCTTGGCCTTTTATCAATTTTGTTGGCTTGATCTCAATATAATATTCTAAAATGGTAGCTATCCACTTACCTCGTTTACCTTCAATGCCATCTTGAGTCAAAATATCTTTAACTACTGCATTAGGCACATAAGCTATCACATGAGAATATAATATGTAGATTCTGAAATCTTTGATTGCTTTTACCAATGCAAAAGCTTGTTTTTCCATAATATTGTAGTTTAGAGATGCATCCCTCAGTGCTTTACTAAAAAATGCTATTGGCTTTTCACACCCTTGGTCATCTTTTTGAAGTAAAACAGCTGCAACAGTATGTTCAGAAGCAAATGAAAAAATGATAAAGTCTCTATCAAATTTAGGACTGGTTAGAACTGGTGTCCTTGTTAAAGCCATTTTAATTTCCTCAAATGATTGTTTGGCTTCTACAGTCCAGTCAATGCTTGAATCTTTTCTCAACATGTTAGTCAGTAATCTAAGTAACTCTGCTAAACTAGAAATAAATCTTCTCAAGAAATTAATTTTTCCTATGAATGCTTGCAACTCTTTTATGTTTCTGGGGTGGGGTATTTGCAAAATTGCTTGAATTCTTTCTAGATCAATCCTAATGCCATCTTTAGAAATAATGTGCCCTAAGAGCTTTCCTTCTTCCAAACCAAACAATGACTTCTTAGGGTTTAAAGAAATTCCATATCTTCTGCACTTGATGAATACTTGCCTTAGATTATCTAAATGTTCTTGATCTGTTTTAGAAAAGACAGTCAAATCATCTAAATAAATAACCAGAAAATCATGTATCTCTTTAGCAAAAGCAATATCCATTGCTCTTTGAAATGTATCTCCTGCATTCTTGAGCCCAAATGGCATCTTGACATATTTAAACGTACCCCATGGTGTTGTGAATGCTGTTTTATCCTGATCATCAGGATGAACCAGAATCTGGTTGTACCCTGAAAATCCATCCAGTAGTGATATTATCGAAGATCCTACTACCCTTTGTAGAATGTGGTCCATTTTCGGCAGAGGATAGTTGTCTTTTAAAGAAACTTTATTCAAATTTCTTAGGTCGACACACAGTCTAATTTCTCCTGTCTTCTTTCTTGTTGGTACCAGGTTAGAAACCCATTCTGAGAATCTGATAGGAGCTATAATCCCTGCTTCAAACATCCTTTTGATTTCCTTTTCAATTGATGGTAATAAAACAGGATTAATTCTCCTAAGCTTTTGTTTAAACGGTTTCTGGTCAGGTTTCAAAGGTATAGTGTGTTGAATGATGGATGTATCATAAGATTTGAGGTCTTCATAACTCCAGGCAAAAACATCCTGGAATTCTTTTAATAATTCAACATATTTAACCTTCTGATCTTTTGGAAGAGACTTGGACAACTTGACTATTTTGGGATTTTCTGGGGTTCCTAAGTTGCACTCTTCCATATCAGCCTTCACAAGTTCCATTTTAGGTCTGAATGGAATATCATTTGAGTCGAATAGATCTTCCAAAGGTGTTAATCCTTTGGGTAATTGATTATCTTTTAAATTGATGATTTCTGTTTCATCTTCTATGATCTCATCAAATTCCATGTGTTTCAAATTTTGCATGTCTTTTTCAGTAAATGTGGTTGGATGCAGCATATGAATTGCATTTTCTCTCGAAATTTCTATTTTTTTTTCTTTTTCTTGATCAAATTCATCAATAGTTATGTCTTCATCTATATTACAGTTAGAAAACTCATCCTGAAGTGTCAAGAAATTATTGATTTGATTGTTATTCGCAAACACTTGCCAATTCAGAAGATTGTCTGGTATTGCAGGCCTGTGCCTAATCTCAGCTGAAAACTGATGATTGGGGTCAAAAGGCAACTTGCATGTACTAGCAAACATTGCTAAACTGTGGGCATGCAGATTTTGTTTCCTGGGAATCTTGGCAAGTTGAGCTTGTAGAAATGTGTTGAGAATTTCCACAACTGTTTCTCTGTATTGTTTCAGTCTCAAGTCTTTTGTTGAACATTCTCCATTAATCTGTTGAATAATTAGTTCGTAATCTCCTATGATTGATACCCTAATAGCTCCTAACTGCTTGGCATGTTTAAGCCCTAATAAAAGAGCTTCGTACTCTGCCATGTTGTTGGTGCATTTAAAATTCAACCTATAAGCATGACCCTCTGCATGATTATTTTCAACATTATGTAACCAAATCCCAGCTCCTGCCCCTAGTTTGTTTACAGAGCCATCAAACTCTAAATGCCATAGAATTTCATGTTCATAATATTCATCAATTGTTTTAACGTGTTTCTTGACAGGAGCTAGTTGTTTAGTTTTTTCAGGTATTTCTTGATCATCTGGTGTTTCTTTGTTTTCAGAGATTTCTTCAATTTTAACAGTGGTTTTGTTTATGATTTCCAATTCTGGAGCTTCTATTTCAGTAGGGAGATCTAACTCAACATTGTATAAAATAAAAGAATCCATATCAGAATGTACAGAGTAAACAGGGAATTTTTCAGGCTTCTCATGGCTACTCACTAAGTACTTCATCAAGGTTTCTCTATATAATCTTTTAGGCTGACCAAATACTGAAATAGTTGCATATGACATGTCTAGTTGAACAGATCCTCCAAGTTTAGCACCCCAAGATATAGACAATAACATACCATATTTAGGTGGAATATCAGCAACTACTATGTCCATTAAAACAGACTTAGCAGGGTATTGTACCAAAGTGACACACAGATCTTTAATCAACCCTAAACATTTTACCTGACTAGAATCAAATGAAAACAAATCTTTGTACGGTCTGGTAATATCCAGATTCAATCTTTCCATTACTGCTTTTGGCATCAAATTGTGAGATGCTCCAGAATCAAGCATTGCATTATGGAGTATCTTGTCATGAACATTCAGGCTTACATAAAATGGAGGAGTTCCTCCACTTTCTGGTTTGCCATTAACCTCAGGCCCAAAAAGAAGTTTGGGTTGATCATCAAGAATGTTTACTGAATCATCCAATCCAGTAATGTTAATGTTTAGGGACTTGGAAATATGACTCCTATAGACATCATGTTTAGCCAATTCTGATAAAGGAACATCTATCTTAAGTTTGCCTATTTCTGCCTCTAGATTGAAGGGTTTTTCTGTTTGAGTTTTAGTGTTTTGCACAGTTGGGTTTTCTCTGTTTTTTGGGTCTTCAATGTTTTTCTCTTTTTCATGAATGAAGTTTTGTTTTGAAGATGTTTCAGGACTAACTTCTACTGTTCCTTCTACATTTCCTATATGAGGGGATGTATTGGATTGTTGTTTGTTGATTGGTTGGTTGTCAGAGACATCTTCAATTATTGGATTTGAAGAATTGGGAGTTATCCTAGACAAAATTTGTATTTGGGGACTGTTTTGTACAGGGGAAGTGTATTGTTTACCTTTGACATTTTGTTTTGTGGTTTTCTGTTTGCTATTCTCTGGTACATCTATCCGTCTACTTCTCAAGTTGTACTGTTTATGAACCTCGTAGATTGTTGTGTCATATCCTTCTTTGAAATCAAAAGTCTCACCTGAATGAGTTTGGAATGTTTCCAGGATATGATTCTCTTGATCATCCTGGGATAGGAAGACTTCTGGTTCATTTTTTTCCTCATCTACATTGTTTATTTCTACATCTTCTATAGGTTCTTTAGAAGTTGAACCTTCAACAAAGTTTTCTTGGAAGGGTGGTCTAATGTTCTGATCAGGGACATTCTTTCCAATATTTTGGTTCAGATTCCTCCTAAAGTTTGGGTTTCTTGCAACATTCTGATTGTCATTAGAAGACTTTCTTTCAATGGTTTCTACTCTGTCACCTAATATTTCCATACCTTTAATGATTACATCCAGCTTCTTTTCAAAAGCTGAAGGTTCTTCATTCATAGGCATTCTTCTTTCTGCCCTAGCTCTGGCTCGTTTTTCTATCAGATTTGCTTCTACACTCACCACTATGCTTTGCATTTCCTCTAGTGTTTGAGGAACTCTTTCCCTGAGGGAATAAGCTATATCGGAGTCAAAACCATCTGGAAATTTAACCAACACGTTATTGGGTGGGGGTCTTAGGTTTTGAGGAACTGCATTATAAGATTCATTGAATCTTATGATGTAATCTTGCACGGTTTCGTTTGGTCTTCTTCTTAATTTTTCAAATTCTGATAGGATCTGGAGAGGATCCTTCTTTTTCTCCCATCTGTTCAAGAATGCCCTATACAAAGCTTCTAGATCATCAATACTGTTCGGGGTAAGAGCCCTAAACCAAGTTCTAACTTCTCCAGTAAGACTCTGTACGAAAATTCTCATACGGATATTATCAGTATCAATCTCATAAAACTCAAAGTAATCTGTCATCCTTTTAGTGTGTTGTTGAGCTGTGTAGGTACCTGATCCGTCAAAATGTGTGATCTTACTTTGGTAGTCCTGAGGTAAAGCTGGAGGGTTGGCTGGTAACTGTAAAGGAGCATATCGATTGGCCATTGGAAGATAAAGTGGAGTGACAGGAGTCGATGGTCTAACAGGAGGAGATGGAGGTCTAACAGGAGGAGATGGAGGTCTAACAGGTGTTTGAAAAGTTTGAGGAAAAGTGACTGAGCTTGGAGATGCTTCAGTAATCACATAAATGTTTGAGCTTTCTTCAAAGGTTTGCTCAGACTGAATGGAGTTATGCAATTCTCTATCAAGATGATGTGAAACAAATCTGTATTGCAAATCCTCAAAGAACAAAGGATCTGGAACTAATCTAGATAATTCAGTCTCATAAAAATTCACAAACAAAGATGTTTCAAATCGTGCATCAAAAGGAATGTCATCAATATAAATAATTTTCACAGGACAAGATGCAGATCTAGAAAGTGGTCTAGAACTTCCTGTACTTTCTTGACTTCCTCTTTCAGAACTTTCTTGACTTCCTTGTCTTCTACGAATCCTAGGAATCAGATTAGGATTTTCAAATATTGGTGGTGGATTGGGGTCAGGGTTTGACCTAGTATTTCGAATCCTTTCTGAAGCCAATTTTCTTAGACTATGTGTTTTTGGATTTTTGGATTTTAATTGAAAAATAAATACAACTTCTACAAATTCTTTAAGAAATAATGATATGTGATTAATATTTTCTCAAAGATCTGTTAAACTAGAGAGTCTGATTGAAATTTTTTGAAACTAAGGTTCAGTATATAAGCTAAATCAGAGATAGACTGAAGCAGCTTTTATTTACTTTTGCATTTGCAGGGAAAAAGCAATTTCAAAGGCTACCTGGCTGATCTTCAGACTCTATCTATAGCTTATATTTGAATAATAATAACAAATAAAAATGATTCAGATCCCCAGCGGAGTCGCCACTATGTTATCACTCAGGTTTTCCTAGAAGTTGTGTAAGAGGAAAGTATACCCAAGGTAACCACAAACCAACCTTTTAGATGCAGAATCTAGCCAATCTGCATCCAGAGAGGGCTCTCTCTTTATGATTTATCTTTGTTCTTGAAAGGTTTTAGGCTAGTTATAGATTCAAAGTTTGTTTTGGGAAAATGGTGGAATCCACAAACTAAGGGCAAGGTTGGGAGCTTTCAGTCCATTGGGCTATGGAGTCAAAGGATGGCTTTACTGGATTTCTATTCTAAGCA